>APFE030898712.1:116708-445253 GCA_000404065.3 Pinus taeda
TCATACCCCTTGTCTTCTAACATCGCCACAGAGATAAGATTCTTCTTCAATCCTGGAACATGCATGACTTCCTTCAATACGAAGGGTTTACCAAACTCCCTCTCAAAGGAAATGGTACCGGTACCAGTTGCACTGTATCTACCATCATCGCCCATCTCGATGTGCACTCCAAGATCTTTGTCCTCTAGATCAGAAAACAAATCTCTATCTCTCGTCATGTGAAAAGACGCACCACTGTCCAAGAACCACACCGATCCCATCACACTTGACACCAAGCATGCGATCAATGAAAAATCAATCTCAAACTATGCGGCTAGAGCCTCTCCTGCTGCAGATCCAGCAACTTGCTTGTTCTTCTTCTTCTGCGGAAAATTAGTGGCATAGTGTCAGTGCTGGTGACAGTGAAAACACTTCACCTTGGACATGTACTGCTTCTTGCCTTTCGCACCAGACTAAGAAGCTTTCTTGCTCTTCCCTTTCTTTGCTTTAGCAGCCAAAGCACAATTTTCTTCATCAGCTCCCTTTGATGAAGATCTGTCCCTGGTACTCCACCTGATCTCCTCCTGCACAAGATCTGACCACAGTGTTTCCCATCCTGGAAATTTCTCCCGACCATTGACAGAGTCCTGATAGGAATGCCAACTCTTCAGAAGACCAAGGAGAGCCAAGCTCACCAAGTCCTCATCATCGACAGTAACCCCCACACTTCCCAGCTCATCTCGACACTGAGTGAACTTCGTGAGATACTTGGGAATACTGTCACCCTTCTCGCATTTCATGTTTCTGAGTTTATCTTTGAGCGCCAGCTTCCTCTGATCGCTCTTGCTTTGGAATAATTCTGTTAATGATTTCCACATCAAATATGGAGTAGCCTTTCCATGGAGGCTGGACACAATGTGATCCTTCACGCCCTCCAACAGAATCCTTCGACATTTTGCGATCTTCTTTTGCCAAGCATCAGCTTGAGTAGCATCAGTAGGCTTTGGGATATCCGTATCTATGAACTCCTTCAGCCCGTTATCATCCAATACTGCCTCCATCCTGTCCTTCCATGCAATATAGTTTGAGCTGCCCTCAAGAGCATACTCTAATCGCAATCCGTTGAAAGACATTGCTGCATTGTCACCAAGAAAATACTGCTGCAAATTCGAATTCCACCAGCAACCAACTCAACCGCCTCGGATCTAAGATTCGTGAGAACACAACATTTCTTGTACAGAGATCGACTGTATGGGCATTCACCAGATATCTCACCTTCGAAAAGAAGGATGATCCAGAGGCTACCTGGCCCGATTACAGACTTTGCCTGAAGAAATAGAATGTAAACCCTTCCTGAATAGTAGATCAGATGATCAACAACTCTGATATCCTGTTGAAATCTCTTCTACAAATCAACCAGCTCTGATACCATGTAGAAATTTTGAATAATTTAACACATATTCAACAGAGATTATCCTGATCATGTACTATTGCGGAAAACATACCCAATACATAAGCTCCTCTACGTTGATCATCAATATAGCAGCATCAATAACAATAAAACATCAAGAGCATTCACACATTAACACAGTATGTATCCCGGGGAAAGCATCTCGCTAAAAATCCCAACTATCTGTATATTAATGATTGAGTCATGTAACATTACAAAGTACAATGCTTATCACAAGCAATCCAGTACCAGCTCCACCTGTTACACACAATACAACTCAGATCTGAATCAATCTCTGGCTCAAATCTCTTCCGCTGCTTGCCTGCCTCTGCTGCTCAATACCTGCACAAGAACCGGTGATTATTCCAAGGCAGCCACGTCTTTCCTTGGCTAAATCACGTGAGAACAAGCTACAATGTGGGCAAACTCATTGGCATACTCAATTCCCTGATTTGTGCAAGATCTGGTGCACAACTATAGTCACAACTGATAGCAATCTGATTCTCTAACACCTGTCCCTGCTGAACTGAACATGCAACTGAGTTAACTGATGTATTCATTAGTTGTATTATGAGTTAATAACTTGTGAATTAATTAATAACTAATTCACCCAACTCATCTCTAGTCTATTTGCCAGTTAGACTAAATACAACCAGTTTAACAAAGCTAAACTGAACACAATTCCATCAACTCCACAATCAACTCCACCAAACTCAACTGATTGAGTTCTAACTGAAGTCATGCATGCAACAACTCAACTGACTCATAAGAAAAGCGTATTTCCTTCTGACAGCTGCATGTGCCACCTATGTAGCTCAAACTGAAGTGCTCCAAGAGAATAAGATTAAGTTTATAGTCCAAATATTATTGTGAGATAATAATATTTGACTTTTCTATTTTTGACAGCCAGCCTAAAAATAGACTTGATCACTCACACTGTGATCACTCACACTTTCATCAAAAATAGAAGTCCATCTATTTTTCCCAACTTGATCAATCATCCATAAACAACAACCTGCAATCCATAGACATGATCCATATGTCTAAAAATAGACATAGTCTAAAAATTGACTTGCGCCAAAAATAGCCTGCGGGCCCACTTAGTGAAGGCGACTCTTTTCACTAAGCTCCATCATCTTGTTGCAATCTCAACACTCCCTCTCGACAAGATATGGACTATCAGCAACCCCTATCCTTCCTCGGTGGTACTCGAATTTGCTCCTGGTGAGAGCCTTCGTCAGAATATCAGCATCCTGATCCTCCATTGGAATGTACGAAAGTAACATGATCCTCCGCTGCACACAATCTCTGATGTGATGGTACCTGATGCCCTTGCTGCCATATACTTGGCCTCTTGAGCTCCCTGCCCAATCTGCATCCATGAAGCCACATAGCTTCATCTCATCCAATCCATATCCCGATGTGCCTTTCTTGAGCCCGCACACATGCGACTCCACCAACTGCTGGTAACCAGTGGCATCCACTACCTCCGCTGAAGTAGCATCCTCCTTCCTCCAACCTCCAGGAAGGAACGCAGTCTTCACATCCAACTAATGAATGTGCCATCCCATCTGCGCCTCTTTGTAGATCCATCTCGAACCTACCACTGATTTCCCTTCCGGTCTAGGAACAATCTCCCATGCACTGTTCTGACAATAGAATCATACTCTTCCACCATGGCGTCTACCCATGCGGGATCCTCCACAGCTTCCTCGAAAGAGGATGGCTCAATCACAACACACTTGCTCATAAGAGCCATGTATCCAGTGTACCGATCAGGTGACTGTCTCTGCCTGAGTTGGGCTGTAGTGGTCCTACAACTTTCTTTGCATCTTGAGCTAGTCGCTCAGCTTCTGTTAAGCGCTTCCGCCCTCTGATTGTTGGCGCTGCATGAGTGGACTCTTCCACTCCATGAACCTTGTCCTGTGGCTGATCCACGTCCTGAAGCTCATCCTTAGGAACTAATAGCTCCTCACCGGCATGCAAGTGTAGCTCCCTCTCAAGCGAACACTTCATGGCTTTCTCCTTTTGAAATTTTATATCCCGTCGCACAACAGTTTTACCACTGTCTGGCAAATAGACACGATAGTTGTGGGGTGTATCAGTGTACCCCACAAATATCCCAACCTCTGCGGTTGGCCCCAACTTCTTCCTGGAATCCTTCGTCACATGCATGTAAACGTTAGCACCAAAAATCCTCAAATGAGAAAGATCAGGCTTCTTACCAGAATAAGCCTCCTTGGGTGTACTCATGCCAAGTATCCTATGAGGACAACCGTTCTACACATAAACTGATGTATTGCATGCTTCCGCCCACAAGTGAAGGGGTAGGCCCTGATCATGCAACATCGACCATGCAGCACCCACGATCGTTTTGTTCTTCCGCTCATCTACCCCGTTCTGCTGTGGGTTATGGGGAGCTATGAGCTCTCTACGAATCCTTTCTGCCTTGCAGAAATCCTTGAACTCGTTCGAGATGTATTCACCACCATTATCGCTCCTAAGAGCCTTCACCTTCTTCCCCGACTCCTTCTCGACTAGTGCTTTGAATTCAAAGAACTTTGAATACGTTTCGCTCTTCTTCTGCATGAATAAGATCCAACACTTACGACAGAAATCATCAACAAAAATCACATAATACCTATGTTTTGCTATCGAAGCAACTAAGAAAGGTCCACACATGTTCGTGTGAATTCTCTCAAGGATTGTCGTGGTGCGACTATCCTTCTCGTGAAAGGTGGCTTTCAAAAACTTCCCCAAAGTACACACCTTATATTGATTTGACTATGCAAGAATGCCTTTAGGAAGCCCTATAGTGATCTTCTGCAATATCTTCAAGGCTCCATGGTGAAGGTGACCCAATCTCCTGTGCCACAACTCGCCATCATCCCGGCTCACCAATCCTTCTGCCTTGCCTGCCATTGTTGCACATCCATCTACATGCAACTGATAAAGGTTCCTTACTCTAACCCCTATCTTCTGGGTCTCACCAGTTGTCTTGCTGCGTAGGAAAGCTTTTCCCTCGCTGAAAACAACATCATACCCCTTGTCTTCTAACATTGCCACAGAGATGAGATTCTTCTTCAATCCTGGAACATGCATGACTTCCTTCAATATGAATGGTTTACCAAACTCCCTCTCAAAGGAAATGGTACCGATACCGGTCGCACTGTATCTACCATCATCGCCCATCTCGATGTGCACTCCAAGATCTTTGTCCTCCAGATCAGAAAACAAATCTCTATCTCCTGTCATGTGAAAATACGCACCATTGTCCAAGAACCACACCGATCCCATCACACTTGAAACCAAGCATGAAATTAATGAAAAATCAAGCTCAAACTGCGAGCCTAGAGCCTCTCCTGCTGAAGATCCAGCAGCCTGCTTGTTCTTCTTCTTTTGCAGACAATTAGTGGTATAATGTCCGTGTTGGTGACAATGAAAACACTTCACCTTGGACATGTCCTGCTTCTTGCCTTTCGCACTAGACTGAGAAGCTTTCTTGCTCTTCACTTTCTTTGCTTTGGCAGCCAAAGTGCAATTCTCTTCATCAGATACCTTTGATGAAGATCTGTCCCTGGTACTCCGCCTGATCTCCTCCTGCACAAGATCTGGCCATAGTCTTTCCCATCCTGGCAATTTCTCCCGACCATTGACAGAGTCCTGATAGGAATGCCAACTCTTCGGAAGACCAAGGAGAGCCAAGCTCACTAAGTCCTCATCATTGACAGTAACCCCCACACTTCCCAGCTCATCTCGACACTGAGTGAACCTCGTGAGTACTTGGGCATACTGTCACCCTTCTCGCATTTGATGTTTCTGAGTTTATCGTTGAGCGCCAGCTTCCTCTGATCGCTCTTTCTTTGGAATAATTCTGTTAATGATTTACACATAAAATATGGAGTAGCCTTTCCATGGAGGCTGGACACAATGTGATCCTTCACGCCCTCCAACAGAATTCTTCGACATTTTGCGGTCTTCTTTTGCCAACCATCAGCTTGAGTAGCATCAGTAGGCTTTGGGACATTCGTCTCTATGAACTCCTTCAGCCCATTATCATCCAATACTGCCTCCATCCTATCCTTCCATACAATATAGTTTGAGGTTCCCTCAAGAGCATACTCCAATTGCAATCCGTTGAAAGACATTGCTACGTTGCCACCAAGAAAACACTGCTGCAAATTTGAATTCCACCAGCAACCAACTCAACTGCCTCGGATCTAAGATTCGTGAGAACACAATATTTCTCGTACAGAGATCGACTGTATGGGCATTCACCAGATATCTCACCTTCCAAAAGAAGGATGAATCCAGAGGCTACCTGGCCTAATTACAGACTCTGCCTGAAGAAATAGAATGTAAACACTTCCTGAATAGTAGATCAGATGATCAACAGCTCTAATACCATGTAGAAATTTTGAATAATAAACACATATTCAACAGAGATTATCCTGATCATGTACTATTACGGAATACATACACAATACATAAGCTCCTCTACGTTGATCATCAATATAGCAGCATTAATAACAATAAAACATCAAGAGCATTCACACATTAACACAGTATGTAACCCGGGGAAAACATCTCGCTCAAAACCCCACACTATCTGTATATTAATGATTGAGAACATGTAACATTACAAAGTACAATGCTTATCACAAGAAATCCAATACCAGCTCCACCTGTTACACACAATATAGCTCATATATGATCTCCAAATCTATTCCACTGCTTGCCTGCCTCCACAGCCCAATACCTGCTCAAGGATTGATGAGAATGGTTTACCAAACTCGTATTTCACCTGCAAAGAATCACTCACACTATGGAAGACGTGAGCACAGGCTACAATTACTTGGCATTGGCCAATTCATTGGCATACTCAATCCCTTTGATTGTGGAAATCATCATTCACAACTATAGTCACAACTGATAGCAATCTGATCCTATAACACCTGTCCCTGCTAAAATGAACATGCACTGACATGCAACTAAGTTAACTGATGTATTCTTCAGTTGCATTATGAGCTAATAACTTGTGAATTAATTAATAACTAATTCACCCAACTCATCTCTAGTCTATTTTCCAGTTAGACTAAATACAACCAGTTTAACAAAGCTAAACTGAACACAACTCCATCAACCTCCAGTCCACTAAACTCAACTCACTTGAGTTCTAACTGAAGTCCTGCATGTAAAGATCAATCATCCCATAGGTAACCACGTATTTCCTTCTAGGATCTGCATGTACCACATCCGTAGCTCATCCTAAAGTGCTCCAAGAGAATAAGATTAAGTTTATAGTCCAAATATTATTATTAGACAATAATATTTGGCTGTTCTATATTTAGACTGAGCAGTCACTCCACTGTGATCTAAAAATAGAAGTCCATCTATTTTTCCCAAATTGACCAATCATCCATAAAAAATAACCTGCAATCCATAGACATGATCCATATGTCTAAAAATAGACATAGTCTAGAAATAGACTTGCGCCAAAAATAGCCTGCGGGCCCACTTAGTGAAGGCGACTCTTTTCACTAAGCTCCATCATCTTGTTGCAATCTCAACAAAAGTGCCTTGAGAAAAGCGATAAGAGGAATATCCAATTCAACCTTAGTGGATTTGATATAATGCGTTATAGACTTTACTTCAGATGCAAGAGCAAGAGGATCATTATTTTGCAGTTCAAGAGTGAAGAGTTTAATCATGAGTTGAGCAACTTCAAGTGCAGAATGTGAGTCATAGAGTTCTTTAAGCTTTTGCAATGCTTCAAAGGCAGTTGAATATGACGAAATATGGTGACTCACCTCTTCATTTATAGATGCTATGATTAATGCATAAGCTTTGCTGTTCTTGTTTTCCCAAATAACGAGCTCTTTGTTTGAGGTAGGCTTTACTCGGTCATTGTCTCCGTCTCCGACACACACTCCTTTCCACAACTCATTGAAAATGAGGGTGTGTTTTATCATCCGGGACCATTCAGGATAGTTCTCCTTGCCAATGAGAACTATTCCCACCATGGATATGGTTGAATGCATTCTGTAAAAAAAAGTAGTTTTGCTGATAGAAAAAATACTTCTGCCAATATACAGTAAAATTGTACTCAAAAGGGCATTCTCAAAAGATTTCAAATCCACCATGTGATCCACATAAATCCATCATTATATAAATCCACCTCATATAAATCCCATATAAATGTCAGTGGTTTTATATACCAAAAATAGTGGCTTGGAATCCTTTATATATATATATATATATACCAAAGAAAAAAATGATATTAAATATACCAAAGAAAAAACTGCGACGCTAGCGATTTTGGTTGTTTAATGCATATCACAATCAATAATCAGTCATGAACCGCGAGCTCTACAAAGTTCCATCGCAGATAAAACCATGGAGCAAAAACAGCATCACAATTTTGGAATTGTTCCACGACTTCGATACCCTTTCGACTTCTCAATTACCATATCAGCGTTCAAAAGTCAGTGACAGCGTTCAGAACTGAGACTCGGCAAACGGAGTGTGGGTAGTGTAAATGTAAGGCAGCTTTCAACTATATGCAACTGATTGCTGGGTTCATTACGGCAGGGGTCTTTGCTTACATTAGTGATTGCAATCTCAGGGCTGCCTGCTGAAACACTGGTCACAACCGGCATAGATCAAGCATGCATGTACAACTGAAACCAAGGTCTGGCACTCCGCAATGTCTAGAACGCTCCACTCAGTAACCTCAAAAGCACTCTCAGAAAACAACAATTTCCTTACGTGCAAGCTTTTGGGTTTCAAGCTCCATCAATTGAAGTATGAAAGCCCATGCAGTAACACTCATCAAAGCCAAAAAGTTGCCTTTACATTCCAAAAAAAAAACTAGCTTGGAAATGTACTAAAAGGAACCTGTCCAAGGATTCGAACTGCAGGCAGACTACAGTGTGACCATTTCATGAGAATTCAGAGACAGAAAAAGAGCAGCTGAGTGAGAAAACCATAACAATGAATACAGAGTAGGTGGGTGGTAACAAGGGAATAAATGATTGAGAGTATCAATGTTTACAAGGATAAAAACTGGAAGACAACATCACACAAAGCGGATTGAAACCATGACTGTTTCAAAAGTTAAGTTTCATTCTTGGAACACGAATTCTGGGTTCATGGTGGTTAACAGATCTCACGACAAATTTTGTTAAAAAAGGAAATCAACGCCAATAATCAGAGAAGTTCAGAGAAAAGAAATCAATGGTCGAAGCCAAGGCGAAACAGAATTCGATGTGTTGAGAGAAAATCGATTAACGACCTTTTGAAGACCCACCCTCATAGTAACGACAATTGTGTTATAGACGAAAGTCAACTTGGCAACCACGTAAGTGTGGAACAGGTAGAGGAACGTTTCAGCGTGGAGCAACGATTCATTATGTATCGTTCAGGTGAATGCACAGTGCTTCTGAAACGTTTATGAAACCATGTCAGAACATCTTGGACAACGCTGGTAGTGTCAGGGAGAGGAATGTTTGCATTGTTCAAGTGAATGTCAGGCGCAGGCCTGTATAAAAGGAATATGGCAGATAGGGCACAACTAATTGTATGGAGGAGCAGCACAGGTATATGAGAACAGACAAGGGAGTTACAAGGGACAAGAGCTAAAAAGGAGCTGGCTCTAATACCATGTCAAGCCAGGCAGTAACTCCATTAAGCAAAAACTGATTCATGTTGTCTATTCCATCAGGTAGGTCTGTTATATACATGAGGGAGAGACTGTTCAGTTCATCTCCCAATGACTGTTCATATTTTTCATTTATTTATTTACATATATTTTCCCAATCACAAAGATTAGGTGTCAACAGGGTGCATTAAAGGCCCGATAGCAAGCCAAATATTTGTTGCCTGCATGTATCATAGGATTAGGTCGAACAATGATTAAATAGATGCTTATGTGTCATTGAAGATAAATGAAAAGCACCAAAATAGGTTGTGCAAGTTGTAGTGGATGTAATGAGGGCTTGTAGTCCTCCACATCCCCTTAGTGACTCCATCCATGTTTGAGTTTGAAGACTTTATGTTAGATTATTAGATAATTCCCAAGTGATTAAGGTGAAATGTGAATGATTACAATGATAAATAGTTGCAGTTTTGATAATGTAAAAAAATAAATGAAAAACTCGAGATATCGTAAAAATCACAAGTGAATTCTAAATATATATAAAAAGTAAATCGAAGTCATATGATATTGTGTGTTTGTTTTTTTTGCCATGCATTACTGTTAAAATATGGTAAATTTGTATTTACTTTTTAAATATCAAATCTTCAATCTTAATAAAATCTTGAAATTTTGATAAAATAACTATAATAACATCAATATAAAGAAGAGTTATCTATGTAAATAAATGATAGAGTAAAGGAGAGTTATCTGTGTAAATAAATGATAGGATAAAGAATTGAAAGCAAAATTTAAAATCTATATATATATATATATAATATTATATAATATATATAATATAATATAATATTATATATATATATATAATATATATATATTTTTAATATCATCAATAAAGGAAGAGTGATCTATGTAAATAAATCATAGAATAATAATTAAAAGAAAAATTTAAAATCTAAATTGAGAATTTTTAAATATAATAAAAATAAAAAAATATTAATAAGATAATTATTTGTGTAGAGCATTATTTTACAATTGTTTTTTTTCAAATATATTATTATATTAAAAAATTATAGAAAATTATCAATGTTATTGACATATCAATTGATAATTAATATAATCATGTCATTTCATTCTTTAAAAAATAAATCAAGAAATTAGTGGTTTCTATTTAGATAGTATGTTGTATATTGCTATTTTTCATTTGAAAAAAAAAATTGTAAATAAATTAATGGTGCTCAGGAATTCCATTTCCTCATGAGTCAGAGCATGTTTTAATGATGCATGAGATTCCTATTTTGGAAAATGAAGATCCGAGGTTAACCCAAATGTTTTTAGTAATGAGACCAGCCAAACCGAGATATAGTCTTGGTTATCTTGAGCAAGCTAATGGCCTTATACAAGATTGCCGATTTGGTTCTGTTCTGGATGATTGCGAAAAGCTAGTAGTCATGGAGATGCACAAATTCTTCACTTTAATGGATGGATGTCTAAAAAATAGAGTCCCTGCAAAATGGATGAAAGCCATGTTGAATTGGGATCTTTTTACAAATCCTAAAGAAGAAGAATTTGGTTTCAGTCATTCTATGTCTGAGAAAATAAAATTTTTGCAAGAATGGAAAAAACACATGGACTGTACTAACACATGGATCTCATTCTATGTTTGGTTAGAAAAGAGAAAGAAAAAAATGATTTTAATCACTGATGCATCCACTTCATCTCAACATTCTTGGATAGCACTAGATGGAATTAAAGTTGAAACACCTACAACTTTTACTCCATACAAAGGCATAGTGCTTGGAGAATGACAAAATTCTTCCAAAGCAATACCATTAGTATTAAAGGATGACAATGCATTTGGTACTGATGGCAGAATACATAAAACTTCTAAATAGTTGAATTGGACAAACACAGCTGTGAAAGGTTTTGAAATGAACATGGCCAAATCCAAAGAGGTCAAAGAACAATTTGATACTGTCCAAGTTTCTTTAAATTCTATAAATAATTCCTTAAATAATTTTCAAAGTTCTACTTTAGTAATTAGAGGATATGTTAGAGAATCTCTAATGAAGCTAGAGAATGTTGAAGACAAAATGGTAGAACATATTGGTTCTGCATCTAGACAAATAAATGGACTGGTACAGAAGATGGATCAATTATCTATATCCAAAATAGAAAAACTAGTTCCTTCTTCTTTTTTGCATAAAGCAAGTGTCCGTATTCAGGATCCTGTCAATCCATTCGACAGGTTTATTTTTTTATTCCCCAAAGAAATTGCATCCCAAGAACCATAAAAAGTTGAAACTCCAAGTGAACATATTTATATAGCAATTCTGTTTAAGGAAGAGGAAAAAGAGCCAGAATTTATGCCTATATATGAGCCATTGGAAAGTCAGTACAACAGATATTCAGCACCTAATATCAGAGGAAAAGAAAAACTTCCTAAAACCCACACTTTCTTCCTTGATTCTCATAGGGAATGGACTATAGATAACCTCAGTGTCATCCAGATAAGACAAATGGTATACATGATGTTTACTGAATATAAACTTATGTGTCTAAGAGGAAAAGCTGAGGTAGAAGCCGGAAAAACAATTATCCAGTGTTTCACAGGAACGCTATCAAAATGGTGGGAAAAAGAATCCTCTCCTGCTTTAATTAAACAGATGGAAGAAAAACTTCTCAAAGATGAGCAAGGAAATATAATTCATAATTCAGATGGGACAGTACAGAACAACATGATTGGAGCCTTGACCTCCATGATTTTTGAGCACTAGTGTGGTTCTAGGGCTGAAATAGCCGATAATCATGAGATTATTTTAATGAATCTCAAGTGCAACAAAATATCCCAATATGAAGACTTCCATCGAGATTGGATGCAGAGAATCTATGAAGTCAAAGACTCAAAGAATTTGTTATGGAACCAAATTTATCTTGCAGCACTTCCCTCCAAGTTTGTTGACTATCTCAGAATGCAAGAATTTTTTCAAATGCCTTTTGAGTCTTACACATGGGGACAAATATATTCAATAATTACTAAAGCTCTGGTTGGTCTTTGTACAAGCTCGAAAGTCAATAAGTCTCTAGAAAAGTTGTCTAGATTCCCAGACAGCAAATCATTGTGCAACAAGTATCGGTTATCTCTTGATGATCCATTAGTAAAAAGGAGAAAAATCAAGAAATGAGCCAAGAAAGAAAAGAATTTATCAACCAGAAAAGACTTTAAGTCGAAATGATAATATTTTCGACAACATAAAAGGAAGGGATATTACAAATATGTCCCTAAGACACATTATTATAAACCATCTGATATTCACCTGCATAGTGCCAAGCAAAAAAAATGGAATAAATTAAGATGTTGGCTGTGTGGAAAAAATGGACATATTGCAAATAACTGTCCAGTAGGTGAAGAATCAAAAAGAAATCGAGGCAAGAAATCTCAGCCTCAAAATAAAAAATTAAAAACTCCCAAAACAGAGGCTCAATATCTTTACATGAGGTGTGGGTCTAGAAATCATAAAACTAATCATTGCCCTAATATGGTGATCAAAGAACAACCCCAGATTCAGCAGAAATAGTTGCTTGACTCATCTGTTGAAAGTTCTACTTCTGTATATATTTCAGAAAAAGAAGTTGAAGAATTAAATTTTTATGCAAATGCTTGTGAATGTTCAGATTCTGAAAATTGTAAATGTATTTTCTCTTCTAAATCTGAAATTTCTAATTAATCTTCTGATGAAGATATACAACCACAGAAATACAAAGAAAAAATTCTTATGGTACAAATAGAAGAAGATGAGATAAAAATCTTGTCCCAAATAAGAGCTACAGAAGAAGGAGAAATGAAGAACCGCCTTATGGAAGCCTTCATGGACCAAATGAAATCTTCTAGTAGAAGTTCTTCAAAGAAGCCAGTCTTAATTGACGCCTCTTATGAAAAGAATGCAAAATCATTCCAAAGACATCAACAACAGGATAAGGTTCGCGTGCTTACCTTGGGGGAGGTAAGTCATGAAATTCACAATCTCAAATCTGAAATTTCTATTCTTAAATCTCAGATTGTGAGATTAGAAAAAGGCAAATCCATTGATGAAGCAGATCCTATAGAAGAATATGATACATAAGAACTTTACAAGCCAAATGTATAGATTTATGAAGGAAGAAAAGATACTGCTTCAGGTTTTCAGAAAATAAGGATACTCGCCATCGAATACCAGCAACATCAAGCACAAATAAATATTTTCATACAGGGACAGATGTTCAAATTGATTGCTCTTATTGATTCTGGAGCAGATGTAAATATTTTAAATACAAAAGTGATCCCTGCTAAATATTGGATGACAGCAAAAGGAAAAGTTATTGGCTTTGGAAGTAAAACGCTAAGTATGAAATTCCCAGCTTAGGCATCTATCTGCTTTGATAATCACTGCATAAAATTAAAATTTGCAGTTGCTGACATCCCTGTTGATTGTATTTTAGGTAACATATTTTTGGCTGTTGTTGAACCACATGGTTCATTTAGAACAAAAAAGAATAAGGGTGGATATTTTTTTACTCTTCCTACCTCCTTGAATGGCCCAAGAAAAAATAAATTACCATATGTCTTCGTTCCACGAGTCTCGACAATGATTTAGACTATTGAAGAGGTAAAGAAAGATAAATAAAAGTTAACAGATCTAAAAGATCTAAAATCCACCATTCATATCTCACAACAGCTAAGCTTATCAACAATACAAAAGAAGATTTCAGAATTAAAGGCACAAATAGAGAAAGAATGTTGTGCAGAAGATCCAAATTATTTTTGGCACAGAAAGCAATATTGTGTTTAATTGCCCTATAAAACAAAATATACAGGTAATCCATGTAAAAGTAAGGCAATTCTGATGAACAAGGAATACTGTGATCTCTGCAAAAAATAAATCAAGAATCTGTTGAGTAAGAAATTGATTAGAGAATCAAAGAGCCCGTGGAATTGTTATGGGTTCTATGTAAATAAAAGAGTAGAACAAATCAGAGGCATCCCAAGGCTAGTCATCAATTATAAGCCTTTGAACTCAGTAGTAGCAGATAATACATATCTGATTCCCCACAAAGGAGATATGATAAGCAGAATAGCAAGAGAAAAAATATTTTCCAAGTTCGATTTGAAATCGGGATTTTGACAAGTTGCTATATCAGAGAAGGATAAATTTAAAACAGCTTTCAGTGTCCCAGCCGGACATTTTGAAGGGAATGTAATGCCTTTCGGCCTAAAGCATGCACAATCCAAGTTACAGAAGGTGATGGACTCTATATTTAAACCCTTCTTCGATTGGCTGATTGTGTATATAGATGATATACTTATTTTTTCAAAAAATTTGCAAGATCATTTTAAACATATACAAACCTTTGTAAATACAATAAAAAGAAATGGTCTTGTATTAAGAAAAAAGAAAATCAAAGTCTTTCGGACTTCCATTAAATGTCTTGGACATACTATATTCAATGGCCAAATCTCCTTGCAAAAACATGCTATGGAATACTCTAACAAATTTCCAAACATCATTACAGACAAGATGCAGCTACAAAGATTTCTTGGTTGTTTAAATTACGTAAGTAATTTCTATCAAGACTATGCCAAGGACAGAAGCTTATTAAATTAGAGGCTACGCAAAAATCCGAAACCTTGGACTCCACTCCATACTGAAGTAGTTCAAAAGATTAAAGCCAAGGTCAGAGAACTTCCCATATTGTATATATCTGATGATGCAACTTATAGGACTGAATCCGATGTCAGCAACATCGGATGGGGGGTATATTAAAACATAAAAACATAATGAAGAACAGGTTATCCAATTCACTTCAAGAACATGGAACCCCACTGAGAAAAGATATTCTACTATAGAAAAAGAGGTGAAAGAAGCATGGAATAGCATTGACAAATTCGAGATCCATCTGGTCAATAAACCATTTCTTCTCAGGACAGATGTGTCTGCCCTTAAGAAGGTGCTTAATAAAGATATTAAGAAGCTTGGAGAAGCCAAATTCACCAGATGGCAAGCCCTTTTTGCAAATTTTGATTTCGAAGTGGAACACATCAAAGGAGAAGACAATTGTCTACCTGATTTTCTCAGCTGAGAATACATACAAACCCAGTGACAAGAACAAGAACATGTTTTTGTTATTGTTACTGAATGGGACCCAGATAATCAACAAGAAGTTCTCAGAATTATCAGAGAGGACCAAAGCTGAGAAGAATACAAGGAGAACTGGACAACAACTTGGAAGCTAAGACAAACAAAAGTCTTAGATGCAGATCTACAACCACATACAGATATTTTACACCTAGTGCCGGAAAGAAGAGTATTTCCCAAAGGAAATCGCTAGATCCATGATATGGTGTATACTAGCAGTATGGCTGCAGCTCATCAAGCAGAAGAGGCATTGCAAAATAATTTCCATGACATCGCAAGGATTTGGTTTGAAGGACGAAGACAAAGAAATATTTATCACAGATATTTAGTCATCAACAGAACCAAAAACACAGATTGGACAATCACCAAAAATTCTCCTATGTTATGGCCACAAAATAATCCTAATCTTATTTTTCCTGACACTGTTTTTAATTTTGCAGGTTACAAAAAATTATGGTGGGATCTCCTAAATGTTGATGGAAAGAATGAAATCCATTATACAAAATTAAACTTTGGATCAATTAGGTCCATGCAAAGGAATCAATTTTCAGGATGGCTAGGTGACTGGTGGAGAGATTTTGGAGTAAATTGCACTGCTATAGATCTAATCTTTTAGGAAAGTTATTTTCAGATGTCATGTGACAAATGCTACCACAAAAATTTCATTGACTATTTTCATATTCCTTGTACCATAGTAAGTGATCTGCTGAATGATCCAGATCACCATATATTACAACAATTTATGGCTAGGCATGACGAATGGCTAGTCATGACTAAAATAAAGCATCAATATGTGTTGAATAAACCTATGATAGTTCGACAGATCTATACAAAGGCATGGGACGGCCTCATTTATCCTAGAAGTAGGGTCCCGGGAATCACAACTCTTAGTGGATCATCCGACAGTGCTAGTCCTTCTTCATAAAAAGGTTTCCGTGGGTTTATCTAGAAAGCTCCACTGTGTATTTATGTTGTTCAATCATGAGGACTATTCATGGCCAGTTTCCTCGTGGGCCTTAACTGGTTAAAAGGCATCCACTTTGTAGATAATATGCTTTCTGTAGGATTGATTGTAATCTTGTAATAGGAAAATGACCCTGTATGCAAAAATTTATTTGTACATGATGTTGCTGGTATTCGATGGCGAGTATCCTCATTTCCTGAAAACCTGAAGCAATATCTTTTCTTCCTTCATAAATCTGTACATTTGCCTTGTAAATTCTTTTGTATCATATTCTTCTATAGGATCTAGTTCATCAATGGATTTGCCTTTTTCTAATCTCACAATCTGAGATTTAAGAATAGAAATTTCATATTTGAGATTGTGAATTTCATGACTTACCTCCCCTAGGGTAAGTGCACGAACCTTATCCTGTTGTTGATGTCTTTGGAATGATTTTGCATTCTTTTCATAAGAGGAATCAATGAAGAGTGGCTTCTTTGAAGAACCTCTGCTGGAAGATTTCATTTGGTCCATGAAGGCTTCCATAAGGCGGTTCTTCATTTCTCCTTCTTCCATAGTTCTTATTTGGGATAAGATTTTTATCTCATCTTCTTTTATCTGTACCATAAGAATTTTTTCTTTGTATTTTTGTGGCTGTATAACTTCACCAGAAGATTCATTAGAAATTTCAGATCCAAAAGAGAAAATACATTTACAATATTCAGAATTTGGACAATCACAAGCATTTGCATAAAAATTTAATTCTTCAACTTCTTCTTCTGAACTATATACAGAAGTAGAACTTTCAACAGATGAGTCAAGCAACTATTGCTGTTGAATCTAAGGTTGTTCTTTGATCACCATATTGGGGCAATGATCAGTTTTATGATTTCTAGACCCACACCTCATGCAAAGATACTGAGCCTATGTTTTTGGAGTTTTTAATTTTTGATTTTGAGGTTGATATTTCTTGCCTCGATTTCTTTTTGATTCTTCACCTACTGGACAATTATTTGCAGTATGTCCATTTTTGCCACACATCCAACATGTTAATTTATTCCAATTTCCTTGCCTGGCATTATGCAGATGAAGATCAGATGGTTTATAATAATGTGTCTTAGGGACATATTTGTAATATCCCTTCCTTTTATGTTGTCGAAAAGATTGTCCTTTCGACTTAAAGTCTTTTCTGGCTGATAAATCCTTTTCTTTCTTGGCTTGTTTCTTGATTTTTCTCCTTTTTACTAATGGATCATCAAGAGATAACCCATACTTGTTGCACAATGATTTGCTGTCTGGGAATCTGGACAACTTTTCTAGAGACTTATTAACTTTCGAGCTTGTACAAAGACCAACCAGAGCTTTAGTAATAATTGAATATATTTGTCCCCATGTGTAAGACTCAAAAGGCATTTGAAAAAATTCTTGCATTCTGAGATAGTCAACGAACTTGGAGGGAAGTGCTGCAAGAGAAACTTGCTTCCATAACAAATTATTTGAGTCTTTGACTTCATAGATTCTCTGCATCCAATCTCGATGGAAGTCTTCATATTGGGATATTTTATTGCACTTGAGATTCATTAAAATAATCTCATGCTTATTGGCTATTTCAGCCTGAGAACCACACCAGTGCTCAACAATCATGGAGGTCAAGGCTCCAATCATGTTGTTCTGTACTGTCTCATCTGAATTATGAATTATATTTCCTTGCTCATCTTTGAGAAGTTGTTCTTCCATCTATTTAATTAAAGCAGGAGAGGATTCTGTTTCCCACCATTTTGATAGTGTGCCTGTGAAACACTAGATAATTTTTTTGCTGGCTTCTACCTTAGTTTTTCCTCTTAGACACATAAGTTTATATTCGGTAAACATCATGTCTACCATTTGTCTTATCTGGCCGACACTGAAGTTATCTATAGTCCATTCCCTATGAGAATCAGGGAAGAAAGTGTGGGTTTCGGGAAGTTTGCCTTTTCCTCTGATACCAGGTGTTGAATATCTACTATACTGACTTTCCAAAGGCTCATATATAGGCATAACTTCTGGCTCTTTTTCCTCTTCCTTAAACTGACCTGCTATAGAAATATGTTCACTTGGAGTTTCAACTTTTTCGGGTTCTTGGGATGCAATTTCTTTGGGGAGTAAAAAAGGAAACCTGTCGACTGGCTTGACAGGATCCTGAATACAGACACTTGCTTTATGCAAAAAATAAGAAGGAACTGGTTTTTTTGTTTTGGATATAGATGATTGATCCATCTTCTATACCAGTTCATTTATTTGTCCAGATGTAGAACCAATATGTTCTACCATTTTGTTCTCAACATTCTCTAGCTTCATTAGAGATTCTCTAACATATCCTCTAATTACTGAAGTAGAACTTTGAACATTATTCAAGGAATTATTTACATAATTTAAAGAAACTTGGACAATATCAAATTGTTCTTTAACCTCTTTTGATTTGGCCATGTTCATTTCAAGACCTTTCACAACTATGTTTGTCCAATTCAACTGTTCAGAAGTTTTATGTATTCTGCCATCAGTACCGAATGCATTGTCATCCTTTAATACTAATGGTATTGCTTTCGCAGAATTTTGTCCTTCTCCAAGCACTATGCCTTTGTATGGAGGAAAAGTTGTAGGTGTTTCAACTTTAAGGACATCTAGTGCTATCCAAGAATGTTGAGATGAAGTGGATGCATTAGTCATTAAAATCATTTGTTTCTTTCTCTTTATAAACCAAACATAGAATGAGATCCATGTGTTAGTACAGTACATGTGGTTTTTCTATTCTTGAGACAATTTTATTTTCTCAGACATAGAATGACTGAAACCAAATTCTTTTGATTTAGGATTTGTAAAAAGATCCCAATTCAACATGGCTTTCATCATTTTTGCAGGGACTCTATATTTTAGACATCCATCCATTAAAGTGAAGAATTTTTGCATCTCCATGACTGTTGGCTTTTTGCAGTCATCCGGAACAGAACCAAATCAGCAATCTGGTATAATGCCATTAGCTTGCTCAAGATAACCAAGACCATATCTCGGTTTGGCTGGTCTCATTACTGAAAACATTTCGGTTAACCTTGGATCTTCATTTTCCAAAATAGGGATCTCATGCATCATTAAAACATGCTCTGGCTCATGAGGAAATGGAATTTTTGAGCACTTAGGATTAGGACATGGATTGACAGAAGTTGTAGGTGGGGCTTCACCAGTCCTAGGATGATGGTTCTCATGGATTACCAAATCTGCAAGCCGGCTTAAAATAACTGGATACTGACACTCTGGACATTTAACTTCTAGGGAAGAAAAATTTACCGTCTGGGCTAATTCAAACAATGAAATATGTTTGTAAGTATTTACAAGAGAACATGTGCAAGCAGTGTCAACAAATTTAGGATTTTTGTATAATGGTGAACTCCTACACATTTGATCTATCCTCTTTCTTTCTATAGTAGATCTATGGGGGAAAGATAAGACAACAGATGAGGATTCTTCTTTGATATCTACAGAAGTAATTTTCTTAACTGACGGAGGCCTAGGGTTTGAAACCACCCAGTGTTCAGGGAATGTCAAATCTTCCCACCTGATTTTTTGGCGTTCTATTTTTTTATTTCTAGAGTCTGTTAACACCACAAACTAGCTTTAGAATCTTTACTGGGGGCATGCATAACAACAGGATAAGGGTATTTGTGTGCCTGAGGCAACCTCTGGTTTGGATTGCTATATTATGTATTTTCTTATTCATATCAAATCCAGTTGTCTGGATTTGGAGATGGAGAATGCTCTCAATAGTTTCATCAAAGACATAAACTGAAAAATTTGGATAGCAATCAAAATACACTGAACCATTTGAAATAGGTGCAACTATCCCTCCTATTAATGAATCTGTATATTTGTTGTGTGTAAGATCTCGGACAGTGGCTAACACAAAAGTATTCAAACCCTAATGTGTTAATGCATGTATTCCAATTCTGATACAACCCAAATGAAGGTATTGGGTTTTTAGATGCTTAGCCTCAACCTGTAATTGTTTGGGGTTAAGTAAAGGAATAGATTGTACTCAGTCAGAATTTTCCTGAATCTGACTGATAGATTCCTTTATACTTATCCTAGTAACGACAATTAAATTGAAGGCAGATAGATCTGCATAGACTTCTGAAGCATTAATTGAAGGTAGCTGCCATCTAGCAGAGGGTTGGGTTTCTTCATATTCAAGTTCAACAGTATTCAAAACCTTACTAGATGCAATAGTGAACATATCTCGAAGGAGATTTTCTTAAACAGAGGACTCTTGCTCTTTGATATCACAATATGAAAAAGACTTTCTAATTGGATCCATTTTATAGAGTGATGAAAATGAGTACTGACCCGACAAACTAGACGTTACTGGCTTTGATACCATTTTTTTGCAGGGGCTTTCACAAAGCTTGCTACAATGCTGCTACAGTGACGCGCGCTCTGCACACTATGCTGTTGTTTCTCTCTGCTGACTTGGCCTTGCTGTGTCTCTTCGTTTGTCTTCACTGATCAACCTCTGGTGAACTTAGTGTGAACCTACTCGGATCTTTCATGCTCTGTGACTTTACATGCGGCTTCCTTGCCTTCCAATGGTTTAGCATCCCTTCGAACCTTTGACGAACCCCTAATGAACTTCGAGTGAAGATTATGAAACAACTACTACATAGTAGCACAAATTAAAGCACACAATACTCGAAAGCAGAAAATGAAATAACACTCTTTTATTGAATTTTCAGATATCGATTACACTTGATTTACAGTCTGTTCATACCAGAGATGGACTGTGTTCGCATTTACCAAATTGTTGCTACTCAATATTGAGATAGCTTATTGGAGGCTACCTCGCAATTACACAGACTCTGTCTTTGAGCATATACTCAAAACACACATATAGACAGACACACTACTGATCTGGCCACTTTAGGTTCTCACCAGTGCTCTCACACTGATGCACATGCTTCTCGTATCACCTAAAGACTTGAGTTCTTCTCATGATGCAAGCAGATCAAACTGAATGTCCGCAGTTGTAGAGTAGGAGAACCTCTTGACTTCCAACTCCAAAAGACACAATAACTCTAACTCTCGATGCCCCGAATGAGCCTGACTCTCTTTGTTTTATAGGAAGAAGAGGGTACAAACATCCGACCATTGGACCAACAAGTTGAGTATGAAATATTCTATTAATCACGGAGATGTGGTTCAATATCCACCAAAAGTTGAAGAAGTGCTCCGAGTCTCATGACTAAAGAATCTTTTTCCTATTACAAGATTACAATCAATCCTACGGGAAGCATATTATCTACAAAGTGGATGCCTTTTAACCAGTTAAGGCCCACGAGGAAACTGGCAATGAATAGTCCTCATGATTGGACAACATAATTACACAGTGGAGCTTTCTAGATAAACCCATGGAAACCTTTTTACGAAGAAGGACTAGCATTGTCGGATGATTCACCAAGAGTTGTGATTCCCGGGAACCTACTTCTTGGATAAATGAGGTCGTCCCATGCCTTTGTATAGATCCGCCGAACTATCATAGGTTTATTCAACACATATTGATGCTTTATTTTAGTCATGACTAGCCATTCATCATGCCTAGCCATAAATTGTTGTAGTATATGGTGATCTGGATAATTCAGCAGATCACTTACTGTGTTACAAGGAATATGAAAACAATCAATGAAATTTATGTGGTAGCATTTGTCACATGACATCTGAAAATAACTTTCATAAAATATTGGATCTATAGCAGTGCAATTTACTCCAAAATCTCTCCACCAGTCACCTAACCATCCTGAAAATTGGTTCCTTTGCATGGACCTAATTGATCCAAATTTTAATTTTGTATAATGGATTTCATTCTTTCCATCAACATTTAGGAGATCCCACCATAATATTTTGTAACCTGCAAAATTAAAAACAGTGTCAGGAAAAATAAGATTAGGATTATTTTGTGGCCATAAGATAGTAGAATTTCTGGTGATTGTCCAATCTGTGTTTCTGGTTCTGTTGATGACTAAATATCTGTGATAAATATTTTTTTGTCTTCCTCCTTCAGACTAGATCATTGCTATGTCATGGAAATTATTTTGCAATGCCTCTTCTACTTGATGAGCTGTAGCCATACTGCTAATATACACCATATCATGGATCCAACGATTTCCTTTGGGAAATACTCTTCTTTCAGGAACTAGGTGTAAAATATCTGTATGTGGCTGTAGATCTGCATCTAAGACTTTTGTTTGTCTTAGCTGCCAGGTTGGGTTCCATTTCTCCTTGTATTCTTCCCAGCTTTGGTCCTCTCTGATAGTTCTGAGAACTTCTTGTTGATTATCTGGGTCCCATTCAGTAACAATAACAAAAACATGTTCTTGTTCTTGTCACTGGGTTTGTATGTATTCTCGGCTAAGAAAATCAGGTAGACAATTGTCTTCTCCTTTGATGTGTTCCACTTCGAAATCAAAATTTGTAAAAAGGGCTTGCCATCTGGTGAATTTGGCTTCTCTAGGCTTCTTGATATCTTTGTTAAGAACCTTCTTAAGGGAAAACGCATCTGTCCAGAGAAGAAATGGTTTATTGACCAGATGGATCTCGAATTTGTCAATGCTATTCCATGCTGCTTTCACCTCTTTTTCTATAGTAGAATATAGTTTCTCAGTGGGGTTCCATGTTCTTGAAGCGAACTGAATAACCTGTTCTTCATTATCTTTTTTTCTGTTTTAATATACCCCACCATCCGATGTTGCTGGCATCGGATTCTACAATCTTATAAGCTGCATCATAAGATATATACAGTATCGGAAGGTCTCTGACCTTGGCTTTATCTTTTGAACTGCTCTAGTATGGAGTGGAGTCCAAGGTTTAGGATTTTTGTGCAGCCTCTGATTTAATAAGATTTTATCCTTGGCGCAGTCTTGATAGAAATTACTTACATAATTTAAATAACCAAGAAATCTTTGTAGCTACATCTTGTTTGTAATGATGTCTGGAAATTTGTTAGAGAATTCTAGAGCATGTTTTTGCAAGGAGATTTGGCCATTGAATATAGTATGGCCAAGAAATTTAATGGAAGTCTAAAAGACTTCAATTTTATTTTTGCTTAATACAAGACCATTCCTTTTTATTGTGTTTACAAAGGTCTGTATATGTTTAAAATGATGCAAATTTTTTGAAAAAATAAGTATATCATCTATATACATAATTAGCCAATCGAAGAAGGGTGTAAATATAGAGTCCATCACCTTCTGGAACTTGGATGGTGCATGCTTTAGGACGAAAGGCATTACATTCCATTCATAATGTCCGTCTGGGACACTGAAAGCTATTTTAAATTTATCCTTCTCTAATATAGCAACTTGCCAAAATCATGATTTCAGATCGAACTTGGAAAATATTTTTTCTCCTGCTATTCTGCTTATCAGATCTCCTTTGTGGGGAATCGGATACGTATTATTTGCTAGTACTGAGTTCAAAGGCTTATAATGATTTTTTATTTATTTAACATTTTCATTTATATTTTTTGTATTAATATGGTTAGGTTTTTTATTTATTTATTATTCATTTTAATAGTAATTATTTAAAATAATAATAAGTAATGAAAATTGAAATAATAATGAGTAATGAAAATTGAAAAAATATATATCTTGTGATGAAATGTAATTTTAGATATAAATAATTTTAATGTGAAGATTTAATTTTATTTAAATATTAATAATATACCATTGATGGGGTGATATTGGGCATTTAATGGAGGTAACAGAGGTTGTTTCTGCCACTCTATAGTTCCATTAGGCATTTATGAAGGTAGTTTGCAGCCTCCCTTATCATGCACATGCATGCAACTAATAGTTGGTTATTGAATGTTTATTTGGCGTGTTGAGGATCGTTTGATGGCAATAGGAGTAGAGCTGAGGATTCGACCTCGACCTCTGGGTTTTGCATTGGGATGAATTTGGGTGTTTAAACCTCATCAGTTGGTGGGGAGGCTATGTAGCTAATAATTTGGGTAGCGTAAATGTTGATCTGATCAAGTTGAAAGGAATTGAATTCTGGGTTTGAGTTCCTACGGGGACATCAAAGGCTTGCTCTACTCGAGGGTTGAGTGGGATGCTCAACCAAATCTAGGGAGAGAATTCTCAGGTGAATTATAATTTTATCTTGGCTTTTGTCTTTTGGGACGTAGTTGTGGTTGGTCTGGAATATTTAGGTTGTAAGTCTCTAGTTTTATGTAGCTCTTTCAGGGGGGTATTAGCTTGAGCTCTTGAGTATAAGTTCTCTTAATTTTCAATGAGAGGTCTGGGCCCTAGGTATAAGTCTGGAATTTTAAATGTTGGTTGACTTTATCCCCTAGTGCTTTGTAGGGTTTGGTTTTGTCTGGGTGTTTAAAATTGGGGGTTGTGAAGCAGTGGTGTGGTTGCGTCCATTGAGATACTACAAAGTCTTGGTCTTGGCTTGAATATTTGGAGGTTCAATGGTTAATGGGTTTCAGTCTATGGAGGAGATAGTAGCTCCTTCTCTATCAATTTCAGGTTCGAGCCTTGATTCAGGTGCAATTATTTGGGGGTATTGTGACGACCTAGCTTGTTTTTTCTTGGTTTTGTTAGTTTTGGATCTAGTATAGTATTTTATCCCTTTGTAGGTAGAGGCTCACGTAGAAAGTTATGGGAATTTGGTCTTGCTTCTGCCATGGTGCTAAGACAAAGGGGGAGGAGAAAAAGGGGAGGTGGTGGACATGCCATATTAGGGAAATATGGTGCTCGTTTTTTTGCCCACAATTCGGATGCCATCTTTTTCAACGTTGTCCCATCATAAACATGTAGAGAAATCAAGAATGAGACAAAAACATGCATTGAGAGACAAATCACTTTCAGATTCAGAATTGATGGAGGACATGTTTGGAAATTCAAGGTAGGTCAACTCGAAGGAGAGAAATTTTTCTGTGGAAATTCAAGGTAGGTCAACTCGAAGGGACCACACCCCCCACCCAAACTAATCCAAGAATAATTTTGAAGGCATCGAGGAGAATTAAACACGTGACCTCCCAATGGAAAAGTGTTGTAGCAATAGAAGCTCAACCAATTGGGCTAACCCTCGAGGCTAGCATAAATTTTAAAGACTTATATACATTTGTTTAGAAATTAAACAAACTTAAAAGTCAATATAGAGTTATTTTGCTTGATATAACTCAATTTTAAAACTCTAGTTGTATTCCTCTACCTTCATATCATTTTCTCTTGGACTTTCAATTTCCTTCTCATCTTGCTTGGATCAATATCCTCCCTTAACTGTGATATTCAGGTGCGGGATTTTAATAAAAAAATTACAATAATTTTGAAACCCTCGTTACAAAATCAAAATAACTATACATATAATGTGTTCACAGTAAAAAAATTTAAATAACAATTTTACCAGTTACCACAATTAAAATAAAGTGCATGCAACCAAAAACACATAACATAAAATAATCTGAAATATGAAACCACTTTATTTACTAGTAGCCATAAAAACAATACATTCCAATACAATTAACGACGAATCCCTTGCTAATGGCATTCACGACTGCTCAAATTGCTAAATTAAAACATTGAAGCACACCTGGGAACCATGGATGGATCCACCAAGGAGATATCACAACAAGGGTTTTGTCTTGTGATCAAGATGGAACTGGCCATGCCAATTTCTCTAAAAAATACACAATATGATAAAAAAAATCCAAGATACCCCAAGTTCATTTTTCACTGTCTCTTTTAAGGTGAAAATATATCCTTCTTCAATCTTCTAGAATCATGCTTTCTCATCACGAATATCGGGGTGTCACCAATACCATGGAAAATGCGACATCCAATTACCATTACCAAATACCATGGTCCAATACCACACTTTTCTTTCCTTTACACATGAAAGGTTTTTTTTTCTCCTATGGCCTAGCTTCCACGAATGTGATAAGTCCATATTGTCCACACCATGAAGGAAATCAGAAAAGGGAATATGAAAAATCCTCCCTCCCCAAGATTGCTTGTCCTCAAGCAATCCACATATGTCTACCAGTCTAGATGTCAAATGCATTTACGCATTAATGCCAATAGCCTAGATGAACTACTATGTCACCACGTGCCTCCATACCACCCTATCATGGATGGATATCTTGATGTTGAGGTCTCAGATAAACCTCAGAATCATCTGCTCGTCAATAGACTTGTTATTGTGTGAACTACCACATCTACCCAAATTCCAATATCTCCACTAAGTTGGGCCCTTGGTTTCCATACATCTATCCCACTCCACAGGGTACCAACTCAAGATCTCTCGCCATCCAATCCCATGGGAGGAATCAAATGCATGAATATATGTGCATGGATCAAACCCACCAAATTGATGTTGTGTCATGCTTAATTCATGTTACTTGGCTTGGTTAACCTATAGGGTCAACCTAGAAAACTCTTCCCCCTTTCCTCTAATGTACAAATATGGGATGATAGAGATGCAAACCATGTCAATGTATCACTCAAGAAAGTTTCTCTGCATCTCCTAATTGTAACCTTCTTGCCTCTATGCCAGGGACTTTCGACATCCCTCTACATTAGTTAACTTGGTTGCTGACTTGGAACCTACTACCCCAAAATCATAAAAACTAATGATTTGTTGCAATATGCTATCTCGGGGTGTCTAAGCCTCCTTATCTATATTGGCATGCTAAAACTCTCTCTGGTGGTCTTCCTCTAAAAATATTGGTGCCTCAGTAAATGCCTCTTTATCTACTTGTACTGCAATAATAATTGGCTCCAAATATGGATGATCTACTACCTCAGTCATAATTCCAACTTCAACTTCTAATTGCTTATGAACATCATGTGTATTTTCCTCATAATACCTATGCACCTCTAAGTGCTCATCATTTTGGTTCACCACTACTGGCTCATCTTGCAAGTTTCCTTTAATGCTCATAGAATCAGCCTATTGTCAGGTGAACAAATACTAATACCTATGCTTGACTACTCGTATTCTACATTGATGTCCTCCTATAAATATATGGACTCAATTTCACAAGATTATACCTCATCAACACCATTAGGAATAACTTCCTCCTTCCCTTATCCATGCACTTCTATGTGCTTATTATGATGGTTGATTGTTATCATATTATCTTGCAAGTCTCTTTGAATAACATCACGTTGTTGATCACCATATATAATTGACTACTCATATTCTTCATGGGTGCTTTCCAATAAATCAATGGCCCCAACTATAGAAGAATCTTCATTGTTAGAAGGAATCTCATCCTACTCTGCCCCTAGTGTCTCCCCCTAATCACCTAGTCATGAATGGTTAGGTTCCCAAGGTCCCTTATAGATAAAGCATATACCTTTCCTTAGCTCATTCGTGCTACTAGTTTTACTCCCTTCGTTCTTTCTTTCTCCATAAATCTTCATCAGTGCCTTCTAATTCAACTACCTTCTCACTTGTTTTATGTTATGCCTGACCAAACTATCAACTAGTTCATAGGCAACAAGTGATACAATTAGTTCCTTTACAAATGGCCAAAAATTTGGATGTTAGTTTTTTGTAGATGGCATAATCTTTACCTAAGAATAGGGACAAAATATTTTGCATGTCTATTTTGACATTGTTTAGATGAGTTTTCATAATTCTAGAACAAAATTACTAGAGCATTTGAAAGATTAAGCTATCACATTCCATATCCAGCATGATTGTACTAAAGTTGAACTATATCATGAGTTCTAAAATTTTTCACCTACTCTTAAAGTTAGGAATCACGATGTTGTCCAACCCTTGACGGGTTTCTATTATCAGCTATGTGGAGTAGCAAGATTCTCTCTGCGGACAGAGATAATCCCTCTAGCCTAGGGGAGAGGGTCTAGCCTCAAACAAGACAATCTGACATAAGTTCCCTTAGATTGAGAATGGATAAGATCCTACCTCTTGTATCGCTTATCCTTGTTTGATGAAGTCCTTGTGTCTTTGCTCTAGTGATCATCTCCTTAATGTCAATCAAGCACCTGAAACAAATAGACAAGAAACCAAAGCACACATGATAGCATACAATAGATTCAACCTACTTAAGAGTCTAAGGAGTCTTAAGCTAACAAATACCATATGAGATTGATATAGGAAAAAAAATATCAGTTGTATTATTATGACAAAAATGAAAGTACAACCTTCGCGTCAATGTTGCAGGTTTCCTTCAACGTGTCTGGGTTCCAGCACCATTGTTAGCATCTCATGATTCACCTCAAAAAATAGAAGTTCAAGGCTTCCCCTTTGCTCCAAATCAAACAAACTAAAAACTTATTCTCTCTTTACAAACGCAAACTAGAAGGCTAAGGCTATCAAGAGTTGTTTAGGATATCAAGATTTTACAGATTATTCAAACCCTTCCATTAGCTAGTTGAGGTTGGAATAGGAGAAGTTTATATAGCTTGAGAGAGGGGAAATGGATCCTCTTATGATGGTAAAGGTTTGATCCCTTTTGTTTTGTTCCATTTTAATAGGGGAAAGGAGCCCAAACAGTATCTCTCGGCTCTAGCTCAAATAACCATTTACGAGACTTCCATTCACGAAGCTTCTAGACCTGGAAGCTTCAACTCCATTTTTCAAAAACTTTCCAAAAGATGGTTGGTGCAAGTAATGGATGGATACAAGTGCTAATCGATGCTAGGCTTAGTGTTAAACTCTGTAAATCGACACAGGGAAGAAACTGAGGGACAACGCCGACCTTTAAGGCTGATTTTGAAGGAATATTATCTAGAAATGATGTACGAGCGAAATGTTCTACAGATAAAGAGTGATGTAAAGACATGTTCTTCATGATAGGAAAACACATGAGGTTCACTGTAGAGGTCCTCCAGGATTGAGGAACGGGGAGTACAGGGATAGTGACAAAATGTTGTGTAACATATTCCCCCTAAAGCGTGAAGGTCAAACAAGAGTGAGGGGTGAAATGCTTTACGAGTAGATGCATGGAACTAGAAATTGTCATCAAGAAACTTGCAAGCAAGTATAGATACATATACATCACTGAAATATCTGATAAAAGATACATGAATCGTGGTATGGACACAACCATCCAGAAAAAGATCATGTAAATGGATCCAAGGTATGGGCGTAGCCATCTAGTAAGAAGGATCATATCTAACCAAAGGTATGGTCGCAGCCATCCAATAATGAGAAGGATCACATATAATAGACCCATTGTATGGTCATAACCATCCATCTGAAAGAGACATGTGTATAAGAATGATCATGTCGCATCACCTCGCAACCTGGACTTTTGTAATCTGAGCCCAGGGTCTCACGCTCCAACACGACCCGATTAAACTACAAATTTTAACATGTGAATAGATGTGTCAAAGTCGAACACGCTAGAATATCGTTTTGATTACTTTTCACTGATGTGAAAAGTTAACAAGCACGAGATAAACCACCAATAATGACAATGGCTCTCAAGGTATCAGCAACACAATTCGTGAAGTGTGAATAAGGAACTGAAGTTGAACACCCTTGAATTCACTTGAGCGAAAGCCAATGATGAGAACCTATTGTCGATTGCAAAGAACTTGCCATTAGGGCATGCAATATCTAAGGTACTGGAAGGGAGTCTCTCAGCCAACTTCCCAGATAACGAGCTGAAGTCGAACACCCGTGAATTCACTTGAGCGAAAGCCAATGATGACAACCTATCCTCGATTGTAAAGAACTTTCCATTAGGGCATGCAATATCTAAGGTACTTGAAGGGAGTCTCTCAGCCAACTTCCCGGATAATGAGCTGAAGTCGACAGGAAGTGACCTTGTCGAAGGAGGGCTGTGATTTATCCCACATCATCAATGCGAGACAAGGGGATGAAATGATTATGGATGATACAAAGAATTAGGAATGATTGTAAACTGCAAAAGGATTAACTCTTGAACATATCAGTGACACAACTCCGGAGTTTAGTATCTCTTTAGATCCATAGGATCGGAGGTCATGATGACGTGGAAAAGATCAAATGGAAAGACAAAAAGTGGATGACCCAAACCTAGGAAGTTCAATGATGAAGTGAGGATATTCCAACCCGACATGAAGCAAAAGAGTGTCATGTTCAGGAGTGACAAGCTGCTGACACAACTGGTCAAAATTTTCATTTTCCTCCACCATTCTTGGCAGGTATCCCAATTATTTTTTATCACAAGATTGAAGGGGATAACATATGCTTGTAATATAAGTCCATCCTTCAGATGGATTTGACCTAGTAAGATTAACGAGCCCTAGGATGGAGAATCTCGTGTCCGTCATTATGACGAATCCGATGTCACTGAACTTTAACAAGTTCAACAAAGGAAAAACTCAGTATATTTTTCATGTTTAGAGAGTTCAAAAAAGACACGAAAAGGAAAACTCCAAAAGGTCCCTTTTCGTAAAGTTGTCTCTTGAGCCCCAAAAGGTAGAAAACAATGCTCGAGAGAAACTCCTAGCCATGTTCGACTAAGGTGTTCCTTTTCATACAATAGTCTATCTCAATTCGGAAAAGGGTTAAACTTATATTGAGTAGAATTCAATTCATTTACTTTAACGAGTTTGAAATGACAAATACTCGACAATCTTTTCATATTTTTGGAGTCTGAAAAGAGCTAAAAGATGACTCCTCCCGGAGGGACGAGTGGTAAAAAATGATAGCAACTTGTTTCGGTAATGATGGAACTGCTCAAAACATGTAATGGCCAAGAGGCTGGCTAATAAGACCACTAATCACAGATGTTCCTCAGGAACAGGAAAAACAACCAAATGAATGCATATGATCAGCTAAAGAGATGGTGACAATGGAATGAAAAAACCAGGGCTCATCTGGCAAAAATTGTCTGATAAAAACAACAATCACGAGATGTAAAGTGGGAATGGTTTCATTTTTACACAAGATTGAAACATGAGAAACCATGTTTGAGTATACTTGAATATGGTTTCATTTTTCACAAGCTTGAAACAAAGATAAACTATGCTTGAATTTGGTTTCATTTTTACACAATCTTGAAACAAAGATAAACTATTCTTGAGATAAGTTTGCATGCCCCCAGCATAATGACTCAATTCGAGGTACATTCCCCCCAAGCTTCATTTCATATAGCTAAGTGGATGGAATGAAGGTTCACTTACGAGATCAAATGAAAGACTTAACTGGGATTTTATGAGATCTAATCAAAGACTCGAATTGGAAGGGGATTTGTTTCATTTTTTAACGAGCTTGACATAGGAAAAGAACCATGCTCATGACACCTTGTTTCATTTTTTAATGAGCTTGACACAAGTAAAAGAACCATGCTCATAGCCCTTGTTTCATTTTTTAAGGAGCTTGACACAAGAAACTTTTCTCTAAGATCCTTTGGTCATAGACCAAAATAGGACATGGTTTCCAAGAGGTTCTCATCAAATGGGAGAACAATGCTCTCGAAGGGATACATGTCCAGGGATCCAAATGAAAAATCAGGTTCCAATGCCCCAGTACACAATTTACTACATCACTGACTAGATCATTAGTAGATGTGAGCATGGAATAGGTGGCCACATAATTAACCTGTGGAGGGGGTGGTACTGCTTGGATGGTTGAGTGGGATATGATTCAGGACCAATGAATGTAATCTGATCAATGATCAAAATGTTTCCTTCATGCGGGAAACACATCACTCAAAAGAGGGAAGAAACAACAACTCCCATGACATAAACATAATCACAACCAAGGAGTAGATTAAAATCTAATGGGCCTTGGACAACCATCACGTCTATATAGACAATATTTCCTCCCAAAGTAATAGGAAACTTAGGAAGGATCCCTAATGACTGACTGGTTGCTCTGTTAAAAGCTAAGAAATTCTAGGTGATGGGGACAATTTGAGGAGATCCTAAAGCTTGCCAAGCAGTTGAGTACATAATACTAACAAATGCGCCCTCGTCTATGACTGTGATAGGTACGACCATATTGTAATCTTGCATTGTAAACTGGAAAGGCACATAAGACAAAAGGTGATATCCTTCCAGTTGACTCCAATCAAAAGAAGTGACCAAACTACTTGGAAGGGGCATCATAGGAACATGAGAGTTGCCTTCTAGCTTGATGGGAATAGGAGAAATTCTCTCATGCACCTCAGGAATAGGAGGATTTCCCTACAGTTCATGAAAAACCAGAAGAACCTGAGCATTATGAGGTTCACTCTCTACTGGAAAGGTACAATTAACTGAAGGTGGAGTCAAGTCTACAGGTTTCTCAACCAATGATTGGTCAAGAACAGACTCACGAGACTCACTTTCAGAGAGAGTGGAGTTGACCAAAGATGGCTTTTGTTCAATCACTTGATCAATTAAGAAAGGATCAAGGGAAATATTTCAATACCTAGTTAGAAGACGAGGTTAAGAAGTTGTAAGGATTTCCAATTATTTGGAAACTTCATCTATAAGAGGACAAAGGTGAATGGGATGATTACCTTCACACAACTTACCGGGAAATTTGACTTTTCCCTTTTTCCCATGGACCTTATTATCACTAGTTGAAGATTTATCACTAACTTGATCTCCAAAGGCTAATGACAAAGGTTGATGTGAACCTGTGGACCACACTTCTAAGAACTTGGGAATACTAGGACAATTCCAAAGAAGGTGGTCACCCTTACATAACATGCAAGGGAATTTTACTTTCCGAGGTTGATTGGAAGATTTTCCTTGATTAGTTTCATCCGTAGCAATGACTGCTTGGTTTCCCCCTTACTTATTTTTCTTCTTCTTCTTCTTCTTAGCTTCCTGGTTACTAGAATCCAAACTTTCACCAGGAGAATAGGAAGACTGGGGTGAAAAAATATGCGAAGAAGGCAAGGGGTAAACTTTAGGATCAACATGAAGTTGGTGTTGTTCAAGAGGAGGAGAACTTGGTTCAAAAGTAGTTGGGACACTCGGAACGATCGAGGTCGAAAACAACGAAACTGGCAAACCAATGGTCAATCCAGGAAGGGACAACGTCGCCATATAAGGAACACCAGTATTACTAAAATAAGGAAAAGGACTAGGATTCCATCAGAGGGGTTTCCTTGACTAGTAGACTCGGGAAATGTTGCCATTGGTATCATGGTAAAATCTACTAAGGAGTATTTCCACGGGAAGGATGTTGTTTTGTGGTCAATTAATTTTAGAATTTGAAACAAAAACTTTTCCTTTTCATATTTTAAGAGTCGAGAAAAGGACAAAAAGGTGACTCTAGTTGCTTTCGGTTTGAACGAGCTTGAAAGGACAAGTACTCGATGATATTTTAAATTTAAAGAGTCAAAAAGACCAAAATGACTGCTCAAGGTAATCTAGGCAAAAGGGATTACCAAGTAACTATCAAATACAAAATACCTCTCGGCAAACCGAAAAGTACGAGCAAGAAATCTGCCTAAATGTTGTGTTCGGTGTATCACGTTTACAGGGTGGCATACTCAGCTTCCTACGGATAAAGGTTTGCAACCTATGAGGGTCTCCCTTTATATACGTGATGGTACAAGGACCACAAGTCCATGCTAGCACTGTCTAAGTATGAGGCATTAATGTTTTAAATGCTCCTTAAATTAATTGAATATGTTTTAAAGGTTTGTCTTGAAATTAAGTCTCATTTTTTAGGTCTTATCGATGTCACCTGAAAAAATCTTATGTGTAGCTATATGAGACAAAACCCTTTCAATTCCATGAATGCTTACACTAATTGAGAGAAGAGAAAACAACCAATGCAACAAACAAGCAACTGAAAGTAAGATGACTTTTCACTACTTCACTTTTAAAAAAAAAACAATGAAAATTCTTTCCACTTCTTACTCTTCCTATCAGATGCACTGCAACTAGTCCTTTTAACAATAAAAGAAGTTTGTTTCATTTCAAATGCTCATGATTATGTAATTCTAGATTTCAATGATGCTACTTAATGCAACATATCAATTAAACAAACTAGAATGATGTATTTTGTTCAATGGAATGCTAGAATGAATCTTCCACATAAACATTTCAATGAAAATTTTCAAACAACCAAACATCAATCATATGAAAAGCACGATAAAAAGAATTCCTTTCAAACCAAATATGTAAAGATTCAATCGAAAAAACCGAGCAATGTAATCTATGCTCAAAAGATAGACATTCAACAAGAGAAGAGCAAACAAAACTCTTTTCACTCGTTCAATTAAAAATAGAGCAATATATATACACGGACTAAAACATGAAATGCATGAAGCAGCAAATCACCAACTTGATTTGATGATCATATAAGAAAATGAATGGAAAATGACCTAGATGCCCTAGGAACATAAACCATCCAAAAAAATAAAAAAATCAAGTAATGCAATCTCAAACCAATCAAGCAAACAAATCAAGCTAGCAAAGAATTCTATCAAGGGAGAATAAAGGTAAACAAGCCAAGAAACAGAATCTATGAGGACAAGACACTAGAAATGATTTAAGAGAAACCCTGATTTTAACCTACAGGAATTAGCACGACTGTCTAACTAGCAATCAATGCCACAAGGGGTTGTTACGCTATTGTTCGAGAGGAAATCGTGTTGGTCGGCATTACTGTTAGCAAAATAACAGCGTTGATCGAGGGATTCAAAGAAAAACAAAAAAATTCCACAAACCAAAACCACACCTATTACTCTAAATTCAAGAATCAAAGCAGTAGATAATGTAAAGTACATATTACAAAAGAGAGAGTGATATGACAAAAGTCGTCACAAATCATGAAATGAAAAAGAACCCAAAGAGAGGGATGGGTCCCCATTGGAGTCGCCAATTTGTGGAGTAGGAAGATTCTCTCTATGGATAGAGACAATCTCTCTAGCCCAGGGGAGAGGGTTTAGCTACAAATAAGACAATCTGACATAAGTTCCCTTAGATTGAGAATGGATAAGATCCTACCTCTTTTATCGCTTATCCTTGTTTAATGAAGTCCTTGTGTCTTTGCTCCAGCGATCAAATCCTTAATCTTAATCAAGTGCCTGAAACAAATAGATAAGAAACCAAAGCACACATGATAGCATAAAATAGATTCAACCTACTTAAGAGGCTAAGGATTATTAAGCTACCAAATACTATATGTGATTGATATAGGAAACAAAATATCAGTTGTATTATTATGACAAAAAGGAAAGTACAACCTTTGCCTTAGCATTGAAGGTTTCCTTCAACGTGTCTGGGTTCCAGCACCATTGCTAGCATCTCATGATTCACCTCAAACAATAGAATTTTGAGGCTTCTTCCTCTTTCTCCAAACCAAACAAACTACAAACTTATTCTCCTTTTACAAGCGCAAACTAGAAGGCTAAGGTTATCAATATTTTGCAGATTATTCAAGCCCTTCCATTAGCTACCTAAGGTTGGAATATCATAAGTTTATATAGATTGAGAGAGGGGACATGGATCCTCTTATTATGGGATAGGTTTCATCCCTTTTGGTTTGTTCCATTTTAATAGGGGAAAGGAGCCCAAACAATCTCTCTTAGCTCTATCTCGACTAGAAATTTACTAGAATTATGTTCACAAAGCTTCTAGACCTAGAAGCTTCAACTCCATTTTTAAAAAACTTTCCAAAAGAGGGTCGATGAGAGTAATGGATGGATGCAAGCATTGATTAGCACTAGGCTCGGTGTTAAGCTCTACAAATTGGCGTGGGGAAGAAACTGAGGGATAGTGTCGGCCTTTAAAACTGAGTTTGAAGGAATATTATATGGAAATGATATAAGAGGGAAATTTTCTGCAGATGAAGTGTGATGTAAAGACATGTTCTTCATGATAGGAAAACACATGAGGTTCATTGTAGAGGTCCTCCAGGATCGAGGAACGTGGAGTACAGGGACAGTGAAATTTTTTTGTGTAACAAGCTACAACATCTCCATCATAATATTATTATTGTAAGGTGGAAGTGGCGATGTTAAAGCTATGATATCACTAAGATAGAAGGCGACTGTGAGTTGACCTTTTCACAAGGATGCTCCAAAAATTTGGGTTAGATAAGAGCAAGGATGGACAAATTGAGAGCCGAATTGAGTTTCTTCCATTCTGATTGCAACAACATGGATAAACATGTGTCTAATTCCTCCAACTTATGAAGGAAAATTACCAACTTTGTTTGTTGCAACTCAGAACCAAGTGTGAAGAGATAATTCTCTCTTCCATATCCTTCCTTCATCTCCCATGAGTTCTTTTGTTACATAATAGCATGGACTCTTTTCGAGAAGGATTTGCTACTCTGACTTTTTCTTTGGTCTAAGGAGGTATTGCTGCCTAGAGGTACCCATCTTTTTTCGAGTTCATTAAGAGGGTCCTTGATGCTTTATAGGGACTCTTCAAAGCCCATATTCCCACATAAAAGATATTATAAGATACCAAAGTAGGAAAATATGAAATAATACACTAATTCTTCATAGGGAGATTACATTAAACATTTTACATACAAACATTCTGTTAAACAGCTACCATGCAATCCGAAATAAATCAAACAACAATAGACATGAAGGTAATTTTATCAATTATTTGAGCTCAATCACTTGTTAAAATGGAAATACTCAGCCTAAATTGACCCTCTTGTAGCTTATGGCTTGGCCTCTGGAATTGAATAGACCTTTGATATTTTAATATTGAACTTATTCTCCTTTAAATTTGACTGTTGTAGGTTCACTTTGACTGTTGAGTTTAAATAGACATCAATAGGAAACAACACATACCAATATGATGCTTCAAACAATACTGAATAATAGAACCACATACAATGCTAATATAAGTTTGTATAACAACGAACTTAAACATTCACATTCATTTCATAGTCTAGGCACATATGTAGAACAAACAATGAGAATAGTGGAACCTGGAATGATTTTAGTGAAGAAACTTCGACATTTCAGGAGATATAATCAGAAACCCCAACATTGTGATCTTCAGATTCAAAGGCTCTAAGATAGCTAAATGTTTGACCTTCTTTCCACAACATTCTCAACCTCATGAATGGTCAAATGAATTATTTGTTGGCCCCACAACTCATGCCTCTGATTGGTTGTGTAAACTCAGCGTATAGGAGTAAAATGTTGGGTATTAAACCACACGTATGCACTAGCTTCATGAACAATAGATCCATCCTAGAAAATGTAGTGACATGTCCCTTCTCTAGAGGTATCTCAACTCTATTGTAGTGGGTAAATTTAGGCTTCACACTTATGTTTTCTGCCAGCTCCCCAAATGGGAAATCAACCCCAAAACACATGCTATCAGAACTTATGACATCCACATCTTGTGATTAGATCCACATAATGCTATCTCTCAATGGCTCTATGTAAAATAACAATCTCACTAGTAGACAAGAGAAATTTCAGCCTCAATTTGATCTGTTGCATAAGCAATCACTTTTTATCCATGGAAAACCCTATCAACAGTGATGAAATCAACCTTTCAAAAAGGGATATCTTCTTCAATTTTTAGAGAGATTCAACCCTTGTTATATGAAATTCACTCAACACTTGGTAGAGAAAAATCACATGTAGTTAATGTGGCCTCTTCAAATTGTAATTCGTCCTCAGTGAAACCTAGTTGACTAAGAGAATGTGGCTTATATACGCCCAAAACTTGGCCCCTCTAAATGCACTTGATATGGCTCACATTTATAGTGAGTTTGGACCTTGGGAAAAAATGACTTCATCCTCAATAAAATAATGGTTACAACTACACAAAAACCCTTGATCTTCTACATCGATTAATAATTTTTCCCCAATGAAAGTTAATACATCAACCCCAACTGCGACTTCAATAAAAATGGTCAAAATTGTGGTATTTAGAGATGAATTCAAACAAGAGGAAATCAAGGATAATTCCCATTTACATTAGTGGAAATGATTCATTGATGCTTCTAAGTTAAAATTATGCCCATGACCCTCGTTTATTTGTTGGGTAGGAAACCTTGGCTCTGAATTACACTGATTCAACCCCCTCATTAGAGAAATTTTGAGCTACAAATGGGCCTCAAAACAAAAATGTCAAATTTAAAAGAACCAATATAATTGAAGATGGTGATGTCAACCATGGGGGATAATTCACCATTTTTGGAGTAGAAAGGTAAAATAATAAAATATATAAATAAATAATAATTTTTCAACTTGTATTTTTAAGTCATCTCCTTATGATTTTACTCAAATTTCGAGCGAGAGCACGCCTTGGATGCAGAGTTTAATTTTGCATCCAAGGAGTACCCATCTTGAATACTTTTGATGGAGCCCACTGCACGAAAAATGATAAATACATGAAAAGTGTGATTGCAATCACATGTTTTAATGTATTTCTCATTTTTTTGTGGTAGGATCCATCGAAAGTATTGAACATGGGTACTCCTTGGATGTGGAATTAAATTATGCATCCAAAAGTGCTCTTGCTCGAAATTTGAGTAAAATATTTGGAAGATAAGTTGAAAATACAAGTTGAAAAAGTTGTGTTTCCTTTTTTCACTCCAAAATTTGATGAGGTAATCTAATTTTATTTTATTATTTCCACTATTATTTTATAATGTTCCTTAGGAGGCCCATTTTAGACCTAAAAAATTCTCTATTGTGAATCACAAGATTTTGCATAGGCGTTTGAAAAACGAAATATTGTTCCTTCTCACTATTATTGAAACATTGTTTCTCTTAGTATACTCAAGACTCGACCCAACGATTTGGAGATGCATTGCAGTGAATTTGCATAAGACAAGATTCGACCTTTGAAGAAAAAGTAATTCGATCTTCAAACTGGATGAATTGTACCTTGATAATTTGACAAAAATTTGGCCCCATGGATATAGATCTAGTCCTGGAGATGGTCAATTCGATCCACAGTGAGGAGCATATCTTATCTAGAAATGAAATCAATAATTTCCCACACTCCTCAAATATAGATATGATCTTGAAGATGGTAAATTTGATCTATAGTGGGAAGAAAATCTGATCAATAATTTCCCACTCTTCAAATCTATCATTCGGCTTATTGCCTAAGGGTGATCTCTTTCTACAAATGTGAATTAGATCCAATCTAATAATGCCTGTAAGAAAAATAAATAAACCCTCAAACTAGGTGCAGGAACACCTCCAAAAATAATCAACTGAAAAATAAGAGACCAACTAGGGTGATATCGAGTACCACATAAGATGGAAAATGTCGGCTAGGGTGAAAATAAATTCCACCAAAGTTATGACAATAATTTTCAATATTGAAAATAAAAATTTGATTTGTTGAAAAGAACCCTCATGTTGGCAGGATGCAGAACTCTAATACCATTGTAATATTTTGTTGGCAGATTTTACTAAAAAATTCACAATAATTTCCAAACCCTCATTATGGAATAAAAGTAACCAGAAATAGCATGCATCCACAACAAAAACATTTAAATAAAAATTTTACCAGTTACTGGAATTAAAACAAAGTTCATGCAACAAAAAACACTAAACATAAAATAATTTGAAAAAGATAACCACCTTATTTGTTAATATTCCTAAAAGCAATACATGCCAATACAATTAACAATGAAGCCCTTGATAATGGCATGCACAACTATTCATCAAATTTATAAACTGAAACATTGAAGCACACTTTTTAACCCTATATGGATCCACAAAGGAGATATCACCGCGGGGGTTTCATCTTGGGATCAAGACGAAACTGGCCATGCTAAGTTCCCTACAAAATACATTATACGATAAACAAATCCAGGATACCCCAAAAGCCTTTCTCCTTGTCCCTTTTAAAGAGATAACAAATCCTTCTTTAATTTTATAGAATCCTCCTCTCATTTCACGAATACCATGGTGTCAACAATACCATGGAAAATACCACAACCAATTACCACAACAAATATAACTGCCAAATACCATGGTCCAATACCACATTTTTCCTTCATTTACACCAGAAAGGGTTATTTTTCTCATGTGGATTGGCTTCCACCAATGTCGTAAGTCCATCCTATCCGCACCATAAGGGAAATTAGAAAAAGGAACATGACATTAACCCTATGTCTTTAACATGCATTAAACCATATGATCTTCCTCATCATGCTTGTTGTGGTTCATCCAGAAAACTATGAAATATCAAGCTGACATAATATTGAAGAATATCCCTAGTTTGTTTCTTACATCTCAAAACTCATTTAACAAGCCTCCTATGAATACAACTTTCTAATTATAAAAACCCCCTAGTTTCATTAGATATCTTATGTATGACATTTTTTTCATGACATTTTTCATGGCACTTTTTTTTTTATACTATGAGTATGTTAGCCTCAATACAATATCTACACGCACCTTAAAATCCTCGTAATGATTCCTACTTCATATTCCTTCGAAAAGCACATCAAATTTTATTGTGTAAGCCATGCTTACATTAGATGAATATTTTCCCTCCCTCTACAATATAAAATCCATATATCTATAGCCATAGAAAATTAAAACACACACCACCCTCTATCCAAATGACTATATATGTTGGTATGTTAAAATACCCCTCTTACCCTCCTTATTATTGATCAATATATTGCTCAATTTCCTTGTCAATTTGAAACCCTAATTAAGTATAAACTAGAGTATTTACTCATTGGTGTTCCCACCATGCTTAACTTGACTTCCTCCATAGTGATTTATGAACACTCTAGCTAATATTTTTTTCCAAAATTGGTACTTGCATAATATTACACCTGACATTTTGGTTATTCATGTAAATAATCATGTTTCCCATCATCAACCTTGAACTATTGTTATCTTGATTTTATTTTAAGATTACTAGTCAGAGCCTTTCCTTCTATCATTCCATCTCCCTTCACATAGTGTTATCCTCTACCAACTTCTATTTAGCTTCAAGATAGTAGATGTACTTCTTGAGGGGACACCTCCTCCTAGTCATCTTCAATCTCAATCTATATTATTTGACTTTCCTCTCTATTAAACCCCCTCGAATGCTCCAAGTGTGCAAATAACCTATGTACCTCCTTAATTAACTGTGTTCATATCTTCACAAGTTCTACAACTACCTCTTATGATTGACATGCCTCAGTACTATACCATATTAGCATCCTTGGATTATGTTAAAAATGAAATGAAGATAGCAATGAAAGAAAAAATAACATAAAGATGTTGCAAAAAGCATAGTCATATAGTGAAACACAAACACTTCTAATAAATGAATAGTGAAAACATTGCAATATACAAAGCAATACAATGTGGATAGAATGACAATAGCTTATCTCTAAAAAGATATGTATCTTCTATGATTATTTGGAAAAATGTTATAATAAGAGGCTAAAAATATATTTTATAAAGGCCAACCAATCCTTATGAGGAAAAAAACCTTGATATGCAAGAATCCTAACCCTAGGAAAAATTTAGAATTGAGAGAGAATGTTGAGTTAAAAGAATTTGAGTTGTCCAAAAACAAGGGCACCCTTTCCAAGGCCATAAATTTTAGATTATCTTTCTATTTTCTCTTTCTTATCCTACTAAAAAGAAAATTAAAAGGTTGAGTTAGGTACTTGGGGTTGCATATATTTGGGATGAAAAAATGTGATTTCTTGGTAGTTTCAAGAGGTATTCCCTGGCTGCACAAGTTAAAATCACAAAAAGGAAAATTAAATAAAATTTTAAATTTAATTTAAGTTAAAACTAAAAGAAATAAAACTAAGTTTAATTTTAAATTTACTTTATAAAGAGACGTGCATCTTTGGGGTAACCTAATATCACTATAAAAAGTCACCTAAGTTTCTCATTTATACACACTCATCCTACACTCATCACACACTTGTCACACATATTTCTCTCTCATACATATGGGGTAATCTAAAGAAGAGGTTGAAGTTTCTAAGAAGTTGATTTTTTTTATATGTAATTACTTAATGATATTCATCTATCATTGAAAGTAATTATCAGATGCAGAAAATTGTGCGTTTATAATTAGCACTTGAAAAATCAAGAGCAATAAGATCTTGCAAGGAAAAATACTTGTTAATTTTTTGGATTGTTACAATCTTTATGTAACAACATATTTACTTTACTCCAACCTAAATTTATGAAAATAATTCCATAAATTATGGTGGACAATAAATTCGTTTAAATACCGTAATATAAAGAATCTAATCCATGTTTATTTTTTACTTCTAAATTTATGCAAATAATCACATAAATTCTGCATGAACAATTTAACAAAGTCAAACACTAGGTGGGTGGATTATAACCTAATTCTAATGGAGTAAAATACAAATGTTAATGTGTGCAGAAATTTAACCTCATGGCACTAATGAGTAAATTGTTAAAAAATATGTTTGGGTTGAATAACTACATAGATCCACCAGTGTTCATAAAAAAATAACCTAGGATATTTAAAGGGAATCTCAGAGGATTCTCCTGGGATCGAGCAATGATGTAAGTAGGTCCAAGAATTTTGGAACATTCTAGTGCGACTTGAAGTTGGATCAGTTGGCCGCTTAGATAAGATTAAGTATTCATGATTAATTGATATCATAGAATATGGTTGAACTAAGTTGTAGAAAGCAGAGTAGAAATAATAATATAAGGGCTCATGTTTAGGCCTTGTTGAGAAGTTTTAGAAACAATGTTGAAAGATACTCTAGAGCCAAAGGGAGCTAAGGAGAAAGGTTTCCAATTATGTGATTCATAAGGTGTTGACAAAATCCTTAAGGTTTGTAAACCATAGAAGACTATAAGTCTTGGATAAGAAATCCCTACGGTTTGTGGATAAAACCCTATATTTAGACCTAGATTGATGTTTCAGTTGAATGAAGAAACCATATCTCATTACTAAAAGGAAAGGAATGAAACATGTTGATGATGAGGAAAAGGAAGAAAGTTTCTATCTTGATGAGATTGCAATGCTTCCTGCAAGAAAGTAATAATCAAGAGGGAGTTGAAAATTCCCTACAATCCACAAATTAAAAGGACCTCCTAATGAGTGTTGCAAGTACATTGTGAAGGCTACCAAGGCTCTAGTAGCATATGGAAGCATCAGGAAGAACGAAGAAAAGTTTATGAAAATATGGTTCTCCCAGGGTAGAGCAAAAACTTAGCTAGATATATTTGTGTTCAAGAGGGATAAATGGAACAAAACATCTAAAGCCATTCCAAATGACTAAAAGAGCTTCTAGTTTAGAGGGAACAGATAGTTAGGTAGAGTGGAATGATGCAACCTATTGAATATTGAAAGGGTCTCTCATGATGATGAGGAGTAGAAGGCCCCCAAGGATGTGGATTAAAGTCCTTTGGTACCTGTAGAACATCCTTTAGATTACCAAAAAATCTAGAAGGGCCCATTGAGTCAATGGAACCACTTAGGGTCAATGTTCCAGAATCCGAGAAGAGGTTGACATGGATTTGAAGTATATTGAAGGATGTAAAGGGAAATTTAACTCCTCGTGGCACCTTCAAGGAAAGCAAAAATCCTAAGAAGTACTCAGGATTTTTAGCAGTGATGAGTAACATCATTGATTCTAAGCCATCCAACTATAAGGAGACAGTAGGCCAACATGTTTGGAAGGATGCCATGATGAAAGAATAGTAGTCCATCTTGAAGAATGATGTGTTGGAAATGGTGTTGAGACATGAGGGGAAGTCAGTGGTGACTTCCAAGTTGATCTACAAATGTTAATATGTGGAGATACTTAACCTCATGGGTGAATAACAACATAGATCCACCAGTGTTCATAAGAAATTAACCTAAGAGATTTAAAGGGAATCTTAGAGGATTATCCCAAGATTAAGTAATGATGTAAGATAGGGCCGAGAATTCTGGACCATGCTAGTGCCACTTGAAGTTGGATCAATTGGTATATTGGCTAAGATGAGGTATTCATGATCAATTGATAAAATAGAATATGGTTTAACTAAGTTGTAGAAAGAAGAATAACAAGACTAAGATAAGGGTTCACGTTCAGGCCTTGTTGGAAGTTTCAGGAACAAAAGTGAAATATACTCTAGAGAAAAGGGAGCTAAGGATAAAGGTTTACAATGATGTGATTCATAGGGTGTTGATGAAAGTATTAGGGATTATAAACCATAGAAGACAAGAAGTCTTAAATAAGAAAACCCTAGGGTTTGTGGATAAAAACTAAACCTATATCGATTTTTATGTTGAATGAAGAAACCCTATCTCATGCCTAAAATAAAATGAACACAACATGTTTATGGTGAGGAAAAGGATGAAAATTTCTAGCTTGATGAGATTGTAATGCTTCCTATAAAAAAGAAAGAATTTAGAGGGAGTTGATAATTCCCTACAATCCTTAGATTAAAAGGACCTCCTAATTAGTGTTTCAAGTACATTGTGAAGGGTTCCAAGGTTCTAGTAGCAAATGGAAGCATCAGGAAGAATGAAGAAAATTTTATGACTATAGGATTCTCCCAGGGTGGAGCACAAACTTAGATAGATATTTGTGTTCAAGAGGGAGAAATGGAACAAGACATCTAAAACCATGCCAAATGACTAGAAGAGATTCTAGTTTGGAGGGATCAACCATTTAGGTAGAGTAGAATGATGTAGCCTATTGAATATCAAAAGGGTGTCTCATGATGATGAGGAGAAGAAGGCTCCCAAGGATGTAGATTCAAGTCCTTTGGTACATGTAGAACATCTTTCAGATCACGAGAAAAATCCAAAAGGGTCCATTGAGCCAGTGGAACAACTTAGGGTCAATGTTCCAGAATCCAAGAAGAGGTTGACATGGATTTGAAGTATATTAAAGGATGTAAAGGGACATAAATATCCTCATGGAACCTTCGAGGAAACAAAACATCCTAAGAAGTACCCAGGATATGCAGAAGTGATGAGTAAAATCATTGATTATAAGCCATCCAACTATAAGGAGGCAACATGTCGACATGTTTGGAAGGATGCCATGATGTAAGAATATAAGTCCATCATGAAGAGTGATGTGTAGGAAATTGTGTTGAGACATGAGGGGAGGTCAGTGGTGACTTCCAAGTTGATATACAAGATCTAACGTGTAGCACATGGCATCATAGCCTAAGTACAAAGTAAGATTCATGAAAAGTATGTTATCCCATAAAGAGGGAGAAGACTGTGACAAAAACTTGCTTTGGTTGTTAGTTACCTTGGGTTTTTATGAGATTGTAATCTTGTTGATGACTTACTCTAACATAAATGAAGCGGAAATGGTAAAAATATTTGCTTCCGTGATAGAGGGAGCAACCATAATTTCAATAGGAAGCATTACTTCAGTTTCATAGGAAGATGACCTCGAGATTCGAGATAAAGGATCTAGATTTGATGTATTACTTCCTTGGTCAAGGGAAGTATACTATTGAGATCCTTCAAATGATGAATTGCAATATTTTCAAACTAGATGCTTAGAGACAGGAGATATCTAACAACAATATGCTCTTTGTGAGTGGACCATGCAAGACATCATATGTGGTTTAATTACTAGGAAATAAAAGTGGTAAAGGGAGTAAATAGAATTTCCACAATAGAATCTATTTCAGTGTCAAAAAGAGCACCCATCAAGGTGACTAGAAATAAATTATGGTGATGGATATAGTAAACGAAGCCATTTATTTATGGTTGTGCCAAGGGATGCAACACAACCTGTGTTGAGGTATGGTATGATATAGCTGGATATGGATTGAGATATTTCTCAAATAATGAAGTGCAACTGTTGGGATATACAAATTATAGTTGAGTAGGGAGAGTCAAAGACAAGAAGAACACAACAAGATGTTACTTCAATTTGATCTCTATAGGTAGTAGACATATATCACACTCAACATTATAGAGACTAAGTATATTGCATCTAGTGTGGTGAGTTGTGAAGAATTGTGGCTTCAAAAGTTGCTCGTAGGATTGTTTGATTAGGTGAAAGAGATGACCATGATGACAAGTTGAAGCACATTGAGATCAAGTACCAAGAAATGGTACAAAAGGGAGTAGTGTGGCTTCGATACTTTTCTTTGGATGAATAGGATGTTGACATTCTCACAAAAGCCTTTGTCTCAAGATGAAGTTTGTATACTTCAGGGACAATCTTGGAGTGATTAAGAATGTTTCCCTTAGTTAGTGGGGGTGTTGATGTCATAGCATCAAGGGAATTCTTTCTCCCTAGTTAAATATTATTAACAGGTAAAGGGTATTGACTAGGGGCCATGTAATGTGTCTAGTGAGACTGACCCAAGTAGCATCAAGGCCTAGAGAGTTTCCGCGGTCAGGGGTTACCTAACCATATTGCCAAGGGTTACTTGGTTAGTGGGTTAAGCGAGTGCCTTATAGCATCAGGCAGGTGGTTTACCATTCAATAATGTGTGACAATATGTGGGGATAAGAATTGGCCTAGGGTTTCACCATTGTATTCCCAAGTAATTACTTGGTTGATTGGTGACCCAAGGATTAGTTTTTGTTTTCACTCTGGTCAAGGAGTTACCAAACCATATCACCAAAGGTTATTTGGCTAGTGGGTGACTAGTTCCTTTATATGATGTTGATGTGGGATGATTTCCACATGGTTCTGGAATTGAACATAAAGTGAATGGATTCATCAACATAGCTAATCTCATTCACATTTTTCTTAGGATGGATAAATTTTTCCACAAAGAGATAAATTTGAATAAGTTAAAGTGAATACATCCCTACTTAAGAGGGAGTGTTTATTTCTAGGTAGACGCGAGAGATGTTCCCTAGCCACACAAGTATGATCACAAGTAGACATGTTGGGCTTGATATTATTAATGATGGATATATGATGAGTATTGGTTGATATTGTTATTATATGACTTGTTTCTGACCAGACTAGAAAGCCTCGGATGACAGAGGAAGTAGCAGTGGTAGGAGGACTTGTTTCCCTATTAGAGGGAGTAATCAAGCCCTGCTTCAATGTCAAGGGAGTTGACATATGAGTTTGAGATGAAGGATAATTGGTTGGGTACATTAATTCTTGAGACTAGAAATGTGAAATAATTTGGATGAGATATTCCTAGGTCAAAGGAATCATATTATTATTATCCTTCAAATATTTGAGATAATGGACAACTAGACCATGGCAACTCCCATTGCAACCAATGTTCAGCGAAGTTGCTATTTGAGGAAGTCAAGTTGAATACCTCCCTAGATAAGAGGGATTTTTTATTTTTGGATAGTTGCAGGAGGTATTACCCAACTACATAAGTTAAAATCAAAAGAAATAAAATTTAATTTAATTTAAGTAAAAATTAAAAGAAAGAAAATTTAATTTGATATACAAAGAGACGTGCATCTTTGGGGAAACCTAATATCACTCTAAAAAGTTACTTGAACTTATCATTTACACACTCATCCTACACGTTTCATACACTTATTACACACATATTTCTCTCTCTCATACATAAACTTGCTGTATGGGGGATGATATTAACTTTGAAAATATTTAGAAAGGATTATTATAATGGTTTGAGTAATTGAGAATTGAAGTTAATACTTACATGGTACCTTGAAAAACCAATATTTAGTTGATTTTGGTTGATTAGTTACATGTGAAAAGTATATAAGAATATATTTAACAAGAATACATACTTTGGGACTATTTCTAATCAACTATGAGAGGGAAATAATTAATGATATTTCCTAAATAGTTACAATGAAGAAGAGTAAACGTAAGTTGTGACTACCTCAACATTATAAATTAAACCAAAATAAGATAAGGAAGATATTTTTCCAGAGATTGAATTTAAACATATTTAATTGAGAAATTGTCGAGAGTCTTCTATAATGAAACATAGTCAATAAATTCGAGAAAGAAAACATGGGAAATATATGTACATGTCATATTATGGTAAACAAGAAAACCTTATGTGTGTGAGTCTAAATGGAGAAAGGATTATATTGTTAATATAAAATAACAAGTGAAGCTTAAGTGTGTGTATCATTATTTTAAGTTAACAATTTAATTCTTTCTCCATTTAGAAGAAAAAAGAAACTTACAGAAGAAATATGGATCCATCCCCCAAATTATAACTCACTACTAGAGATGGAGATTAATAAGTTGCAATAAATTTATTTAGAAATTATCAATATGAGCTTATGATCTATTGGTGAATCTAGTACTTAATTAGTAAATACTATACTTCAAAATAATTATGAGAGATGAATATAGTAATATTGTAAGTCAAACATGGTATACACAGTCCACCTTAACCATAAGTTGAGAAATGGAAGTATCTGAAAAACCTTTGAACATAGTGGAACATAAATAAATTAGGTAGTGAGGAAATTCTCATCGGAAAATAGTAAACACTTATGGGTAATTAGGAAACATGGAATACTTTTAGTATTCCTAAGACATAAAAAGATTTGATCATTTTCTTTGGGTCTTGTACAGTGAGTTCATTGGCTATTATAAATATATATTTACTTATATATAGTAATGCACTTGTATTAATTTAGATAAATTTTGAAATAACGCTATAATGATTTTAGATATATTGAAATTTTGAACAGAATATGATATCGTGGAAAATATATGGATTATCATAGAGAACTTATTGAATGTAAGTCCAAGACTTTAGAGGAACAATAAAAGCTAGAATTATGTTGAATATATATATAGAAGTATTGTAAGAGGTAATGTGAATTATTATTTTATCTCTATGTTAGGTTGTTAAGAACAAAGAACAAGATATTACACCTTATGACTAAGAAATTCTTAGTCTTTTTATTAAGTCGCAACATGTTAATATCATTCAAATATATTAGAAACTAGTTAATGAATTCAATTACATGCATTCAGTAGAGATACTAGAGAAAGTAAACATTCGTGACAATATTAACTATAGATAATAGTCATATAATGCACTATCAAGAAGTAAATTATATGTGTGCTACTGTAAGCACAATGCAACAATACAAACATAATAACAAATCTGAAATGAATATTTAAACCATGTGTGTGTGTGTGTGTGTGTGTGTGTGTATTGTCACTTTTACATATATATGAGAATGTCAAAATTTCCTTAAAACATAGGCTTTCATCTTGTAGTTTTGTATAATTGTAAATCAATAAATGATGTGAATAGCCTAGAACTTAATAGAATATGACAAGTCCATAGGAAATCATGTAGCCATTAAAAGCTTCGCATACATCTCAAACATACATATGAAGAACCACTAACCTAAGAAATGAGCAAAGAAGCCTCTCAGTCTAGCACGTAGAGGAGAACTATTGAAGACACATAAGCCTAGCATAAGCATAATATTGATGATTCATACCTGTGATAAGAAAAACCCTGAGATGAAATTAGAACAAACTAGAGTCCCAAAGTATAAACTAGACATATAATGAATGAAATTATATTTCAAAGAGAAAAGAGTGATTGTTTACCTAGGGTTACAAAGCATAATGTCCTCTAAAGATGTCTCCCTGTAAAATCCATAAAAACCCAATTTACTAGAGGGAAATGAAGATGGAATTAAATAAAATATAAAAGAAATGTAGGAGAATGATTTGGAACTTTCCCATAAACAACTATAGAGAAGAGGGTAATAAATATTCAAGGTTGATATCAAACCTTAGATACCCTCATGAAAGCTGAGAATACTCTTGTGATAGTCATTAAGGGTATGTCCAAGAGCAAGAGCATAACTATAAAAATGTAATGAGGTTACAGGTTGTGACTAAAAGCAATAATTTCGAGCAACCTAAACAATGCATAAGGAATTCAATCCAATTTTCGAAAGAAGGATTTCAATCTAAAATATAATGCTAAAATGTCAGTGGATCCATCACTTACCAATATGCTATAAAAACACCAATTCATGTAAGATTCAAAGCATACTTTAGTCGCACAAACTTCTATCCATAGTGAATAAGAAATGTTGTAAAAACCTAGAAGAAGGTATGGAATATATGAACTCCAAAGAATATAAAATTTCAATAGAGATCAATTAAAAGAAGTAAGAAAGGAGAGTGCCTTTGTGGCCATTACAGTTAAAAAGGGTTCAAACATATATTTTTATAGAACCTTAGAGTACCTACAAAAACTTTAGAAAATATTGCAGAGTTCAATAAAGAAAACCTCTTAAGAAAAAAAGAGAAATTGCAGTGTACCCTAAAATTATGAATTGGATAGACAATGATAGATGGATGATTTCCTATGTGCAAATAAATCCATTCAACCAATTTGGAATGAGATGATGGCATCAAGAAAAGACCTGGAAGGTATAACAACATAAAGCGACATCTGGCCGCCGAAACAAAGGCCAAATTCACAAATGCGACCAAGGTTAGGGTTTTCCACTCTTTTGAAAAACCCAATTTAATATCGCTTGCCCAATCATCACTGTAAATCACAATTGTTCATAGTGGGTGGAGCAGAATAATCATGTGTAGTCACATGGGTAGGGCCAATGTGGCCTATGCTAAGTGGGGCACATGCACAATAATAGAATATGACTCCATTCGTAGAGCCCATGTAGGAATAAATATGTATGGTTAGGTTATGTAACCTGGGAACTCAATTTAAATGAATAGGAAATTTATAAACCATGATTTGGTTATGGAATAAGGGTTGAAATTCTTAAAATAATTATGCACCACAAATAAATTGTGAAGTGAACTATTCTACTATATGGTTCGCAAGAGCGCCACATATCATATTGATAAGGGTCAAATAAAGGATGATATGAGGAAAGGACCAAATGAAGAGCTTTTGTTCCTTCTAGAGATATTTCATAATGATAACAAAATGGAGTTAAGAAAAGACAAGGATTATAACCTTAGATACATATGTAAATTACAGTCTTAGTGGCCATGTTAATTCACTTTAATTATTGAAATGTGTATAAAAAATGCTAAAGTAATGGTAGGAACAAAGATATATTTATTAATTCTATCATAAAGAAGAAGAAAAATTGGTATCTACGCAGAGGTATGTTACATTTGGTATCAAAGTTGTAGGTTCAAAATTTAGGCCTAAGGGTCAAACCACAACAAAAATTATTTTGCAGAAAATGTTATTTTTAAGAAAACTAATTTTTGTTTCTTGTAATGATTTATAGTAGTAAGAAAAAAGAGAGTATAGTATGGAAGAACCTTTTTCTAGGTTTCCTAGTGGAGTAGAAAAAAATTGGGTTCATTTGGGAGAGGAAAATGCACCTCCAACAACCTAGTTTCTAGATATTGTAAGAGATTTGGGACAAGAATTGGCTAGCATCAGGGATCGAAATGAACGCTTGTTGAAATCAATTGAAGAGTAGGAGAAGCTCATAAAATAATTGATTGAAAAGTAAATAATTGATTGAAGGGGGTAGAGAAGACCCTTTACAATGAAAAACTATTGAGAATGAACCTGATAAGTCTAAACATAAATATGAAAAATATAAAAGTGAAGAAGACTCCGATAAAAAATCTCCAAAACCCATTAAATTAACAAAGAAAATAAAACAAAACTCCAATGAGAGTTCAAAAAGATAATACCACCTACCTTTGACAGAGAAAAAGAAGAAGATGCAAAAGCCTAGTTGTTGAACATCAGATAATATTTTCATGTATATTAATATTCCAGTTATATCAAGGCTAGACTAGGAGTATATAAATTACAAGGAAAGACAACATTATGGTGGGAAGAAGCAAAAATAGTGCACAATATCAATGAAAACATAGCTAACTAGAAAGAATTTCATAAACAAGTCAAAGGAAAATATCTAACTAAAAGATATTACAATGTTCAAGTTGAAGAAATTCATAAGTTGAGGTTAGGGTAGCTAAGTATGGATGAGTTTGTAGAAAAATTTACAAACCTATTAACATATGTTCCATACATTAAAGAAGAAAAAGTGAAGGTGCATCGAATTTTGAATGGCCTTCCACTCTCATACAAAGAAAGGATTGAATTTGATAATCCAAAGACCACAAATGAAGCTATAAGAAAAGAAAAGATTTGTTAAAAAAAAATTAAACAGAAGGTTGAAGCCTTAAAATCCTGGTCTAACAAAGAGAAAAATAAATTTGGAATTGGAATTAAGAAGCCAAAATATTTTATTCTAAATAATTATGGAAGAGACCATCAACAGAAAAGGTTTTACCAGAATAACCAGCCACACCCTACACAGTCTCAAACTGGTTCCAAACAAATTGATCAGAACACAAAAGGGATGAATAGTTGAACAAAAAGAGAACCTCTAAATGGGGCTGTGGAGAACCCCATCTATTGAGGAACTTTCCACATAACACCATACCAATTCAAGCATTACAAATTTTATAAGAGACAACTATAGTAAATGACATAGAAATTATCTGAAAATTAATGTTTCTCTAGAAGAAAGACAAACTGAACATGAGTCAACTATGATTGAAATTGAAGGTATTGTACTAGTCTAGCCTATATCTATTTTAATAGATTTAGGAGCTATTTTTAGTTATGTCAATCCACAGGTTGTGGAAAAACGAAAATTGAATGTTGTGAAATTTTAATATTCACGGTTAGTTCGGCTAACTACAAGCACAAAAGGAAAATTAATTAATTGGATAAAATAGTATCTTGTACAGCTAAATGGATGTAAAACATAATTAAATATAAAAATAGTACTTTTAGGTTCCTATGACTTGCTAATAGGAATGGACTGGTTGGAGAAAAATATATTTGTAATAAATTGTTTAGAAAAAACTATTATTGATGTAACTGAAGAAGGAAATGTGTAATTAATTAATGGCATACCTAGACCTATCTCCATCAGAAAAATTTCAGCCTTGTAGATGAAAAGATGTGCCTAAAAGGGTTGTAAAATATTTGTTGTTAAAGTAGAATAAAACACACAGAAAACAAATGATTAAAAAAAAAGAGGATCTAGCTATAATTAGAGAATTTAAGGATGTTTTCCCCAAAGTGATTCCAGGATTACCACCAAGAAGAGACACAGAATTTAAAATTGACCTGGTGTTGATGGTGTTGGACTTGCCAACATTCAGGGGATCTCCCCGGTATGAAGTCCCAACTAGACCTCATACTGTTTGGTGTAGGAGTCACATCCGGTATGATGGCCCAGTTGCCATTATCGTAAAGATATGCCTTAGCTCTTGCTTGTTAGCACATGAGAGTGCCATACTTAGTCTTGAAATATCAAGGTTTGTGTTCCTCGTGAGTCCTTAGTGTAACTTGTTTCTAAGTTATTTCACTACAGAGGGAGAGGGTGAGAGTGAGTCTCAAGTCGAAAGGGATATTCCCAACCCTGTTAGAGACACACAACACAGCAGGACATGCACAACTTCCAGCAGAGTAGTCCACATGGATGCGGCAGTCGCAAACACAAAGTGAACACATAGCATGTACAAGACCCAATGGAATAGTCCACACGACTGCGATGGTCATTATAACAAGTTTACAATAATGAATCGGTCGAGTGTCCGACGAAATAGTCCACATAGGCGAGACAAAATTAACAACTAATACAACACATTTCCAGCAGCATATGTACTAAAACAACTGAAATAGTTCAACTATCTTAATACATGTTAAAGCAACATGCTTTACAAGTGTCCAAAGAATAGTCTTACAAATGAATATAATATATGTGTGAAAACGTGCTGGCCTGTTAACAAGATTCTGAATTAAGTGAAAGTTCCAATAAAAATTCATACACCATACATCCCTAACCCCGATAGTGGGGTATTGGAGCCACTGCTCACTCCTCAAAGAAAATACTACAGAATCTCAAGGCTATGTTGGAGGAGCCAAGGTGAAAAGTCCTTTGCATGTACAAATGAAGGGTATATATAGCCAAGGGTGAAACTGACCCTTGTGATTGTTCGACTTCCCTCATGATTGTTCGAGTTACATGACTCTTTGACTTCATTCGTGGGTCTCTTGGACTTCCACATTATATTACATTGATTACATAATTATGACCTAAAATAGTGATGTGGCCAAGGTGACTCGTGACACAACTCGACATGACACTATTGGTATGCAGATGTTGGCTGTGATGTTCATGTCGAGCTGTTGAGTGATGAGTATGCCCGTGGTGTCCCATAGCTTCACCTCTACATGGAAAAGTGCATGGAGTCTTCAATGGTATTGGTGTTCGCTTGATGGTTCATGCATGTGCATGTGTCTCCTTCGCTTGCTACCTGGTATGCTTCGTATGTTTGTCCAACTATGAGCAAGTTTTCTAGCATGTGCTCCTTGTTCATCCCGTTCGTCGTTGCACCATGTCTCATCCATGTACCTATTTCTGCAATCACTCATAATCCAAAAATCCCCTAGTTTACCATGATGCATTGTCTTTCTTTTTCAGGTGCAATTGACCGGGAGAGAGGAAAAGGCTCTGAAACTGCTCAAAGCACTTTTCAAGCCAAGATACGAGGCACCCAAACACTATCGGGAAAAACTGTATAGAGGCCACTAAGAGGCTGGGTTGAGTAGTCCAGGACAATAGTGGCATCTAAAATATCTAGTGCAGCTGGGAGGAAAAACTACACAATTTTTCTAGGGAAGGAAGTGTGGGCAGCAGGAGGCACTAGTAGTGAAAACTTTCCAGATTTCCAGAGGAGGCCGGGAGCGGGCTATAAGAGATTTCTGGCCAAAAATATGCAGATCTGGGAGGCAGTCATGTAGGACATGTGTACATTATTTTCGAACTGAGTGGGGTGTCGATCAACTCATGGGCAGTCCAAGGAAATTGAGTAATTTTCAATAGGAGCAGCAGGTCGGCTGGCAAGGGGAATGATTGACAAAAACTACTCAATTTTCTGAGATAGTGTAGTGGAAGGAAGCGGGTGCCTGTCCCTCTTGTCTGCGTAATTTATTCAATCAGTATAGGAAAGAAATCTTACACCTTCTGCGTAATTTTTGGGAGTTAAGCTTGGAGTCACTGCCTAGTCAAATTCTTTGGTTGACCAGCAGGAGGCTTGATGGATAGGCTTATGGGAAGCATAGATTGAGATGGGAAAAATTTGCGTTGTTCTGGGTGACAATCAGCCAATTCGATTCCAATATTGCAGAGTGTAGACTACCTAGGAGGCAACCTCAATATCTGCGCAATTTTGGGAAACAGTGCTTGGTCATTGAGGGTTGAGACTGCACATTGTAGCTTAGTAGAGGTCCAGCTGATGGAGGGTGGTCTGAGCGATGATATTTGGAAAAATGGTTAAGTGTGTGAGCGAGTGAGCTCTTGTATAGTTGACCTTGCGAACACACACTCAACATGACTTGACAACAAAACACCCCTAACCAACAAGAGAACATGTGCTCAGTTTGATTGAATAAGGGACTGTCTAATGGTGAAAATGAAAAGTGTGACACTTCAGATAGACCTTCAGATGATCGCGTCAACACTTGCGCGATAATGCTTACAACATCATGTGTGAGTGTGATAGATGTTTACATAGCGAACATAAGTCATACAAAAACCTTCACCATCAACAGAACAAGGTCACAAGCATGACATAGTGATCAATATGCTGAAGATGACAATTGGTCAAACAAGCGAAGAGGAAGCAAGACATGTAGAGGAAACAAATGAAATGACTTTTTGGCGTTTTCACACAAGCATGTTACTGAAGACATGATGATGTGACAATGAGAAGAAGTCCCGAAAAATCAACTAAGAGATGTACTTCTAAAGGTTTTCTTTACTTACCATACCTACCCTCAAGATGATCATGCATTTGACAGAGTTTGCATGTGGTCCTCATCTTTTGCGATAATTTAGTTTCTTGGTTCTTCTCCTCAAATCCTTGGAAGTGATCTTAGAATGTCACCATTTTCCTATGGTCACTAAGAGGTATATCAACATTGTTTCAGTGGCCAATCACTGTTTCCAAAACGAGGCCCTCGGAGGCTTAACTGTGTAGTTTTTGCATGCAAGACAAACAGGGAAGCTTGGACAATATTGCGCAATTTTGAGGCACAACATAGTTGCAGGGTGGGGGTCCTAGGAGGAAACCTCTACAAAATTTCGAAGTTCTGGCTACATGACTCCTCTGCACATTTCTGGAGAGCAGTGTTGGCTTCCTAACTGCTCTGCACATTTTTGGAGAGTAGTGTTGGCTAGGGTCTTTGCATACTGTGGGGTTTCAATAGGTAAGGGAGGAAGCTTAATGGTTGTAGAAACAAAGTACACAGTTCTAGGAAGCTAGATGAGGCTAGGTTGTTCAGGAAGTGGCTAAGTGTGATATGAGTGACACAAATGTAAATAGTGATAGGACTTGACTGTGATCACACATGAACACTTAGTGACGCAACATAGACCATCCAAAATGTATAAAACATACTTTACTTGATGCAGCAACCTTCGTGACAAGAGTGTGTGAAGTGAGTGTGAAACATGTCTATGTCATGATAGAAACTCATACACGCATGCTTTCCCTTGAAGCAAAATGACATTCCCTTTACATGACAAACAACAATCCCTATGCCCAAATATGACACACGTTGCATAAAGATGAGAACATGGACAACTCTTAAGACCAAGGAGGGGGGAGCTTGAGATCATCAACCTACCAACAAGTGACCAAGGACAATCGATCACTTGATCCATGTAGGCTCCAAAATTTGCATGTGAACCAAAATTTTGGAGGGTGGTTGTAGCCACTACAACATTGGTGACACATTGGTAGAACTCCATCTCTCTGTATGGACCTTGTTTCATGAAAAGTGAGTCTAACCCTTCTGGAAGTATTGTTCGATTCTTTGATCATGATGGCTTCCACACTAGCTTGTGTGAAAGATGTAGTCCTTGCCATTCTCTTGATCGATCAACACACATTCCAAACCAAATCAATTTAGTTTTTTTGATTGGGAATGAGGGGGTATATTGATGCACAAGTAATATAACTGTTAGAGCTTAAGTTTCATCTCTGGTGTTTCTCTGCTACCAGTGGGCCTGGACAGTACCTCAGCGGAGTCACGCAGGAATACAAGCGTCGCTCTGCTACCAGCGAGCCTGACCAATACCCCAGCAGAGCTACTTGCATCACCGCCTTGTGCAGGAAGCCTTTCTCTTCTTTTTCCTTATTCATTTTTCATTTAATTTTTTTATTTTTATTTTTTCAAAGAACTTTGCATAGGCACTTATTTAATTCATAGGAAGAAGAGGGATCCTGACTTATTGAGAGAAGAATAGGTTGTTCCTTCATAGAGGTATGTTATATATACCTCTGACATACTTGTTAAGGTTTTCCCCTCACCTTACTCTACTTGACTAAGCTGACAAGGGTTAACCCAAAAGAACTGATTAGAGTAGGCGGTACTAGTTAACAGTTCAAGCATTGTGTTTTCATCAAGACTCACTCTGAGCATAATGTTTTTTCCATCAAGGCATCATCAAATGAAGACAAAAAGCTCTTCATAAAGAGAGGGGACACCAGATAACCAAATGTTGATAGTTGTACAATTCCTCTTATATTTTATCAGCTTGTCTCGAGAGCCAACATGGCTTCTTGTAAGGCTAACCTACAAACACCAAGAAGCAAAGAGAGAAAAAAAGCAAACTAAAATGTTAAGTGAAAGAAAAACAAGTAGGCAAATAAATATATAAAAAACCCAAACCAAGTTAGGAAGAAAATAAACATGCAAACCAAGAAGCAAAGCAAAGCAAGAAAGAAAACACTATTCCTACTCCTACGCTAAACAGTGCATGGGCCTATTCACGTGAAGTGATATTTACAATGTAGCCATCGAGGCATTGGCTAGCCCATGTTTGCGAAGGCATGGTAAACAAGAAAGATATGCATGTAAACCAACGAACAAGAAAGATAGATCAGTGAAGACCAACACGCTCTAAGTTCTAAAACATCCACATAAAAGAAAAGAGTGAATGCACAAAACAAACATTTTGTAGACATACCATGGTGTTATGACGCACTGTGTGCAAACAGTGAACATACACACTCTTTGTACTATGACATACCAGTGAAAATGAGAAAGACAAACAAATTATGCTTTACAAATGTTGTCATTATGTACGATTCGTCCAAGGCATGAGCGATGGTATCATGTAATTCGGGTGGAGGAAGTGAACTTTGTGTACTAGATTGATCTTCAATGTGAAGCAGAGAGTGATGAGAAGCCTTGGGAGTTTAAAAACTTTTCATGGTTGGAAGTGGAACTAACCTTAGGAAGGTGAGGGCCTGACATAACCATCAGCTTAGGCTGAAGTGCCTTGATAGACTGTAGGGTTTCCACTTCATCAATAGATAGATCATTAGAGACCAGTGGCTTAGAAAGATTGACAACGAGTGAATGAACATCGTGCTCAAATGAAGATGTACAAAGATCACGACAACCATGATAAAAAAATCTAGGATGTTCGTCGAAATCCTCTTGATTTGATGAATCATGCAGATGGGTAAATGAGAAACAAAGAAGTTCACCCTTTGTGTTTTCAAAAATGACAGATGACAGTTGGGACAAATTTTTAGAGGAAGCTATTTCCTCTCTGCAATGTAATGACAAGCTGACATTTGGTGTGTCCTGTGAATGATCACAAGTAGAAACATCTGGAGATGAGTTTTCATAGGGAAAATGAAAATTGGCAGACTCATAAGATATGCCAAGATAGAATAGATGACGTGTGGATGGAAGGGATTCATCCTTCACCGCAGGTTCTTCTTCATATTCCTGCACACACTCATCATGAATGATAGTGCAGGTTGGTTGCACAACACCAACTTTGTCGATAACTTTATCCTCATTCACAACAAGTGTGGATTCTGGGACGGAAGAACACAAGGCAATACAATATAGAGCATCAACAGAACGTAGGGACGAAGGTTGAGGTAACAAGTTCACATGATAACCAACAAGCTTGCAAACCAAATCTGCATAGATATCAAGAGTAGGTGGGGTAGGAGGATGTGAAAATTCAACAGATGTGTGTGCACCTTCTCCACCTCACATTGTGGATCTAGAGCTATTTGATGAGAAGAGGACAAATAGTCACTTGTGACAGTGACCTTGTCCATCTTAGATTTAGTAGCTCTAACATTGAGGTCTACTGGGATGTATTCGAATGATTCTAAGAATTGCAGGTTTTCGGATATGTAAAGAATATAGTTAAATCTTCCATCAAGGAATTCCCAATCAATTTCATATTCGGGAAAATGATATGCAAGAATACAAAAGCATGTGTGAAATTGTTTAATGGATTCATCAGGTGCTTTCCATAATTTCAAAAAAAAATTATTGAGTGCTTTACAATAAAAAAGATTGAAAGCACGGTCTATCTCCTTGATCATATGATGGAAAGAGTGAATATATTTTTGGGAAATGTGGCACACCAATGCAATGGGTGCCCTCAAAGCATGTATGTGAACAACGTGTAGGTCATGTAATCTTCATAGATTTCATGTCTTTCACAGGAGCCTACAATGCCAACCATGTGTTTAAGCAAGGCTACTTGGCCTCCACCATCATATGTTTTACGTGACAAGTTATTCCAGAGCTCTTCCAAGATTTCAAAGTCGTTTCCATAAGACATACACTTCGGAAGATAAATTTTGTGGTTAGTCATGATAATTATGTGAAGATTAAAAATAGATTGTGAGGACTCATCTTGTCATCTGACCCTCCTTCTAGTGCCAGAAATGTTGATGGTGCTAGACCCGTCAACATTCAAGGGATCTCCTTGGTATGAAGTCCCAAATAGACCTCACACTGTTTGGTGTAGGAGTCCCATCTAGTGTGATGCCCTGGTTTCCATTATCTTAAATATATGCCTTAGCTCTTTCTTGGCAGCACATGAGAGTGGTATACTTAATCTTCAAACAATGAGGTTTGTGTGCCTGGTGAGTTCTTAGTGTAACTTATGTCTAAGTTCTTTCATTGTAGAGGGAGAGAGTAGGAGTGAGTCTCAAGTCGAAAGGGAATAGTCCCAACTCTATTAGAGACACACAACACAACAAGACATGCACAACTTTCGGCAGAGTATTCCACACCAATGTGGTAGTCACAAACACAAAGTGAACAAATATCACGTACAACACTAGTGGAATAGCCCACACGAGTGCAACGGTCGTTATAACAAGTTTACAAGAATGAATATGCCGAGTGTCTGGCAGAATAGTTCACACGGGAGAGACAATATTAACAAATGATACAACACATTTCCAGTAGCATATGCACTAAAACAACCAAAATAGTTCAATTGTCTTAATACAGGTTAAAGAAACATGCATTACAAACATCCAAAGAAAAGTCTTACAAATGAATACAATACATGTGTGAAAATGTGTTGTGTTATTAAAAGGCTTCTGAATTAAGTGAAAGTTCCAAGAGACATTTGTACACCATACATCCCTAACCCTGATAGTGGGGTGTTGGAGCCACTGCTCGCTCCTCAAGGAAAAGGATACAATTTCTCAATGGTATGTGGGAGGAGCAAAGGTGAAAAGTCCTTTGCATGTACAAATGAAGGGTATATATAACCAAGGGTGAAACTGGAACTTTTGACTGTTTGACTCCCTCATGACTGTTCGACTTACATGACTCGTTGAATTCATTCGTGGGTCTCTTGGACTTCCACGTTACATTACATTGATTACACAATTATGACCCAAAGTAGTGATGTGGCAGAGGCAAATCGTGACACAACTTGACATGATACTATTGGCATGCACATGTTGGTTGTGTTGTTTGTGTCAAGTTGTTGTGTTGCTGAGTGATGAGTATGCACGTGGTGTGCCATAGCTTCACCTCTGCATGGAAAATTGTATGGAGTATTCAATGGTATTGGTGTTTTCTTGATGGTTCATGCATGTGCACGTGTCTCCTTCACTTGCTACTTTGTATGCTTCGTATGTTCATCCAACCAGGAGCAATTCTTCTAGCATGCGCTCCTTGTTCATCCAGTTTATCTTATGCCATGTCTCATCCATGTACCTATTTTTGCAATCACTCATGATGAGATGACATCAAATCTAGAAATAACTTAGTCTATCATGATGCATTGTCTTTCGTTTTCGGGTGTAGGTGACTGGAAGAGAAGACAAGAATTTGAAACTTTGTAGAGCACATTTCAGGCCAAGATGCGAGGCTCCAAGACACTGTCGGGAAAAACTGCGTAGAGGTCAATGATAGGTTGGGTTGAGTAGTACGGGACAATAGTGACATCTGCGAGATTTGGCTCAGCTAGGAGGCAGAAATACACAATTTTTCTAGGGAAGGCAGTGCGGGCAACAAGAGGCACTAGCAGTGAAAACTACACAGATTTTCAGTGGAGGCCGGGAATGGGCTACAAGAGCTTGTTGGCCAAAACTTCGTGGATCTAGGAGGCATTCAAGCAGAACATGTCTACGTAGATTCTGGGCTGAGTGGGGTGTCAGGAAGCTGGTGGAAAACCCAATAAAAATGCACAATTTTCAGGAGGAGAAGCAGGTCGGCCGAGAGGGGGACTGACTGACAAAAATTACGCAATTTTCTGAGATAGTGCAGTGATAGGCAGCGGGTTCCTATCTCTCTTTTCTAAGCAATATTTTTAGTTAGTGCAGGCAGGCAGACTAACAACTTCTACAAATTTTTTGGGAGGAGTGAAGCCCGAGGTCACTGCCCAACCAAAATATCTAGTTGACCAGCGTGAGGCTTGAAGGATAGGCTTGTAGGAAGCGCAAATTGAGATAGCTTCTTGGGCAACTTCTGTGCTATTCTAGGTGAGAGTTAGCCAAGTCGATTCCAAGATTGAGCAGTGCAGACTACCTAGGGGCGGCCTCAATATCTGCATAATTCTGGGCAACAATGCTTGGTCACTAAGTGTTGAGACTACATAGTGTAGCTTAGTGGAGGTTTGGCTAATGGAGGGTGGTCCAGTTAATAGATATTCGGAAAAATGGTTGTGTGTGAGTGAGTGAACTCGTGTATACACAACCTTGAGAACACACACTCAACATGACTTGATGACAATACACCTCGAACCAACAAGACAACATGTGCTCAGTGTGACTGACTATAGGCCTATCTAATGGTGAAAGTGACAAGTGCAACAATTCGGATAGACCTTCGAACCACTGTGTCGACACTTGCATGACAGTTTTTACAACATCGTGTGTGAGTGTGATAGATGTTTACATAGCGAAGACAACTCATAAACAAACCTTCAACATCAACATATCAAGGTCACAAGCATGACATAGCGATCAATATGTTGAAGATGACAGTTGGTCAAACAAGCAAAAAGGAAGAAATACATGTAGAGGAAACACATGAAATGACTTTTTGGTGTTTTCATACAAGCATGTTACTGAAGACATGATCATATGACAATGAGAAGTTGTCTTGAAACTCAACTAAGAGATGTATTTCAAAAGGTTTTCTTTACTTACCATACTTACCCTCAAGATGATCATGCATCCAACAGAGTTTGCATCTGGTCCTAATCTTTTGCCATAACTTAGTTTCTTAGTTTTTCTCACCAACTCCTTTAGAGTGATCTTAGCATGTCACATTTTCTTATAGTCACTGAGAGGTAGATTAGCAATTTTAGTGGGGAGTGACTCCTACCCAAATGAGGTTGTGGGAGGCCTAACTGTGTAGTTTCTTCATGTAAGACAAACAAGGAACCTTGGACAACACTATACAATTTTTAGGCACAATACATTGTTGCGGGATGGGGGTCCTGAGAGGACACCTATGCATAACTTCTAAGTGTTGGCTGCCTGATTGCTCTGCACATTTTTGGAGAGAAGTACTAGCTGCCTGACTACTCTGCGCATTTCTGGAGAGCAGTGCTAGTTGCTTGATTGCTTTATGCGTTTCTTGAGAGTAGTGTTGGCTGGGGTATTTGCACACTACAGGGTTTCAATAGGCAAGGGAGGAAGCTTGATGGTTGCAGAAGAAAATTGCATAGTTTCAGGACGCTGGATGAGGCTAGGTTGTTCAGGAAATGGCTAAGTGTGAGATTAGTGAAACATATGTAAACACTAATAGGACTTGACTTTGATTGCACATGAACACTTAATGATGTAACATGGACCATCCAAAATGTATAAAACATACTCTTATTAATGCAAAAACCTTTGTGACAAGAGTGTGTGAAGTGAGTGTGAAACATGTCTATGTGATGATAGAAACTCACGTGCGCATGATTTCCCTTAAAGCAAAACAACATTCCCTTTACATGACAAACAACAATCCTTATGCCCAAAGATGACACACACTACATAAAGATGATAACATGGACAAATCTTAAGATCGGGGGGGGAGGAGCTTGAGATCATCAAGTTATCAAAAAGTGACCAAGGATGATCGATCGCAGGATCCAAGGTAAGTCCAAAAATTTGCATGCAAGCCAAAATTTTGGAGTGTAGTTGTAGCTGCTACAACACCTGGTAACAGGAACGACACCTATTTCAAAAGCACCATATAGAATGAGCATCCTTGAACTTATGGAATTAAAAATGTTGCTACAAGAATTATTGGATAAAGGCTATATTAAACCAAGCATTCCCCTTGGGGAGCCCTGATATTGTTTGTTAAAAGAAATATGGGACTTTTGAAATGTTCATAGATTATCAATAGTTGAACAAGTTGACAATTAAGAATAAATCTCATTTACCCCAAATAGATAATATGTTTGATAAAGTCATAGGGGAAACAATGTTTTCAAAAATAGATCTTAGATCAAGTTATCATTAGTTAAGGATAAAAGATGAGGACATACATAGGATAACATTTACAATAAGGTATAAACACTATGAATTTGTTGTTAGATAAAATTGACTTGGGGTTTGAGTCAAGGTTGACCTCGTTAAATAGTAGTGGTTTGTTATATACCCAGGCCACTTGTTGTAGCTTTGATACTACTTGTTATAGCTCTAATACCAATTGTTGTAGATCTAACCCGGAATTATATGAAAATATAAATAAACCCAAGAATAACAAGACCTGAATAGATAGAAATGCTTCTTTATTATCAAACCCTTAAGGTAAGGCAACACCATACATTCACTCCTTAAGGAAGGAGAATACTCCACAAGACATATGCTTGTTCATACAAGAATACTTCTCTTCATATCCCTCCATGTGGAGTCTCTAGCCTCTATATAGGCCTCATACATACATACCATGCATTCCATGTTTACTCATACCATCAACTAATACCATGGGCCCTTACATTATTATTAACTACTTGTGGTCCCTTACATGACATGGGTTAACCACCTTATTTATTACTATGGCCCATCCCATTATTACATTATTACCTTGGGTACCTCCCTTGGTACCCCATATTATCCCCCCTAGGTATATAACATGGTTTTGGGCACATGGTATAGTGTACCCATGGTATTATGGTCCGTGGTATTGCATGTAATGGAGCTTATAAAAGGCTGGGAATACTTCATTGTAATGTAGGCCTAGAGGTGAGTGGTGAAAGCTCACTTTGCTGGATTGGCCAGGGTTTTGGCTAATGCTAATCAGATCTCATTGGGTTGGGTCACTTTGCTGGATTGGCCAGGGTTTTGGCTAATGCTAATCAGATCTCATTGGGTTGGGTTTTTCCCAGAATTGGGGTTTTCCTGGATAAATATTACGTGTATTGTTGCTGGTTATTTTATTTTCCTCTCTGTAAATATCAGTAAATCACAATAATAATTTATCTCTCTGCAATAAATTTCTAACAATTGGCATCATATCTAGGTTGGCTTTAGAAGGACGTTTTTTGTTGCCAAGGGTTTGTATTGGCATGGTAGATAAAGAGATAATTGAGTTTTGCTTGCAGATCTAGATTAAAAGCCATAGATTGTGAAGCAAAGTTGCACACTATTTCGTCATGAGAGATTCACTGGATGAGGAGGATATGTGCACGTGGATTAATTAATTGATGAACCATGTACCTAAAAAGAATGCCTAGATAACTGTGGTTACAGTGGCTGGTGACCCATGTAATTCGGTAGATGGGTTCTTTTTTATATGGACATTGATGTCATATATACAAAGACAGCAACAAGGGTAAGCAAAAAAAAAAGTATTATAATGGAGTGAAATTTTAATTTGCATGTAAATGGGCATACTGTTGTAAGACCTAGTAAGACATGCATACCCCTGGGTAATTACCGGTAAAGTCTGGGTTAGACCTAGGTAATAGGGGGATGTCAGGTTAACAAATCCCGGGTAAAAAAAATTGAAGGGGGTAAGGGCTAGAGTGAGTGGGATTATCTCACTTAGCAAGTTTTGGCTGGATTTAGTCAAGGAACCCCAAGTCAAGTTTAAGGGGGGAATTGTTAGGTAAAATTGACTCGGGGTTTGAGTCAAGGTTGACCTGGTTAAATAGTAGTGGTTTTGGGCACATGGTATAGTGTACCCATGGTATTATGGTTCGTGGTATTGCATGTAATGGAGCTTATAAAAGGTTGGGAATACTTCATTGTAATGTAGGCCTGGAGGTGAGTGGTGAAAGCTCACTTGGCTGGATTGGCCAGGGTTTTGGCCAATGCTAATGAGATCTCATTGGGTTGGGTTTTTCCTGGATTTGGGGTTTTCCTGGATAAATATTATGTGTATAATATTTATGTGTATTGTTGCTGGTTATTTTATTTTCCTCTCTATAAATATCAGTAAATCACAATAATAATTTCTCTCTGCGGCAAATTTCTAACATTTGTAGTAATAACTTTTGGTCTTACCAATGCACCTTCTACCATATGTGATTAATGAATAGAATGTTTAGCAAGTATCTAGATAGGTTTGTACTGGTTTTCATTGATGATGTTCTGACATATTCAAAAAACTAAGAAGAACATGAGGATCATTTAAGAATAATGTTGTAGACCTTGAAAGAACACTAGTTGTATACAAAGTTCAACAAGTGTGACTTTTATAAAGACAAAATTTATTACCTGGGTCATGTTATCTTTAAAGAAGGCATATATATTAATCTTGAAAATGTTAAGGCCAACTTCAATTGGTCATTACCTAAGGATGTAGCAAATATCAAGTCCCTCATGGGAATTACGTGTTATTATAGAAAATTTATTGAAGTATTTTCTAAATTATTCTATCCCATTACCTCTTTGCAAAAGAAAGGAGTTAAATTCAATTAGACAAAGAAATGTAAAACGAGTTTTGATAGATTAAAACATCTATTAATAGTAGCCCCAATTTTAAAGATTGTTTATAAAAAAAAAAGACTTTGTTGTGTGCACAAATGCATGTCTTGAAGGGTTGGGTGGTGTATTAATCTAGGAAAAATATGTAGTTGTTTATGAATCAAGAAAATTGAAGCTTCATGAGTTTTTTTTTTTTTTTTTTTAATGACTTGGAATTCATTGTTTCTATACATGCATTAAAAATGTGGAGTCATTACTTATTGCGTAAAAATTTTACTCTTATTACTAACCACATAAGTCTAAAGTATTTTTTCAATCAATAATAGTTGAATGCTAGATAGGAAAGGTTAATGACATTCTTGAGTGAATTTGAATTTATCATCAAGAACATTAAAGGAAAAGGAAACAAAATAGTTGATGCCTTGAGTATAAGTGAAAACCATTTAGCTAGAATTTATGTCAGTAATGCAAAGACATATTTTGTAGAATAAATAAAAATCAAAGACAAATTTTTCCACACGGATTCCTTCATCAAAGATTCATATGACTTTGTAAAGCTCATGAAGGAGAAAAAAGTGGAAAATGATGAACTAATAACTAGTTTTGATCTAGTTTTATTATTCACTAATATTCCCTTAAAGGATGTTATCCATGTTCTCTATGAGGTAGCTGACCCTGAAACTGTCAAACTTGCAGAAATTTTCCTTCTCTCAACAATATTTAGATTTCAAGGAGAATATTATGTGAAAGTTACAGATGTTGCTATGGGCTCTTCCCTTTCTCCTGTTGTAGCAAACCTATACATGGACAAATTTGAACATAAAGCATTAGACTCCTACCCATTAAAACCTAGAAGATGGAAAAAGGTACATTGATGATACTAATCTGAAATGGAAACATGGCAAGGAAGAACTCAATGAATTATTAGAACATCTTAATGGAATATTTGATGACATAAATTCACTATCGAACTTGAAGATAATAATTGCACTCCTTTCCTAGATTTATTAATTACTAGAAATGAGGATGGGACCTTAGGGTACCAAGTATTTTGAAAAAATACCCATACTAATAGTTACCTTCATGCAAATTCCCAACATTACCTAGCTTAGAATTTTGGAATCCTCAATACATTGACCTCAAGAGTCATTAGGATATCTAATAAAGATCACTTCGATCAAGAATTGGATCACCTTAGTAACGTCTTTAAAGATATTGGATACAAGGATAAAGACATTTCTAAGGCCATCAATAGAGCCAAATAGAAGAGGAACCCCTCACATATAATAACTAATTTATAACCTTCCAGCATGAAGGCCCACCTCCCATAGATTAGTGGCATAACAGATAGAATAGCTAAAATTCTAAAAAAAAAGGAATATTGGTGATCCAGACTTATGTAGGAACACCAAAAAATATAGATATAAACATGAGCACAAAGATGCAACAGAAATAAAACTTGGTTTCATTAATATCAAAGAGCTGAAATATGCTTACATATAGAATGGAAATAAAATAGCTCGAGCGAGGGTAGCTTATCTATGAGAAGAGATGTGGCGGCTACATGCCTTTGAATTGTGTCACAATGAGGCTCAAGGGACTTTTTATTATTGAACATCAAAAGAAAACCCTAAAAAACCAAACCCCTAACCCCAGGAGATGAAACACCAAGAGTTTATGGGCCCCGTTGGGGTTAGTTAGGCAGCCAACTTCCCGGGGTCATAACTTGGTCATATGATCTCTGTTTGGCGCGTATGATACTTCTTTGGAAATATCTCTCTGAGTACTACAAGATTTCATGCCTGTGATTATAGACCTACTTCAGACCTCAAAAAAATGTCATTTAGGGAGACAAAACAACTCCAGAAGTTCAAGACCTGAAAAACCACTAAAAATAGTAAATGTTGTAATAATAAAGGAAACAGAAAAAACCGACTGGAGGTCTAGGTGGAATAGGCAGGCGACCACCAATATCCACCTAGATCAATTGGCTCAGTATTCAAACCATTTGAAACTTTAAAAGAAAAAATGAAACCAGTTAAAGACAACATTGATCAACAACAATTAAGAGTCTATAAAATCAATTGCTCATGTGGAAAAATCTACATTGGGGAAACTGGGAGGTCATTCAAAACAAGAATAAAAGAAAATTGTGCCAACATTAAAAATCAATGCTCTTGCACCTATGCTCTTGTAGAGAATTCTCTCTACACTAAGGATCACATATGCATGTAATATACTACTATCTTTGCATAGGAAAATAACTATTTTAAGAAAAGATTCAGGGAGGCTCTTGAAATATAAAGACATCCAAACAACCTCAATAGGGATGGAAGTCTTGAAGTTAGTAGGAGTTGGCTCCCTATACTCTCTCAGCTCTGATATTTGTTCCCTCTCCTTCAATATTAATTTAATAATGTTATTATTAACATTATCACTCTCACCAAAGTCTTGATATTAATAAAATTACTCTATTAATATTAATATTTCTCCTTATTTCTTCTTTTCTATCTAATTTAGTTGTATAATTCTTAGATTGGTATACATTTTACTTTAATATATATAATCAATTTTTATTAGCTTAGACTTTAATTCTAATAAATTAACCATAATGAATAAAGAAATAAAATTATCTAATTAATTTCATTTTACATTTAATTTTATTAACTTAGACTTTAGTCTAATATATTAATTATAATAATTAATAAATATAAAATTATTTAATTAATTTGATTGATTATAATAATACATATTATATGAAACATCATATTAATATAGTTGCTCATATATATATAAAATATTAATAATTCGTTATTTTCACCATTTTACGATTATATTAAGTTAGTAATAAATTGTAATAAATTAATTAATTAGTTCTATAATAATTAATTAATTTGAAAAACTTGAGATAGACAGCAGTGCGAATGTGGGGGTCGGCGGAAACAAAGCAGGATGAAAAACTAAGGTATCAGACTATTACAGAGGCTGCCCTCCATGGAAGGATGCAAAGGAGGGAGCTCCACTCCCTCCTACAAGCAGGATGTGGCCAGCAGGGGAAAAAAACCAATGGAAAATGACAGAGAGCCTTCAGAAGGAAGGGAAATAAATAGTGAAGAAAAAAAGGAGGGAACTAAATTAAGGAATCAGCATAATGATGCAAAGAAAAATGAGCAAGAAGACAAGGAGCAAGGAACAAAAGACAAAGCACACATGGGACCATGCAAACCCAAAGCAGCAGTAATACCTAGGGTCATTTTAAATGATCCGGCGCTGTAGGCGCACAGGGATCACATGAAAACATATGCAATCATTTGTAAATTCATGGGTTTATGGCCCACTGAAAAAGCATTACAAACGTGGATTAAATACCACTGGAAACCAAAAGGCAACATTGAACTACATATTGGATCTAAGGGTTTTTTTACTGTTGTATTTGCAAATATTGAAGATAAGGGCAGAGTGTTTGAAGGAGAGCCCTACTTTTATGTTGCAGCAAGCTTCTATATGCGACCTTGGATTATGAATTTTGTTCCGGAACGCGAAACTTTTACATCGGTCCCGATTTGGGTAAGACTCTATTCCCTACCTCTTGATTACTGGCAAACGGAATCTCTATCCACCATAGGAAATAAGTTAGGACGTTTTGTCAAAGTTTCTGAGGCCACTAGAAGGGGGAAGTATACTTCGTTTGCTAGAATATGTGTGGAGATGGATCACTCTAGAGCTCTGCTAGATGAGGTTATTTTGGAAGTTTTTGATGAAGATTGGATACAAATAGTAGATTATGAACATATTCCATTTAGATGTCGGAAATGTCATGAGCATGGCCACCTGGTCAAAGATTGCCCTCTCAGTAAAACAGAGAACAAAAACAAAACTGACACAATGAAGGATTCAGAAAGCTTCTTCAAGGTGGAACATAAAGGAAAAGGAGGCAAAATAGGACCAAAAACACATAAATCTGCAGGGAAACAAGCTAGCCAGAACATGTTTCAAGTCCTCGAAGTAGATGAAGGTTCAATAGAAGTAGATAAAGCAAAGGAAGGAAGTCCAGTGGAAGAGGAGAAAGTAGAAGATAGTGAATGAATACAAGAAAATAACAAACATAAATAATTTATGATGAGTGATGCTGAATAGGAGATGGACCAAGAAATGACCCAAAGTGAGATGGAAATGGAGGACCATGAACTCCAGGAAATTCTTGAGAAAGAGAACCTGGATTTGGAAGGTTTCTTGAATTGAGGAACCAAAGAAGGGTTAGACTCATTACCTACAGAGGAGTTCAATAGAGTTTAGCAACTGTTTTTATGGCAAACCTTGAATAAAGGGGTGGACAGACAAAGATACAAAGATAGGTAGGGCAATGAAGGAGTGAAAATGATGAAAAACATAGCAGGACTAGCACCCAGAAACCCAGGAAAGAAAAGGGGCAGAAAAAAGCAAAACAAGTTGTTGATGGAATGTGGAAGGCTAATGATAGATTCAGGTAAGATGAAAGACCTATCCAGTTACTCTTTTACTAATCTTTAATAATGAACTTCACTTCTTGGAATATCAGGGGTCTAGGTAGTAAAAGAAAACAAAGATTACTAAGTAATAGAATGAAACAAGTAGCTCCAGATGTGATTTTCATCCAGGAAACTAAGTGTTCCATCCAGAAGATAAGAGATATCCATAGTAAATGGCTCAATAGATTTGAGTTTCTGGAATTCAAAGCAGAGAATATAGCAGGTGGTATTCTCACTCTTTGGAACCCACAAAAAATTGGCTTAATATATGTGAAGGCATCTAAAGATTATTTATCTGTAGTAATTCAACCTGTAGGAGACAAGGAAACCTACCTAGTGACGAATGTTTATGGCCCTCAAAGAATGGATGAAAAACTCAGGCTTCGAAACTCTCTGGAGAATCTTAGAGACAGACATGCAGGAATACCCTGGATCTTGGGGGCTGATTTCAACATGATCAGATCACTTACGGAAAAAAAAGGGGGAACTAGAGTTATAGGCAAAGACTCTTTGGCTTTTCAAACCTTTATCGATAAGATGAAGCTGGTGGACATTGTAACGAGTAATGGAATCTTTACTTGGAACAATAAAAGAGGATGAGAGTCTCAAGTGGCCTCAAAATTAGACAGATTCATAATCTTAGAGGATCTTATGCTCAATGACAAGGAAATGATAGCAAGAGTGCTCCCCTTTGGAGGCTCAGATCACTGGCTTGTACAGCTGGAGGATCAGGGAATTGGCAGTCCCAGGAACAGACCTTTTCGATTTGAGAGCATCTGGCTTTCCCACCCAGATTTCATCAGCAACATAGCCAAATGGTGGTCAGAGGATTTAAACATTTAGGGTACCAGAATGTTCCTTCTTCAAAAAAGACTAAAATACATCAAGCTCCGGCTTAAAGACTGGACAAGAATGAATTTGGAAATATCTTTGAAGAGAAAAAAACTATTGAAGGTAAAATGTAGGAACTCAACCAAGCCCTTATCACAGAGGGCCATGATAAAGTCAGAAGTGATCAAGCCACCAAATATCATCAAAACTGGAAGAATTTATGCAAACAAGAGGAAATATTTTGGAGACAAAAATCTAGAGTTCAGTGGCTAAAAGAAGGTGAACGTAACACTAGATTTTTTCACAAATCCACCATTGCAAACAGAGCTCATAACAGAATTTCTTTGATCAAGGATGAAAGAGGAGACCTTCTCAATTCTAATGAAGAAATAGAGGTAGTTCTAGTTCAACACTTTCGAAACATAGCACAGGAAACCTGTTTTGATAGAGAACACTACATTAAAGACTTCACTAAGCATATACCCAGGATGGTATCTAGAGAGGATAATGTCAACCTTTACAGGCTAGTGACTGAAGAGGAGGTTAGTGGGGTACTCAAAGAAATGCAGAATGGTAAGGCACCAGGCCCGGATGGTTTCAATGTTAACTTCTTCAAATCCTGCTGGAATATTGTCAAACAGGACATTCTACATGTTGTGGAAGATTCCTGAATGAACATAACCATTTTGAATGCTCTGAATACCTCGTTTCTAGCCATGATCCCTAAACAGGAGTTCGCTCAAACCCCTGATAGGTTCAGACCTATAGCTTTCTGCAATGTGGTTTACAAGATAATATCAAAGTTGTAGCAAATAGGCTCAAACCCCTCCTTCCTTCACTAGTTTCGAGGGAACAATCTATATATGTGGAAGGAAGGAAAATTCTTAATAACATCATTCAAGCACATGAAGTGGTGCACTCTCTTACTAGCAAGAGAAAGGCTGGAATGATCATGCAATTGGACATAGCCAAAGCTTATGATAAGTTGAATTGGATCTATATCAGAAAAGTTATTATTGCTTTTGGGTTTGACCATAATTGGGTAAGATGGATCCTGGCTTTGGTGACTTCTTCTAGCTTTTCAATTCTGGTTAATGGTTCTCCTTCAGAGACTTTCATTCCTTCCAGAGGCCTTAGGTAGGGTAACCCACTCTCTCCCTTTCTCTTCATCCTCATGATGGAAGGACTGGGTAGGTCTATCAAGCATGCAAAAGAAGCTGGAAAAAATCAAGGGTATCCAACTCTCTAACAATGGACAAGCCCTGACTCATCAACAATTTGTGGATGAAACCATGCTGCAAGGAATCCCCACAATCAAAGAAGCTCTTGTGTATAAACAAATCCTCAGTGACTTTGCCATGGCTTCAAGTATGGAAGTTAATATTTCCAAATCTAATATTTTTTTCTTCAATACTAACATTGCTATTCAGAAGAATATATCTAGAATTCTGGGCTTTCAAAGAGATTCTCTCCCCTCAAAATATCTAGGAGTTCCTCTAACTGCTAAACCATTACACAAGAGCATCTGGGAGCCAATGATTAATAAATTACAAGACAAAACCAAGAAATGGACTATTAGATCATTAAACTTGGCTGGCAGGATAGTCCTCACAAAGGCTATTCTACAATCAATCCCAGTCTTTATGCTTTTAGCTATCCTTGCTCCTAAAGGAGTCCTGCATCAAGTGAGAAACATACAAAGATACTTTCTTTGGGGCAAGGGGGAAGAAAATAAAAAATGGGCCTTAGTTGCCTGGGAAAAATTCTACAAACCCAACGACAGGGGTCTTGGATTGGATGATCCTGAGATTCTAAGCAAGGTTTTAGGGGCGAAATTATGGTGGTGATGGATAAAAGAACCAGAGGCACATTGGGCTATCATTTGGAAAGAAAAATATGCAAGCTCTTGGCTGGATAACGATCACATAAGGATGGATGGTAATATAAGAGGATCACATATTTGGAATAAAGCTTGGGAAAATAGAGGCTTAATTCAAGATAATAGCTTTTGGGTAATTAGATAGGGAGACTTAGCCTTATTCTGGGAGGATAGATGGCAACAAGAACCTATTCTGTTAAAGGAGGATTTGGAGGACCTCAAAGCAGAGACAGCTACTAAAGACCTCACCAAAGCTAAGGATTTTTGGGATCAAAACAATAGTTTAGGGAAATGGAGAAACTGGAGGGAATTTGATCTTAGAAATGACAATGCCCTAAAAGCTAAAGCTGAAAGACTGATGAAAATGTTAGAACAAAGGAAAATTCTAGTTTCAAAGGAGCAGGACCAGCTGAGATGGGGAAACAATAATGAAGGGACCTATAATCTCAAGGAAGCTAAGCTCATTCTCCTTGAACTAGATTCCCATGCTCCATACAGGATTTGGAAAAACCTATGGAAGCATCAAGGCTGGATGAAAATTAAACTTTTTATGTGGCTGGTACTGCACAGGAAAATTCTGACCTAGGATAACATTAGGAAGAGGGGTGTCCTGGGGGCTTCCAGATGCCAGCTCTGTGAAGCTCAAGAGGAGACAATGAAGCACCATCTCAACAAATGCATTTTCATTTCCAGATTATGGGATTCTTTCGCCTATATCTTCCAACAATGTAACATAGACATTGGAAGTCTTTTCAATACCCTCACCAATTGGAGAACGAACTTTTCGAATAATGAAGTTCTGAGTTTATCTTGGGCACTTACACCAAGCTTCATCATTTGGAATATCTGGAAAGAAAGGAACAATAGAATCTTCAAGAATGTTAATAAATCATCCCATTGTCTCTATGATCTGATCCTAAAACAGATTAAGGAAACGGTTGGCACTATAGTTCGAAATCTCCCTTCGAATCCCCCTTCTGCAACAGATTGGAGAATTCTTTGTAAGCTAGAGTTGCAGGGACTTGTTCTTCAGAGCTTAGTTAGGAAAGTCTCAATTTTTGGATCCTGAGCTAGATTTTTGGCATCCCCCCCCAGGGTTTTCTGAAATTCAACATTGATGGTGCTTCTAAAGGTAATCCGGGCAAGGCTGGCCATAGAGGGGTGTTAAGGGACGATAATGGAAGTATTCTATTTATCTTCCATGGTCACTTAGGAAAAGCCACTAACAACATGGCGGAGTTAATGGCCATGGAACAATGTCTTGAGTTCCTGGTTCAGGAAAACTGACAAAATACGATCATTGAAACTAATTCCGAGTTAACCATTAACTCGGTCAAGAGAATAATCTGGGGAACAAAACCGGATAAAGCCTCAAGAAACTAGAGGCTGATCCAAGTCTTTCAATGGATTCATAGTCACCTTCAAAGCCTGAGAACAACAAGTTTTGCACATGTGCGAAGAAAGGTCAATAAACTAGTAGATTTGCTTGCCAATCAAGGAGTGATCTACATAGATAATAGGGTAGCAATGAACTGGCAAGAGCTCCCTCGAAACATATTAAAAATAGAGTGTCAAAACCAAGCAAATGAAGATAATATAGTGTTCCTTAAAAGAGCCATGGAGACGGGCATAGTTGAATAGCAGTTGTTTGTTTAGAGGGCTACTCACAATCAGGTCCTTTGAGAGTGGCTTGCAGTGGTCAACCGGTGAATCTTAGGTTAATATGTTCACTATAGTTTCTAGTTGCAACAGCAAGGATGATTTGGTTTTGTGGATAACAAGAAGGATGATGGCTGCTTCAATTCACATCGGGTCAAGGAGGATGGATGCAGCGTATGGTTGGGAGTCGGGGACACACGGACACCTTGAAACCAGAGGTTTTTCCATTTGGCTCACTTTACTGCGAACTGATTGGTTTTCTAGTGTTCACGGCCCTCACAAGTGGGAAGTGGTATTTCCTTTTTGGGAGCGATTCCACTCAGGGTTATCCATGTGGTGGTGGGGTTGGGAGGAATACCACCCTCATCGCATGCTAATGTCCACGTATATAGGCGGGTGCGATATTGGTCTCAGACGTTGGATCTCATAGAGTAGATCAACGGATGAGATTGACCATGCATGTCTGCGGGTCCTTGTGGTAAACGACGTGTTTCTTATCATAGTGATTTCGTCCATAGTCATTGGATCGAATGGTGAGGTTCAACGGTTGAGATCAAAGGGGCAAGTTCGGATTTGGCGGGAAGTGTATGTCCTTTGTGCCAAGATACTTTTCACTTAGGGCACTGATTCTCGGGTTAGGAATTCGGGCAGGTGCAAAACCTTTATATTTTTGCAACTGTTGTTTCTTTTCGAGTCCGTTTCCAGACTCTTGTAATTTTCTTTTGAAAGTTGTAAGGATTTGTTGTAGGGAGGGGGGCTTGTGTTTTGAGCCCGGTTTCAAGTTTTGTTAAGAGCTCTCCATGGTCAATGACCATGCGAGAATTGATGTATTTTATGTACTTTATAGGTTGTTTAATGAAATTGAAGGTCGGACTTGCATTAGCAAAAAAAAAATTAATTAATTAATATATTAATTATTTATTTATATATTTTCTAATTAGTTAATACCAAAATATTAATTAACTAGACTTCTTTTCTTTGTTCTATTTTACTAATTAATCAATTAACTCTGTATATTAATTAAGTCATTCTCTTATAGATTTTAGGTTTTATGTTTTACCACTTTTTGGCTTTTTTTTTTTTTCTTTTTATCTATTTATACCTTATCACCTTTCCTTTCCTCCTTGTATCATCAATTTTCTCTTGATGATGGGTCTTGATTTGGACTCGAAACATCGCTTAAAAGTGACCATTGTGGATAAATATATAGAAGCAAATTCTCCAAATTATGACAACCACATAAACTTGCAAACAAGGATTATTATGAACTTAATGGCTATGGAAGCCAGGATTGGAATCATTTGATTATGTAGTTAATTTTCAATTTATTAAATTAATAAATGAGTTGCTTGGGGATATTTGGGAAAGACCATTTGAGTATCAACAATTTATTTCCATTTATAAAAAGGTGTTAGTGGTTAAGTCCACATGGTGGACCTTCCCAAAATTTCTCCTAAAATCTCAAGGAGAAAGTTTTTAAATAAATTAGCATAAAGGGAGAAAGATTATGCTAAACAGTTTGCTGGAGAGAAATGCTAAGTTGGGTGAAAAGAAGAATAAAGTACAGTGGGAGAGAAATGCATACTTTAAAGAAAAAGAAAGATTGTTTCTTAATTTAGAATACAAAGCTTAGGTAACTATGGGATGTAGACCCTTAAAGCATGACGTTGCTAAGGAAACATTTGTTGGGAAGATCTATAAGAAAGTCACTCAAGAACACAAGGTTGTTGATACCTGGAGGCAAGAATGTCTAAGCTCGGGAGGAATTGTTGGTCACAATTCATTGGTTGGGTGGAACGTGCTCTGTTAATCTTGAGTATTCCCAAATGGCAGGTTGTGCTTAGACTATTGTTATTTTATTTCTTACATGTTGAATTATATGTTAGTTTAAGATTACTACTATAATGAGCATTGTCTAGGATGTTAAAAGAAATAAGATATTATGTGTATGAGTTGAATCGTGCATGCATAGGTAGAATGGTTACCTATGAATTAGACTATCTATATACATATTATAATTTTTTATTACATATGTGCATGACGAGTTTGGAAATCAAATCCTTTCAATTCATAGTTTATTAGTACATGCTTGAGATTGTACCACTAAACTATAGAGTTAAATTTTGTTATATAGGGAATGATATAAACTTTAAATTTTTTTAGAAAGGAATAGTATAATGGTTTGATTATTTGAGAACTAAAGTTCATACTTACATAGTACCTTGGAAAACCTATATTTAGTTGATACTATTTGTTTAGTTGCATGTGTGAAGTATAAGAATGTATTTAACAAGAAGCCATACTTTGGGTCTATTTCTAATCAACTATGCGAAGGAAATAAATAATGTGATTCCTTGAATAGTTACAGTGAAGAAGAGTAAGCGTAAGGTGCACCTACTTCAACATATGGATTAAATTAAAACAACATAAGGAATATATTCTTCCTAAGATTGAATTTAAACATATTTAATTGAGAAGTTGAGAGTAATCTATAATGAAAAATAGTTGATCAATTCATGAAAGGAAATATGGGAAATATATATACATATCGTATTCTGGTAATAAGAAAACCTTTGGTTTGTGAGTCTAAATGGAGATAGGATTAGACTATTAATTTAAAAAAAGAGCGAAGCTTATATATATATTATATATATATTATATATATATATATATATATATATATATATATATATATATATATACTACATTCCTTTAAATTAAAAAGTTCAAGCCTTCACTTCTTAATTGATAGGGCTTTATCGAAGGTGAGTGTAGTGTTCGACCGTAAGGGAGAGGCTAGCCCACTTCGTGGTAATGAAAGGTGATATATATGTGTGTGTGTGTGTGTGTGGTGTGTGTGTGAGATATATATATATATATATATATATCACACACACACACACACATATATATCCTTTGCAAAAAAAATTAAACTGAATATTATGTAGTATTAAAAATAAAAGAATAGTAGAGAAGAAATATGGATCCATCCCCCAAGTTATAACTTAGTATTGGAGATGAAAATTAACAAGTTGCAATAAATTTGGGCCTAGCAGAGTGAGTTCATTGGCTATTTACTAATGTATAGAAATATGCTTGTATTAATTTAGATAAATTTTGATATAATGCTAAAACGGTTTTAGATATATTAACATTTTGATCAAAATACGATATCCTCTAAAATATATGGACTATCATAGACAACTTATAGAATGTAGTCCACCATGTCAGAGAGACACCATAAAAACTAGACTTCTGTTTAATAGCTATATAGGGGTACTGTAAGAGGTAATGTGAATTGTTGATATCTATGTTAAGTTATTAAGAACATAGAAAAATATATTACACCTTGTGACTAAGAAATTCTTAGTCCATGTAACATACCCAACGTAGCAATAAAATTACTGTCAAGATTTATGTGTTCAATTATTCATAAGTGTATAAGATAGAAATTATATTGTAAAAAGGAGAGGTTTATTTTATTTTTTAATTCTGAAAGAAAAACTTGCCATCTTTTGCCATCACTAGAATTTACTTATAGACTTGAACACAAATTAAAATTAGGGCATATCATCACTATTCTTTTTTTTTTTGTTCCTATAGGTTGCTCCAAAGTTCTCCCTCATGAGTTCATTTATATTTAGAGCTCAATGATACATTTTTCAAGACTAGCTCAAATTTCCTTTATTACTCTCACATTGGCACGCACTTACATATATAGGTATATCTTTCTTCACTTGTAAAATACATTCATACTTTAAACAATCAACATAGAAGTTCCCAACAATTAAATTATTAAATTGGTTTTGGACTTATAATCACACATGGACTATTATAGTCATTACATGTGCTAACCTTTCATTCCACACTTTATAATGTATATGAATATACATAATTTTGTTATGAGTCTCTACGACTATTGGTATTGCTTAAATAGAGTGCATTTTCTTTTATACCAAGGTTATGTTTTCTTGTCTAATGATATCTACATCGATATGGTTATGATGGCTTGTACTTGATTTCCACATATATGCTCAAATTGTTTGTCTAACATCTAAAATTTTATCGCATGCAATTTAACACATGGAGGGGTTGTCCCACTCCTATGTGGCACCGGTACACATTAACAAACCAACAATCAAGATTGTATATTAGCAAGGGAAAACTTAGATTGTCTAAGCGAGAGGTTAGGGTAACGACCTACCCAATCCTGCCGACATCGTCTCATTTTGCATTTTCCTCAATAGAGGTTGAGATCTTTGCTCTCTAGTCCCAAACCCTAATTCATCTTCCTTTGGCATCCATTTAATATGTCTCCTTCCTTGAATTTCATAAGGTTCCTACAATGGGTTTCATTAAAATTCATGGCTTTCCTATTTTGTTTCTAATGTGACTGCAAGAGGTATATGTGGCTATATTATCATTTTCCCACTACAATTTTTTTGGGTTTTCCTTCCATTTTCTCATGGTGATATTTTGGGCTTTTGTTGGCTACTGCGTTGCATATCTAGGTTATATTCCTCAACAAGGTGAATTTTTGGGGCATCTTGCTACTCTTATTCGAACATGGAGGTCTTTGCTCAAAACTTATTAAGTTATGTTATCTGTTGCCGAGGGAGTTGTTAGCAATTATTTCAAGTAAGGATTTTTAAAGGGAAATCCATAGCTTTAATTTATTTTGGCATTAATTTTACTGTTATCAATTTTTTCTAAATTTTTACTTTCCTCCCTACAAAATACGACAGAAAGGGAAATGCAAACTCTCTTCTCCTCCAAAAGTAAGATTGGTATTTAACCTTATTGCTTTCTTTCTTCTTTTAATTGCATGTATTGGTATTATAAGGTTTCTGACTCATTTCATCTGCTTGTTTCTTCTCGTAAGTATACATCTTTGTTACAATGGAAAAATGGGTTGTTAGGGGGTTTTAGCTTTCTTTTTGAATGGTTGATGTTGGTTCTAGGTTCTAACTTTATCACTCCTTTCTACTAGGTTATTATAATGGTTAAATGGAATTTGAAGAGCGTAGCTAGACTAGTACACTCTGAGCATTTTTTTATTCCGTTATTGGTTTTGTTCATAGTGCTAGGGTTTTAAGGAATTGTTGCGATATTGTAGTGGCTATAGTTCCTCTCTGCTTTGCTTGAATTGTTTGTGGGTTTTTATGTAATAATTTATTAAGGCCTTGCATGGCCTCCCTGCATGAGGGTTCTTTGATGTTTATTTGATACATCTGCCCCACTCTATCAGTTTTTTTTTATAGTTTGAGGCCTTCCAACACTTAGGAATTGAAAAGATATGTGATATTATTACAGTTAGACTTGGCTATGTAATGTATTTTATCTCTGGAATATATACAGTTCTTTAATTTCTTTTTCATAGTATTTAAGGCACTCTTCCTTGAATTCTCTCCATGAGGATTGAGCTTTTAACCCTTATGGGTCTTTGTTTTATGATACTTTTATGTAATACTTCTATTACATTTATAAACAGATTCTTGAGATCAAGACATATAGTTTTCTCTTACTTGTAAATACATCAAAAGGTACAAATATCTTGTTTATTTGTTCGTGGATTCTGTTGACAGTGCTGGACCTGCCAACATTTAGGGGGTCTCCCCGATATGAAGTCCCAACTAGACCTCACACCGTTTGGTGTAGGAGCCCTATCTGAAATACAACCCAGTTGTTGATGCAGTGGGTATTAATGATGTGCCTTGGATGTAATAATGCATAGAGTGATGTATGGTAACTTTGGTGGGAACAAGTGTGTGACTCTATGGAAGGTCAATTGTAATGTATGAAGGGTTCTAACATAGCACAAGGGAAATAAAGTGAGCGCCTAATAATCTTGTAATAGTATGCAATTTAAAAGGAACACACGAGCATAAAGGCATCACAAGATACCCTGCAAAATAGTTCACAAGTTAAATGTGATGGAAATAATACGACAACACGCATTAAACAAGATTCATGTTAAAGCAAACGAAATAGTTCATAAGTGTTAGCATAAGTTAAATAACATACATTGCAAACATAACAAGAATAGTCGTACTACATCTACAACATATGCATGAAAGTGTGTCAACTCTGAGCTTTTATTAAAGTGATATTTCCAATCGTGCATATACCACTGATGATTTACTAGCCCCAATAGTGGAACATGAAGTCAACACCTTCTCCTCCAAAGAAAGATACTCCCTCTATACTACGGAGAAGCCAAGGCTCTCAAAAACTTCCAAGCTCTTGATTATAAGCCTAAGCATAGCCAAAAGCTTGGCTCCTAAAATTCCATTTACATGAGTTATGAGGGTATATTATAACAAGAGGAGGGTGAATTTTCACTTCCCCTTTGTGAATCTTGAACTTCACTTATGAATATTCAACTTATTTACAAAATTTTTCTTCAATTACATCATGACTCTTCACATTCCACAATTTACACTTGGAATTTCACTTACAAATTAATTACAAAATAATATTACAATGCATTTGTACCCATATAAGACAAAACTGGGTAGAGCCCACTAGACAGCCTAATAAGACAAGACAGTTAAGCTTGAGTTTAGGGAAACTTGAATTGAGAAAATTCCACTCGATGCCTCTCTATCACATACCGGTGCCAAGCATGGTACTGTGTGATGACATCCCAAAATTGTGTGATGTTGTATGGCTGGAAGTGGAGTCTAGCTTCCATGGCATCTGGGTACATTGTTTTGAAACTGGCCTGTGTTTCCTTTTGGAGCATGAGTAACATTGTATTGACTTGGATAGGACCACAAATGTACTTCTGCATGTTCTGACTATTCACCTCCAGATCCCCCTTGGTGGCGATCTGTCTAAGCTTCTCCAATAATTCTCCTACATCGTGCCTGACCTGGTTCCTACATTTGGCTTCAGTGAGTGAGCTAATTGATGGGATCATGTGCGATCTCACCAAAAAACCATTTCGTTGTATAGTCATGCGTAAGATGCCTAAATACCACCAATAAATGAAGCGAGTTGTTTGTTTCTCTGGATCAACATTTGAACTCTTGCTTTCTCTAGCTCTCCTTGTCGCTTCTTTTTCTTTCCCAAGTAAAGTGGTGCCCCTTTATATCGTATTGATCATTCAGGCATGACAATGATATCAGCTTGTACATTCCTACGGTTTTTTACAAAATCTTTACACTTTTATTGAAATCCATGCAAGTGGACAACTGCCTTATTCACAATGACAAGCTCCTCATAAAGGTTCTGCATGGTCTCTCCCAAAATTGATAATTTTCCAAGTATCACTTCCTTAAGCTCTTTCAGATAGACCTATGCGGGAAATGTGTTCTTGATCTTTGTGCAAATATGTTCAAATTCTTGCCTAGGCACATGCAAGTTCTTTTCCATTTGATTGTTCTCGGACATCAACTACTCAGTGTTTGACTTTTTTGCTCTAGCGAAGGCCAAGTTGGCTACAAAAATGGCATTGGGATTCCTCCTAGTGTTCGCCACAATCACCCTTTCTCTAAGAAATGCAGGAAATGAGCGGTCATCTGGGAAATGTTTTCTCCTTGACTGTACAATCTTCTTTTGAAGTTCATCGTATGAAATATTGTATGTTTCCATCACCGGATGTTGACAAGAGGAACAATTTCATCTTCCCTGCTTGGAGCTAGCTCTATTGCTAGAGGATGTGGAGACTGAATGGTGACCTAGTGTGTGATCAACATTACATCGACATTTTCATTATATGGATCCAGACCTGCCTCGATATCTTCAATCTTGATAAATTATTCATTCTAATGAGAAATATGCTTGTCCTGCATTTGCTTTCTCTCCTCCTCAACTTGTCTTTGCGTTGTTTTTTTTTTTTATTGCCTTCGCTCTTCGCCTTTCCTCTTCTTCTTTCTTTTTGGTTCTCTTCTTCTTCTTTCCTCTTATGATATTTTTCTTCCCTCTGCCTTTTTTATGCTTCATACATATTCTATTTCCTCTTCCTCTCTATTGTTAAATCCACTTTCATTATAGATGGATCTTCTTTCATCTTGTGGCTTCACTCTCCCCCTGGGTTATATGCAACCTTCCTCTTGACTTTCTCATGCACTAGGTTGTTTGCTTCTGCTGGTGTTGCCTTTGGAGTAGCTTCCTTTTGTGAATTAATCTGCAATTTACCTACAAATTTGATTGGTCTGCAAGACTTTGAGGCGTTATAACAATTCCTCCAGGCATCCTCCTCAGGCGAGCGAAAAGTCTCATTTAGCAACTGAAAATGGATTCTCACACAATGGTCTTTGCAAATATTCCTCAGATCATACAGATTGTAATCCCAAGTACCGAATGTAAATTTCTCTATTTCCTTCCCTTCAATATCCACAAATTTGAATTTCTTAATCTTGTACAATCTGATCTACAAAGGAAGGACATGCCAATGATTTGTTATTCCTATGCGGAGTTGTTGATAACCCTATGGGGAGATGATACACAGCTTCTTTCATGATGAGCTTATCAGTGGCATACCTTGGCAAAATATGTGGTGACTTCTAACCACTGAACACTCTAAGGAAAGTGGAATCTGATGAGGCAAACCAATCTGCGATCTTTGATACTGCTTCCATTTCCCCAAGCGACATGCAAAGTGGCTCTTCCTCAAAGATCATCTTGTATAGAGGAATGAGGAAGTGACCAATCAGATTCTCCTTTACTCCTCTATGGATGCACTCTGAAAGAAACCTATAGTAGATGTGCATAGCATGCTCTCGTGGTGTCCAAGTCTAATTCATTTTAGGGAATAAATTGTGCACACAGATTGTACTCAGCAAATATGCAAACATGTAAAATCTAGGTTGACCGCCCTTGGGAGGATTCAGGGTGTTGGCTACATGGATCTTAAAATATCAAGCCAACAAGGCTGACAAGTTGAATTGTCTTCCTTCACTTACAACCTAATTTAGCTATAATTCCCACCCTTTGCTGAAGGTCTCAGTGCTTTGTTGACCATAGATTCCACATCATAGAATTATCAATAGTTGATAGGCCTTCCTGAGAGACTTTGTCTTGTATGTGTTGGTGGGTGTGTGGAAAAACTTTGTTGGCTCTTTCACCCACTCTTTAACAATATCCTTTGTGCTCATGTAGTTGTTAGTGGCATAGAAATATGAATCCATGAGCACTTTTGGCTCGAGAAGACAATACATAACATGATAATCAGGTGCCAGAAAAGAAGCAAACCTTCGTCTGTTGGTACTGCTTAGTTTCATAGTCTTTGGATCTATGTGAGATAGTATCTAGCTAATCACATTTGCAAATGGAAATGTTGTGTACCTACATACAACCCTGTGTAGAGATGACCATTGGACATTGACATATACTTGCTAGTCTTCCAAATATTATTTGAATTTCTTTACTAATAATATTTCATTCACCTTCTCCCATGTGATATATGATTCCTTTCCCACCAAAAATTGAGTGTCAAAATAAAATGGCAAGTAAACTAGCGTACTCTCAAATTCCTACCTTGTGCTACTTTTAGTGGTGTCCTTTGAAGCAGGTACCTTGGGTGCCATGGTAATAGTGACTGAGGAAGTGAAGTGCTCAACACTTGTGATACCTGTAGGAGGAACATGCACTCATGGAAGATATGAATTAGCTCGAGCAAATAAACTTACAAATAAATATCAAGAAACAACCACATGGACTGATGAGAAAGATTACATAATTATGGGTGTAAAGGAGAGAGACAAACCGAGGGAATTGTTTATTGCACAGTCTCAGTAGCCAATGGTGTAGCTTGAGGCTAGAAATTGTACAATGTGTAGTTTTTCCTAGGCAATGTGAGAGAGATATTGCATGTTGTGCAATCTCAATGGCCAAGGTGAGAGCTTGAGCCCTGGAACTACACAATGCATAGGTGAACCAACCTAGTACTGTGCATTATGTAGTTTCAGAGGCCAGGCTGATAGCTTAAGCCTTGGACTTGCACAATGCCTAGCTAGACAAGGAAAACTTTGACCAAGCGATGAGTAGATCTGTCAGGTGAGGGTGTGGGAAACTAGAAGATCTGAGTGATGGTGCAATTTTGAGTGTAGATCTAACTAAGTATGGATATATAATTGCAAATCAAATGTATAAAACCAACATGCAAAAGGAAAAATAAGCATGCATGGAGGGTTATCGCAACGATGACTTCTGATGGGAAAAAACAAGAAAAATGATGAGAAACTTGTAAAAGGAAAACGACAGAAAGAACAAAAATTAGAAAAACCCAATATATAATAAAACACCAGTAACCATGAAGAGAAACAAACAAAACAACCCTCACAAAATCGAAATGAGAGAAAGCGACAGGAAAACGGAAAAAGGTGACAAAAGCAAAGCTCACCCAAAAAAGTGACGCAAACTCTACCGAAGGCTACTTGATCTCCTTGAGAATGCTATAAATCCAAGATTGAATGTGAAAATGAGCTATAAAGGCACCCATTATATAGATCTATACCAATTAAGTTTTATGAAGCACATGCCTAAAATCAAGGAAAAAGTGACACGTGGTGGAAAGTTCCAAAAATAGTAAGTGTGATGCCTTCAAGAAACTAATTATGATTCCCTATTTTTAGGAATGTGTTTTTGCTTTTTTTTTTTCTTTTTTGAGAAAACCAAGCATGCACACTGCCAAAGAGGATTCTAAGGGTTGGGCAGATTCTCAGCTTAGTGCATTGCCCAGTTTTTAAACTTTGTGAAGGGATTGCATAATTTTTGAGCTTAGTGTTTGGCTGCCATCCAGAATTGCATAGTTCTTAAGTTCAAAGTTGAGCATCCATTCTGGGTTGCACAATTTCCATCACCAAAGCTGGCTTGCCTTCTATGATTCGCAGTTTCTAGGGGCAAGCTCAATAATGCAACAAGGTTAAGTCAGAAGGTTTCTTGCGACTTGGAATGTTTAGATCATGATCAAAACAAGCAAGCACAAGCACAACATAAAAATATGAGTCTTGATCATGACATGAATACTTGACAACGGTGAAAGATTAGCTCCTGTGGATAGAAGGGAGGCTCCAAAATCAAAGCATGGGCAAAATTTTGGAGGGTAGTTGTAGCAGCTACAAAAGGTTCCCAGTGTAAAACTATTGCACTTTATAAATGTTGGTTTACTTCCTTTCTTTTAGCTATGCATTGCCTTTATTGTTTATGAGATGTATAGTATTCTATGTAGTGTCTTTGTACTATTTATCTTATAGTCTTCTTCTATAATATACATATAAGTATACAACTCTCTCTCTCTCTCTCTCTCTCTCTCTCTCTCTATATATATATATATATATATATATTATTTCTTAAATACCTTATTTAGTCCATAGACAGTTCCCATGGTTACTTTTAGTGGGAAATCAATACCAATTCTTTGCATCCTAATCTCCCAATGTTTGAGACCGACTCTGAGACCCTAAGTTATTAATTTACTCTTTGGGATTTAGGAGTCTGACTTGGGCATAACACAATATTTTAACCTCCTTATAATGGTAAATAATAATGGATAATAAATTACACATGAACCATTTATTTTTCACAATAACAAACTTTGTTATTCTAACTAGTTCTTTTATTATTCTAGTTGGGAATTATTATATATTGTTTATTCATATCACAATTTAATGCAAAGATATCTCAAATGCACATACAATCCCAAATTTTTTCCTTCACCTATAAACATAGTTTTTCCTTTCATTTGAGCCATGTTTTCTCTCTCCTAGATGTGTGAAATCACAAAGTTATTCCACCAAATAAAATCCTCTAATTTTCCAATAACTTTCAGAACCTATGATTAATATCTCAACCAATTCATTTTCACAATTTTTACAGTTCACTCAAGTATAGTAAATGTTAAAAACTTATCTTTTTTTCTTTCAAAATATGTCAAAGGTTTCCACATTTGTCCTAGCCTTGAACTGACTTGTGCAAACATTCCCCCCAAGCTCTTCCTTTAATTGTCTAGTTCATCCAAGAAGATTTTCTCAGATCTTTCTTACCTCCTCAACCCTATGCAGCGTCCTGCAAACCGTTTTCTAGGTTTACTAGTCTTTATCTCCCACTAGTAAGGGTTATCCAAAAAATATATTTATCTCCCACAGAATATGGTTTAGATTCCACCACACGGTGTTTCTCTCAAACCTTGTAACTATCTAGGTGGTCTGAAATTTATGTCTAATTATTTCTTGCCTATTTGTTCTCTCTCTTCAGAATTCAAAGTTTAGCCAAAAGACATAAGGAGTATGCTTCTCTCTCCCTTTTCTTTTTTTGTTTTTCCTACCTATTTAGGCATGACTAATTCAACTATTTTCCCTTGATAGTTAGAGGTAAATATCTCATGTTAACCTATTAACATGTTTCTAAGAGAATTAATATTATGATATAATTACTTATTCATCAATATTTTTCTTATGTTAGAAAATAAAAATAAAATAACATTCCAACATATGTCTTTCTAATTTCTCAAAAATAAAAATCACAAAATGAGTCTTTTGAAGGGTATTATGGTATATTTTGTTAAGTCACACATGTTAAACTAATTTAGCTATATTAGAAACCAGTTAACGAATTGAGTCACATGCACTAAGTAGAGCTATCAGTGTGTGTGTGTTATCATTGTTATAGTGGGTTGCTACTGTCACTTTTACAAGTTTTCATCTTGTAGTTTTGTATAGTTGTAAATCAATAAATGCGCTAAATAGCCTTGAACGTGATAGAATATAACAAGTCCATAGGTAGTCATGTAGCCATAAAATGCTTCGCATACATCTCAAACATATGTGTGAAGAACCATCAACCTGGGAAAAGATCAAAGAAGCCTTTCAATCTAACGCATAGAGGAGGATTGTTGAAGACATATAAACCTAACATGAGCGTAACATTGACAATTCATACCTAAGATAAGAAAAAACTCGAGACGAAATTAGAACAATCCAAAGTCCCAAAGTATAAATTGGACATCTAATGAATGAAATTATATTTTAAAGATCAAAGAGTGATTGTTTACCCGAGGTTGCAAAACACAATCTCCTCTAGCAATGTCACCTTGTAAAATCCATAGAAACCAAAATTATTAGAGGGAAAAAAAGAGACAATTAAATAAAATATAAAAGAAATGTAGGAGAAAGATATGGCACTTTTCCATAAACAACTATAGAGAAGACGGTAGTAAAAATTCAAGGTTGATATCAAGCCCTAGATACTGTCATGAAAGTTGAGAATACTCTTGTGATAGTCGCTAAAGGTGTGTCCAAGAGTAAGAGGGTAAATATAAAAATGTAATGAGGTTACAGGCTATGAATAAGAGGAAGAGTTTCGAGCATCCTAAAAATTGCATAAGGAATTCAATCCAATTTTTGAAAGATGGAATTCAATCTAAAATATAATGACAAAATGTCAATGGAGCCATCACTTACCAATACGCCATAAAAACCTCGATTCATGTAAGGACCGAAGCACACTTTGGTCACACCAAAGTCTATCCAAGTAAATAAGAAACATTGTCAAAACCCAGAAGAAGGTATTAATATAAACATGCAATAGATATGATTGAAACGAAGTAAGAAAGGTGAGCACCTTTGTGGCCATTACTACTAAAAACAGTTCAAAAATTTGTTGTTCCAGAATCTTAGAGTACATGCAACAACTTTAGCAAATACTATAGAGTTAAATAAAGAAAACCTTGGAGAGAAAAAATAATTGACAATCTAAAACTATGGAAACAAGTTTACCCTGAAGTTACCAATTGGATAGGCATTGACAGATGAATGGTTTCCTCTATGCAAAGACATCCATTCAACACCTGTGGAATGAGATAATGACATTGAGAAAAGCCCCGGTAGGTATAGAAAAGAAGAGAAACGTATGGCCGCTGAAACGAAGGCCATATGCATAATTGAGACAGAGGTTAGGGTTTTCCACTCGAATTTTGAAAATCCTTATTTAATATTGTCATTCTGATCATCATCGAAAAACGCAATTGTTCATAGCACACAGAGTGGAATAGTCAAGTGTATTCACATGGGTAAGGCCAATGTGGCCTATGATAAGTGGGGAATGTACACATTAATAGAATATGACTCCATTCATAGAGCGCATGTAGGAAGAAATATGTATGGTTAGGTTATGTAACCTAGGAACTCAATTTAAATGAATAAGAAATTATGACCCATGATTTGGTTATCAAATAAGGGGTGAAACCCTTAAAATAATTATGCATAAAAAACAAATTGTGAAGTGAACTATTATACTATATGGTTCAAAAGAGAGTCATATATCGTGTTGATAAGGGTCAAATAAAGGATCATATGAGGAAAGGACGAGATGAAGATTATTCATTAAACCTTATAGGTATACTGCATAATAATAAATAAATCAAGTTAAGAAACGATAAGGACTATAACCCTAAAGACATATGTAAATTATAGTCTTAGAGGCAATGTTAATTCACTCTAATTATTGGAAATTGTACAAAGAATGCTAAAGTAATGGTAGGAACATATCTTATTTACTAATTATGTCATAAAGAAAAAATGGTATGTATTAGGAGGTATGTTGTGTTTGGTATCAAAGTTATAGGTTCAAAATTTAGGCCTAAGGGTTAAACCACAACAAAAAAAAAAAAAAATCAGAATTTTTAAGAAAACTAATTTTGATTTATTGTAATGATGTACAATATTAATCATAAACATATTACATTATGGTAGAACCTTCTACCAGATCTATGGGTGGAGGAGAACGTGTTTGGGTTCCGTTGGGAGAGGAAAATGCACCTCCAACAACCTATTTTTTGGATATTGTAAGAGATTTGAGACAATATTTGGCCAGCGTCAAGGCTATCCATGAACGGTTGTTGAAACCAAGTGAATAGCAGGAGAAGATCATAAAATAATTGATTGAAAAGTTAATGCATAAACCTCTAGATACATAGTTAGAAGGGGAAAAGAAGACCCTTTAAAATGAAAAACTACTAAGAATGAACCCGATAAGTCTGAACATGAATATGACAAATATAAAAGTAAAGAAGGTTTTGATAAAAAATCTCCAAAACCCACTAAATAAAGAAAGAAAAACAAAACATAACTCTTGGTAGTGTTCAAAAAGGTAAGACCACCAACAATTGATGGAGAAAAAAAAATTCAGAAGCCTAGTTTTTCAACATCACTTAATATTTTCATGTATATGAATATTCCAGTAATATCGAGGCCAGAATGGCAGTATGTCAATTACAAGTAAAGGCTTCATTCTGGTGGGAAGAATAAAAAACAATGCACAATATAAATGAAAACGCAATCACCTGGGAAGAATTTCATAAATAGTTCAAGGCAAAATATCTAAAAAGGATATTACGATGATTGAGCTAAAGAATTTCATGAGTTGAGGCTAAGGTAGCTGAGCATGAACGATTTTGTAGGAAAATTTACCAACTTGTTAAGATATGTTCTATACATTAAAGAGCAAAAAGTGAAGGTGCAACTATTTCTAAATTGCCTTCCATTCTCATACAAAGAAAGGATTGAACTTGAAAATCCAAAGACCATGGAAAAAGTTGTAAGAAAAACAAGGATTTGTTATCAGCAGTTTAAACGGAAGAATGAAGGCTCAAAATCCCAGTCTAACAAACATAAAAATAAATTTGGATCTAGAATTAAGAAGCCAAAACCTTCTATTATGAAGAATTTTGGAAGAGACCATCAATGAAAAAGGCTCAAACAGAATAACCAACCACAAATTGCACAGTCTCAAACTAGTTACAAACAAATTTATCTAAACACAAAAGGGATGAATATTGGCACAGAAAGAGAACCTATAAAATGTTGGGGTTGTGGAGAAACCCCTCAAAACAAAGAATATTACATTAAGACTAGGAACATGTGTTAAGTTAGCACAAAGGTTATGTGGACCATTCAAGATACTAGCTAGCGTTGGGACGATGGCCTACCTGCTAGCACTGCCATGTCATATTGTAATGGCCCCAGGTTAAAATTTCATGTAAAAACTTAATAAATGAAAAATAAGACCAAGGACATGGGACACATATTCCAAGTTGAAGGTTGGAAAAAACATCCTAGTCGGTGTTCATTTTGGTTTATTTATAGCTAAGGAAATTGGCAAAGGCAAAGAAGCATTAATTGGCATTTATTTATGAAAATAGGAGAAAAGGGATATGAAAGGTCATAGGTTTGCAGGAGAGGAAAATTGAAGGGAAAATACAAGAAAATGAAGAAAGTAGAGGCCCTAATAATAAAAAGGATTATGATGATCAATTAACAGCTTTTTGTCAATTTTAGCTTGAACGAAGTGAGAAAGAGGAAGGAGTACCAAGAGGATAAAGCAAGCAAGCAAGCAAGGTAAGGAAAATGAAGGAAAAGGAAAGAAAAGGACAAGAAAGGAAGGTTGGATCAAGTAGCTTCAATATGAAGACTTGCAAGTAACAGGTTGCATGTGTGATTTCCTAGTTGGTTTGTGAATGCATGGTACATGCATTTGTGTATTTAATTCTCTTGTTGTCATTGGCATGGGTTTTTTCGAGTGTGATAGTGGTTTTAGCCTTGCCTTGCCATTTTTGGATTGCCAAAAGATTTTGGAACTAGGTGAGGTGGTCTCAGGAAAATTCCCAAGGGTTATGGGTGGAGATGGTTTAATCTCCAGGAAGCCCTTGACAAGTGGGTGGAGAATAGAAAATTCCTTAAGGTATTGGTGAAGAAATTGTGAGGCATCCAATCTTGTTTTTGGCTTAGTGATCTCTTAACCGATTTTGGAAGGATTACAGTAGCCTGATCGTGCAGGTGGTTTAATCTCAGGGAAGCCCTAGTTGTTTATGTTTCAATTTTCTTATGTGATCTCTGGACCGGTTTTGGAGAGATCATGAGAGTGTGAGAGTGGAAGTGATTTAATCTCAGGGAAGCCCTGGTTGTTTATGTCTTGAGTCTTGTTGGACAATTGGTATTTTGTGCATGGCCAGTGTCCTAGATAAGGCATCTATAAGTGTGTTGGCATTGATTTCAACAGTCATGTTGAGGAGTTGTTTGGGCATTTGTCAGGAGTGTTGACATTCATGCCGACCAGACAAACTTGGTTGCTCATTGCAGTAGATGCTATTAGTGATGGCTCAAGAGGAATCTCTTGGTAGTTGCAGGCTTCATGTAGAGAATCATCACAGTAGCAGGCTTATTGGAGAAGCTATCAAATGATGATTACAGTAATGGCCCAGGAGGAAGTCCATAGTTGCTGCAAACCTTAGGTAAAGGATTACCAATGTGGGTGTGATTCCTAGTTGTTCAAAGTGACAAGGACCAGATGATTAGCAGTGATTTTGGAGCCATCTTTTTAGGTAGAAGATGGGATCAAAGGATAATCATACCCTTTCCATTGGAAAGCTCTCTGGAAAAGATTTCCAATGATATGAGGAAGTCCCTGAACGGACCTCTAGATCAAATGCTAGAGCCAGTTGAATTTTTGCCTCTCAAAACCAAAAAAACAAAGGAAAACTTGTGAATTTCTAAGTTTGAGGTGGTGTCCTTCTAGAACGTGTCCAATCGGAAATAGGAAATCACAAGTCTTGGCATATCGCATATCAGTGATCAGAGATTCCAAGGTGCAGTGCAACAATGAAATCATTTCACCAATTAGAGATTAGTGATCCCGCATATCGGAAGTCCTAGCACATCGGCAATCCCAATATCAACGATCCCACATATCGGACGACAAGTCCATATCGGCGATTGTTGTTTGGAATTTTCAAAAGTGACACGCATTGGGATGTTATGATCTACGAATGCCAATTGAGTTAAGTAACTAGGATTGAGGTTTCTTTGTTAAAATCGTCGGGGAGGCAAAAAAGGGATTTACAAAGGAATTTGTAGAAAACCCAGGGAAGGTGAGGCCTCTTTCTCTCTCCTCCAGGAAGAACATGTGGAGGCATCCAGTTGGCTCTAATAAAGATAGATGGCAATCACAGATGAGATATGATGTGGACACATGGCAGGATCTGATTGTTTTCGATAATGCCAAGTGGTGGCTGATGTCAGCATGAGGTGGCGGTACAAAGGGACACGTGGCAGGAAGTTTTGGTGTTTTGAGGTGGCCTAATGGGCCATATCTACATGACGTGTCACCACTTAGAATACACCACATGCTAGTGGTGACATCACATTGGTGATCGACGATCAGAGGTTTACAATGGTTGGCACATTGGCCACCTTGGGGAATCGTCAATTAAAGGGCCATGATATGAGGGCTAGCAGGTGTTACAGATCCATTTGGGCACATCAACCCTAAATTATAGATCAATAACATTAGGGCCTATCAACCCCTAGTGTAGTTGTTACATGCCCTAAAGAAGTTAGTCATCAGAATGCCTCACCTCCCAGAAGTTCCATCACTAAAAACAACCAAAAACTACCTCTAAGAAGATCAGCACAGCTAGGCCTTCATTAGGGTGTGCTGCAATGCAAACCATACACTAACAGGGTGCTATGCAACACACTTGGTCCATCTTTGGCTTGCGTTGAGCGACTTTGATCAAATTTCCGTGAGGGTTTGAAGATTCCTTGTCCATTGGAAGCCTCTAGAAGTTTCTCAATGCCACCTACTCCTTTGAGTTTGCATTTGGATGAGAAAGGGAATTAGGAAACATCAATCCCCTATCCCTTCTTCCATGGAACTGATTTCTAAATTTAGAAAGGCATTCATCACCACCATTGATGGCATAACCTCCTTCACTCACCTATAAATAGATCACTCATCTAAGAGGTCAGGGGCTAAAAAATATTGAGTGGTAAGGAGATGTTGGTGATATGTGATTAGAATTGAGTGCAAGTATTGTAATAGTGTTGAAGTGCCTTGCTTGTCATGAGGTGAAGAGGGATTGAATTGGAAGAGTGTCACTGGATTGAGCACATATGGGTTGTAATCCTTCCTCTTATCAATGAAGTTTTCAAAACTTTTTCCTTATGCTTGTGTTATATGTTAATGCTTTCATATGTATATCATGTTCTCAATTCCATGTTATTTATAACCAATAGATCATTATTATTTTCCTTGATGGGTTTTTGTTTCTGTGCTTGTGTAGGTACTTTCCAAGCTGCTTAAGTATGGAAAGGAGTAGCAAGATCAGTCAAGGGAGACAAGGAGCTAGCAAAAACTACAAATAGGTTTCTCTTCTCTGTTTTTTTATCTATTGATTATAGAACAAGTAGAGATTACTTTGTCTATTGTTTCTAGACTTGCTACTAGATCTATAGGGTTAGGCATTTGTCTACGAACACTAAATATTCTCGAAACAATTTGGTGACTCTGCTGGGGAGCGATCATCCATCTTAGTAGCTTATCCACCTCCTTAGACACCTTGACATACTTTACTTGTTGTAATTCAGCCTTTTGCATTGAATTTTGGTTAAAATTTGAGGTTAAATGACTCTTGAGTGGCCTCAAAGGAATTAGCGCAGGCTAGCCTTAGAGGCAATGCACTGCAGCGCAGTTAGGCCTTCTTTGACATGTGCTGATTAACCTTGGAATATTTTAATCAGCACAGTTTGGCCCTCTTTGGCCTATGCTAATCAGTGCAGATAGGCCCTCTTTGACTTGCACTGATCAATCTTGAAATCATTGAAATCAGCACAGGCTTTAGTGAAAGGCAGTGCTTTGCAATGTAGTTAGCCCCTCTTTGACCTGTGTTGATAAACCTTAGGTTAAATTCCCATTTTTTCCAAAATTCTTCTAATTGATTGCTTGCTGAATATCAATGATGTCTTATCTTTGAAAACAATCTTTTCATCTCCTTAGCTAGCCCTACTTTGATTAGATTGATTAATGTTTCTTTAATGTTTTCTTTGTCATTATTAGTCTATAGTCAAAGTTAGTTTTTGGTCAATTAATCTTTGTTTGAAAGAAAGTGTCGTAAAGTCCTCTTTTCCTTTGAAAATTGAATTGTCATAAATTCTTCATTCATAAAAGATTGATTGACTCATGTGTGCATATGATTAATCTTTGTTCAAAAGAAAGTGTCATAAAGTCATCTTTTCCTTCGAAAACTAAATTGTCATAAAGTCTTCATTCATAAAAGATCGATTGATTTTTATGCGCATATGGTTTTTCTTTTCGTTGAAAGTGTTGTAATTCCTCATTTCTTTGAAATCGAAAGTGTCATAAATTCTTCCTTTCCTTGAAAATAAATTGTCGCAAAATCGTCTTTTTTATGAAAAGAGATTTTTTATCGATTGTGCATATTTCCTTTTTGTTCATCATAACATTAAGGGATTTGAAAAGAAAAACTTGCATCGTTCATATTGTAGTTTGTGAATGCTTGAAAGGAATAGTTAGGGAAATTTCATTAGTTGTGCTCTTTGCTCTTTGTCAAAGACCTAATTGCTCTATCCCTACTAGCTAAGGATTTTCATTGTTAAATTGAATGGAAAGAATGTTTATTATATTAGTTGCATTTTAGGAATTGAAAACATACAGCATGTGGTGAACCTTGAAAGGAAAATTCTAAAGAAGATCAACTTAAAATTTATCTGAATTTACCTAATGGAGCATTGTCACCTAACGAAAAACATTTAGAGGTCTAGGCTAGAGACGTGTTCCAACGTCATAAAACAAAGCAGCTGTCGCTAACTTCTTTGCAATACATCCCGAATGTGATACCTCATTCCATGTATGTAAGTATATTGTAGCTCGTCCACATATCTTCAGGTATATAGGGTGGTGTTACAGGACGTAAAGTATATGGTAATGCTCTCACTGTGTGGTTTTGCATTAGACAATGCTTATACGAACTAGGCCTCCACGTACCTTCAGGTATATATGGGAGGACAACTCTAGGTTGTTATCCATCCTTAGGTAACCAATTTAGCCACCTTGTACACTATGATACACCGAACACAGCATTTGGGGAGATTTCCTGCCCGTACTTCTCGGTTCACCAAGAGGTATTTTGCAGTTCACAATTGCTTGGTAAAACTTTTTCCTAGATTATCCCTCTTTTGTTTTGTTATGTTACTTTGACTAAAATAAAATTAATTGACTGTAGATAACATCCTCCACGCTCACTCCTTAGTTGATCTTAGGTTGCAAAATATGGCAACAAATCTGGAGTCCACCGATCAAGGAATTCCTTTTGATGGGAATCCTAGTCCTTTTCCTCCTTTTGGAAATATTGGTGCTCCATATATGGCTACATTGTCCCTTCCAGGATTTACCGTTGGCTTGCCAGTATGGTTGTTTTCAACCTCCTTGGTTCAAAATGTCTTGATTTCTCTGCAATTGAGTACACCTCCAACTGGACAAAATCAACCTCCAGTTGATCCTAAAGTTGACCCTTTGCATTCTTCCTTGGTTGTTTCTTCCTCCCCTTCTTCCTCTTCACCTGGTGAAAGTATTTTTACTAGTAACCAGGTGGCTAAGAAGAAGAAGAAGAAGAAAATTTAGCAAAAGGACAACCAAGCAACCATTGCTTTGAATGCAGCATCTAATGAGAAACCATCCATCAAGCCTCACAAAGTTAAATATCCATGCAAACTTTGTAAGGGAGACCATCTTCTTCAAAATTGTCCTGATATTCCTCATATCTTAGAAGAATGGTCTTCCCGTTCACATCATCCTATGTCATCAACTTCTGGAGATCATGTTGGTGACACACCATCAACTAGTGGTAGTAAAGTTCATGGAAAGAAGGGCAAACTTAAGTTTCCATGTAGGTTATGTGAAGGGAATCACCCCATTCACCTTTGTCCCTATCTAGATGAAGCCAAACAAGTTTTGGATAACTGTCTTGCTTCACCACAGCGACTTCCATCTAGTTACGGGAAACTTTCCCTAAATCCTTCACTATTTGATGAATTGACTAACCAAAATCAATTGTCGGTCGAACCCACTCTCTCTGAAAGTGAATCCAATGAGTCTATACCCGACCCAAATCAACAGGTCGAGGTAACAGTTGACCAGATTTCACCTTCAGTAAATTGTACCTTTCTCAAAGAGAGTGAATATGATACCACTCAGGTTCTTTCTGTTTCTTAAGATTCAAATGAGCTTGGGGGAAATCCTCATATTCCATCAAGATAGGAGGAAAATCCTCCCGCTCTCATAACTCAAGGGGTTAATTCTCTCGTTTCTACTGTAACCCCTCCAAGTATTTTCGTCACTTCCTTTGATTGGAATCAACTGGCAAGATTATGTCTTCCTTCTTATGTGCCTTTCCAGATCATAGTACAAGTTTGTAATATGATTGTATCTGGAACTATTATAGATGAAGGTGCATCAGTGAGTATCCTTTCCTCAACTGCTTGGAAAGCACTCGGTTCACCGCCGCTTATGCCAGTTACCTAGAATCTGTTGGCTTTTAACAGAGGAACCAATCAACCATTAGGGATCCTCCCTCGGTTACCTATTACTTTGGAAGGAAAAATTGTTTATATAAACGTGATGGTAGTCCCAAGACCTTTAGATTACAATTTACTTCTTGGGCATGACTATGTTCATGACATGGGAGCTATTGTTTCCATACCCTTTCGAGTGATGTGTTTCCCGCATGAAGGCAGAATTGTCACCGTTGACCAGCTTTCATTACCTGGTCCAAATATGGCTTCCAGTCAACCATCTTCCCTAAATGGTCCTTTTGTACCAATGGTATCGCCCCGGCCATGGGTTAATTATGTGGCAACATGTTCCATACCTACATCAACTAACGATCAATTCAGCGATGTTGTGCATCATGTACTGGGGGTACTGGAACCAGATCTCTCCTTCATGACCTCTTATGAGTTGTGATCCAGGCTCGAGGAGAGTTACTTGTATTGTGTCAACCTCATTAAAAAATGAAACCAAAGGTATGATGAGGATAGTTCCTTGTCTTGTGTCAACCTCGTCAAAAAATGAAACAAAGGGTATAAGGATAGTTCTTTCACTGTGTCAACCTCATTAAAAAATGAAACAGGTCAATGAGGATAGTTCCTTGTCTTGTGTCAACCTCGTTAAAAAATGAAACCAAGGATATGAGCATAGTTCCTTGTCTTGTGTCAAGCTCATCAAAAAAATGAAACAAGGAATCTTAGCAAAGTTCCTTGTCTTGTGTCAAGCTCATTAAAAAATGAAATAAGGTCCCAAGTTCCAAGTTGAGTCTTTGATTAAATCTCGTAAAATCCCAGTCGAGTTTGTTCACTTGATCTCATAAATGAACCTTCATTCCATCCACCTAATAGCCATGAGTTGTCTACTTAGGTGAATGTAATGAATCTTGGGGGGCATGCACGTAATGGTAAATTTAAGTTTCCCTGTAGGTTATGTGAAGGGAATCACCCCATTCACCTTTCTCCCTATCTGGATGAAGCCAAAAAAGTGATGGATAACCGTCCTGCTTCACCGCAGTGACTTCCATCTGGTTATAGGAGACCCTCCCTTTCATCATGCTAGGGGCATGTAAACCAATCTCAAGCATAGCTTTCCATTTTAAGCTTGTGTAAAAATGAAACTGAATCCAAGCATAGTTTTTCGTTTCAAGCTTGTGTAAACATGAAACTCAATCCAAGCATAGTTCCCTATGGTTCAAGCTTGTGTAAAAATGAACCCATTTCCATTTTTAACCCTTGCGATTTCCATTCTATTGGCCTCTTCTATCAGATGAGCCTTGGCTGTTTCATTCTATCACCACCATCTCTTTGGCCGATCATATGCTTTCACTTGGTTGTTTTACTTTTTTTGAGGAATAGTTGCAATGAGTGGTCTTATTAGCCAGCCTCTTCACATAAATCAACATGTTTTGAGAAGTTCCAACATCACTAGAACCAGTTGCTATCCTAGACACCACTCATTCCTCAAAATGGAGTCCTCTTTAAACTCTTTTCAGACTCTAAATATGAAAATATTGTCAAGTGCTTGTCTATTCCAAATCGTTAAAGGATTTAAAATGACATCTCTCTTGTATTATTTTATGCTTTTTCGACTTGAGAGATTATTTTACAAAAAGTAACTTATGGAGTTTCCTTTTTGTCCCTTTTCAAACTCTCTAAACATGAAAAGGACCGAGTTTTCTTTGTCGTTAAACTTTTTAAAAACATCAAATAGCGACAAACTTGTCCATCTAGACAAGACCAAGTTTCACCTTTGCTAGACTCATTAAAGCATCAAATAGTGATGGATTTTCCTAAAGGGTGAATTATACAACAAGCATATGTTATCCTCCTCAAGCTGGATAAAAAATAAAGAGGTATTGGTTAGCAATGACTAGGGAAAATGGAAAAAGTAGAGAAAACTTTATGGTAGCAAGTCACTCTTGAACATGACACTTTCACCTCATCATCGTGACTATGTGGGTTGGGTCATTTAGCTTGATGGTTATTACACCATTTTTCTATCATACCATCCATTACTTTGTTTTGGGTCAATGCTACCAATTCATCTTAGTGTCGTCGATATGTTCAAGAGAAGTCATTTAGTTGAAGTCCTTTGCAATACTGTAAACCTTTATTTTCATGGCCACCATTCCTGAGCCTTGTGTCATCAGTCGATTCTCATCTCCAAAATCATTTACCTCGATTTGTGTCATATATGTGGGATACATCAAGGCCCTCCTACAACGAGTTGCTTCTTATCGACATCAGCACATCATCCAAGAAGTTAACTTAGAAACACCCCTTCAGTACCTTGAAGCTTGCATACATCAATGGCAGGTTTCTTGCTTCCGGCAATAGGTTGACATCAATGGCCTTCAACCGAAAGACTTTGTATGGTTTTTGACATCAAATCATTTATTCACACCATGCGAAATGTACTGTAGTACCTTGAGGGTCATTCTCATTATCGATGATTCCTCTCGTGTCCGTTAACGGCTTACATCATTGGCTGGTAATTAGACGATGTCTTTCCATATTAGACTTCAAAACATCTATTCACATGGGTAGACTTGTACTTGAGCAAAAGAGTGAATGAGATTGAAGACCCCGGATCTAGTTTCATCCATCTGGGCTGTGATATTTTCAAGAGTACTAAATCAAATGTACAATGGCCTTACATTCATGGTCAACCATTCATGGTCTATATCTATGGATGACTATATTTGTACAGGTAATTAAAGTTTATAAGTTGAGCATGGGTATGCCTTCCCTCAGCTAGATCATGAGAAAAATCAAATTATCATGATATATGTAATTTAATTGATGCAGGTCACCTTTCGTTTCGAAACCTCCTCTCCTCGTGATAAAGCATTTCACCCCACATATATATAGTTATGACTTCATGCTTTAGGGGGAAACTATTACAGAAACATTTGGGCACATCAACCCCAAATTATAGATTGATATTATTAGGGCCTATCAACCCCTAGTGCAATTGTTACATGGCCTAAAGAAGTTAGTCATCAAAATGCCTCACCTCCCAGAAGTTCCATCACTAAAAACATCCAAAAACTACCTATAAAAAGATCAACGCAGGTAGGCCTTCATTAGGGTGCACTGCAATGCAAACCATACACTGACAAGGTGCTATGCAACGCACTTGGTCCCTCTTTGGCCTGCGATGAGAGAATTTAAGCAAATTTCTGTGAGGGTTTGAAGATTCCTTATCCATTGGAAGCCTCTAGAAGTTTCTCAATGCCACCTGCTCCTTTGAGTTCGCATTTGGATGAGAAAGGGAATTAGGAAACATCAATCCCCTATCCCTTATTCCATGGAACTAATTTCTAAATTTAGAAAGGCATTCACCACCCCCATTGATGGCATAACCTCCTTCTCTCACCTATAAATAGATCACTCATCTAAGAGGTCAAGGGCTGAAAAATATTGAGTGGTAAGGAGATGCTGGTGATATGAGCTTAGAATTGAGTGAAAGTATTGTAATAGTGTTGAAGTGTCTTACTTGTCATGAGGTGAGGAGGGATTGAATTGGAAGAGTGTCACTGGATCGAGAACATATGGGTTGTAATCCTTCCTCTTATCAATAAAGTTTTAAAAACTTTTTCCTTATGCTTGTGTTATATGTTAATGCTTTCGTATGTATATCATGTTCTTGATTCCATGTTATTGATAAGCAATAGATCATTATCATTTGCCTTGATGGGTTTTTGTTTCTGTGTTTGTGCAGGTACTTTCCGAGCAGCTTAAGTACAGAAAGGAACATCAAGATCGGTCAAGGGAGACAAGGAGCTAGCAAAAACTACTAGTAGATTTCTCTTCTCTCTTGTTTTATCTGTTGATTATAGAAAAGGTAGAGATTACTTTGTCTGTTGTTTCTAGACCTGCTACTAGATCTAGAGGGTTAGGCGTTTTTCCAAGAACACTAAATATTCCTTAAATAGTAGGTGGTCGTGAAGTCTTAAGGAACCGAAGGCTAAGGCTGAATAAAGGGGCCTATCGACAATTAGCGATCAGATATTTGTGGTTGCTAGCATATGGGCAACAAGTATAAATCCCCAATAAAAGGGCTCCGTTGTGGTTAACGCTTGGTCGAAGAACTTATAGAACCAATGGCTCTAAGCTCTAAACAAAGGAAAAAGACCCCTGGCACAACGCTGAAAAAACTTAGCGCCTCAGGTCATGGCACCTGATCACCGCCCTCGGTCCTATGAAGAGAAGAGTGAAAAGGAGTTAGAACAAAAAGGGCCAAGGACAATCGGAATTCGTTTTTTTCATATGCTTGTTTGTGAATAAAGTTATAATAGAGGAAAAGCTCTGATAAAGTGCAATATGAAGGAGGAAAGGCTCTCGGCAAATTGTTAAAGGGCTTAGCACCCCAGGGCTATGTGGCAGGTCATGGCACTCAATTGTATGGTGGAGATTCAATAAGGGTTAGGAAAAAGGGTTTTGAAATATCGAAGGTCAAAAATCGATGATTTGTAACATTGCACCACTGTAAAATCTGCTATATAGCATTGTGATGTAAAAACTTTGATAGCACAGTACATAACTTTGAAGACTAGATGGGTTAGTAGTTGAAGAGTAAATGTAGAGGTAGTGTAGTTAGTCATCAAAGATATCCGTGCACGCATTATAGAAATAAATGCAAAATAGAAAATCTATGTCGAAGTACTGTAAGCCATGAAGAGGCATGGAGAGTCTCAGTGGAGTGTGCAGGTGGAATAAGATTAAATTCTCAGCATCGAGAGCCTCAGTGATGTGAGAATGGCAAATAGGGAGGATTTTGCCTCATTTAAGTATGCAATGGACTGAGAATTAATTCTCAGTATGGAAGAAGTTGTCATTGTTCCCATTCTCATAATGAATGCAATGACAGAGACCAATATTGATGCAACAAGAGCATGGAGAGGCCATGCCAAGATACAACGTGTGGTATTGAAAGAGGACATTGTGGTAGCATTGATTGTGGGGACAATAGAGGAAAAAAACCCAGGAGCTCAAATGAGCAAAGTGGGGGAATGCAACATAGCTGTGAAAGAGCATGTTTTGCAAAGTGAGGTTGTGAGTTTTTAAGCATAAAAGAAGTGGCCATGAGAGCATAACTCTGTGATACAAGGTTCTTAGTTTCATGTGTTTTGTGTGAAATTTCGAAGGTGTTTGAGAGCTGATGTGAGAAGAAAGAAGACAACTAAGCATGTGCTATGAGAAGTAAGGTCGATAGCAAACATTTTGTTATCGAGAGGCAGAGAGCTAAGTGCATGAAGTTGAAGGGGAAGAGATCAGAGGGTTGTTGAAGAATGTTGCAGAGAGCTACAAAGTGTAGCAGAGTGAGTTGCGATCAAAAGTTGTTATCAAGTAGAGTTGATGCCATATTACAGAGAACTACCAGTTCTTATTTGAGTGTGGGTTGGTTCCCACAATCAGGAAGTTGGTGCCTACAATTAGGAAGTTGGTGCTTCCATCTCTAGTGGAGATTGAGAAGGCTTGAGGGTTGCTGGCTCCTGCAAGTTGGTGCTTGCTTAAATCCAAGGAGCTGCAAGTTGGTGCTTGCAACAAATCCATGAGGTCGGTGCCTCACATGGTGCTTCTAGTAGGCTGGACAGGTGTCTACAAATAGAGGGAGTTGGTGCTTCCTTCTAGTTGGTGCTAGCAAAGAATCAAAGGGAGTTAGTGCTTCCTATGAGTGGGTTCTCACAAAATAGATTGATGTAATAGAGTAGGTTCTCCTATTTACATCAATAATAACAACAAGCTTTGTGGTTTTTTCTTGAAAGGGTTTCCAAGCAAAAAAACCTTGTGTCTAATGTGTATGATGCTTATGGTTTGTATGTGTGTGTGTTGATTTAATGTTGCTGCTACATTACATATTGATGGTTTTCATATGGATGGGTGCCAAGTTAAATAAGAAATGAAAATTGGCATAAAGAAGAAAAAATTAGCCATAATATTGATTCACCCCCCCTCTTAGTATTAACATTGTCTCCAACAAGTCCCACATTCATGCTTGCAATATGGTACAATGGTGATTGACTGAAAGAAAGACTTGGTTTGACTCAATCTATGGTCGGTTGGTACGTGGAAGTCCTTGACTAGGTTAGATTTTGCATATGTTAATAAGATATTTTCCTATTGTATTATATGATTAATTGTACTTGTTTTTATGTGGCTTTGATGGTTGTTCTATCATAATCATTATTCTAGTTATATGTTGGTTATAAGCATTGTTCCATAACAGGTTCTAGCTATGGATCTTGATATGTTTTGATTAGTTGATGAATGGTTAATTAATGCATGAGATAACAAATTTTATTGAAACTACTATGAGAGGGAATTAGACCTTGGTGATTCTTAGATAATTTTTAGACCATATGTTTAGATATGCATTCATGACTTGAAGACTACATGTTCACCATATGTTTTACAAAATGACTATTATGGTTAGACCTGGTTAGGTCAAGTCCTTAATCAAGTTTCGTATGAATGGATTTTTCCTAATGTTATTTATCATTCTATAAAGTATCATTGAGCTATGGCCAATGGTCTAGAGGTTATCCTGAAATGATGGCTCAAAATCTAGGACCGCACCCTTTGAACTGGAAGTTTTGGGCTATAACCACAAATTTATAGGCTTATGCATATGATTGGAGGCGTATAACCATATGGAGGAATTTTCATGCATGCAGTTATGGGCCCAAGTCACTAAAAAGGCAATCTAACTTAGGGTTGCGGAAATTGGAGTGGTTGTTTAGCTCTTGGGTGTCTTGTAGCTCCTAAGGAAGGTTAATAAAGTTCTAGTTTGTTGATTCCACTTCCTTAACTATACTTAGGAGGTTGGGTCATGTCATAGTAGCCCTCAGCTCATGCTTACGCCTGTAGGCCAGCTAAAGTGGGTAAATGTGGGAGGGGTGGTTACAGATTGGAATCAGAATAGGTTTCCTTCTCTTTGGATGTTATATGATACCATATTGGTACTAAATCTCTCAGGTTCAAATACATGGACTAGATGGGAAAAATGTGTTTTTTCATGCATGCATGTTAATTTCTATGTGGCTGTTATGAATGAATTTCCATGGTTATGGTTGACGTGCATGGGTTCATTGTATGCAATTGGTGTTATCATGCATGATGTCAATATATCAATATTATTATGTATACCCATGTATCATGCTAATCTAGATTGATTTTGCAAACGAGATAGCCTCCCCTAAAATTCACTAAGTTATGTCGATTATGTTTATATTTGGTTTATCTGACATGGTATGTTTGCAGGAAGAAGAGGATCAAAGATTACTAGAAAAATGGTGGACTAAAGTTCACAACACTCCCCTTATAGATAAGATGAGCAACCAAGAGATGAGTACTCTTTAGACATAGCAGAAACTTTGAGAAGTTTAAAGGCAAAAATCAAAAGTTGCAAAGAAGATAACAAAAGAATCATCCAATCATAGGAAAGGCTTGTCAAGGCACAGGAAAAACGAGCAAAGTTCAATGTAGTGATCCTTCAGATTTTGTCAGATTTGCAGACAGTGACAACGACAAATCAGTTATGGACATGAGGACAAGACTAGTGGGGCATATGGTGGTAGGTCTTATGGTGGGCACAGGTCATACAGGGGTGAAATATTCATAGATGGTAGGTTCTTGGCTACACATAACAAGAGAGGCAGTGGTTACAAGTCTTATTCTAGTTATGGCTCAAACATGTATCATGGTCATCATCATTGTCATCCTTATAGGAGGATTGAGAGGGGATATTTTTCAAATGAGTTCAATAAATCCAAGCTGCCTAAATTTGATGGAGAGTATAAGAAATTGGAGGATGCATATGCATGGTTACTTTGGATGAAGAAGTTCTTTGAGATGCATGACTATATCGAGTACAAGAAGGCAAGGATAGTTATTTTCAATCTCAAAGGGAAGGCAAACATCTGGTGGGAAGATATGAAACGTGTAAGAGACATTAGGATAGAGGAGTTGAGTTGGTGTGAATTCAAAAGATTCTTTAGGAAGAATTACTTGTCATAGAGGTACTATGATGGAAAATCCAAGGAGTTCTATGAGCTAAAGATGGGATCTATGGCAAACGAGGAGTACACGACTAAGTTCCTGAAGATGTTGAGGTATGTGTCGTATCTTAAGGATGAAAATACAAAAGTTCAGAGATTTATCGGTGGACTACCATTAGCATTTAAGGATCAAATTGAGTATGATGAGCATCGGTTGCTGGAGGAAGTCATTAGAAAATTGAAGCACTTTTATGAGAAATCGAAGCATAAGACTGAGTCTAAGCAAGGTTGGAAAGGGAATGATAAGACTAAAGGGAAGTGGCCACCAAAGCGGGGAATACCTTAGAATGCAAGTGAGAAGGAAAATGGTTCTCCTTACAAGAAGTTTATTGTAGTTGAGAAGGGACATGGACCTCAGCCTAGAGAGCAATAGAAAAAAAGTAGTGGGTCATTGCAGTGTTGGATATGTTGCAACGATTATCGCAAGAAGGATTGTTTGTTGTATTATGGTGGTAGGCCTCAGATCTACAGTGATCAGGAGGCGCAAAAAGTTGGGGATGTTAGACAGAGAATTCCTCATATCTATGCAACATTTGATAATAAGCAGGCGGATCACTAGGAATCCGTCATTGAGATTGAAGGTAAGTTATGTGATCGAGTTGTTTATATTTTGATTAACCCTGTATATAATTATATTTATGTTAACCATGATTTGGTGGATAAGTGTAGTTTGAGAAAAGAAGTGCATGTAGAGGCTTGGTTGGTGTATTTGGATACAAGTGCTAAGAAAAGAGTTCAACATTGGGTAAGAGCTTCTTCATTTGAGCTTAACAGTATGCCTACATCAGTGCATCTAAATTTGCTTCCTTTGGAATCATACAATATGCTTTTGGGTATGGATTAGTTATACCTTCAAAGGACTAAGGTATATTTTTATTAGAAGGCTATTGAGTGTTTGGATGATGATGGAGAGAAGAGAATATTGCAGAGTAAGAAGAAGCCTACATCAGTGAGAATGGTTATAGCTATGCAGGCTAAGCGCAGTTGTATGAAAGGGTGTGTATTGTTCATAGTGCATGTTTCTATTGATAAAGGTAAGGATGTTGAGGATGTGGAAGTCTTGAATAAGTACTCAGTTTTGCAACAGTTTCAAGATGTATTTCTAGAAGAAATTTTAGAATTTCCTCCTCACAGGGAAGTGGAATTTTCTATTGAGTTGGTACCAGGAGCAACACCAACATCAAAGGCACCTTACAAGATGAGCACTATAGAATTAGTGTCATTGAAGTGGCAGTTGAAGGAGATGCTTGACAAGGGATACATTAGGCCAACTGTTTCGCCTTGGAGTGCACCAGTTTTGTTCTTGAAGAAGAAGGATGGAACTCTCAAGTTGTGCATTGAATATAGACAGGTGAACAAGGCAATCATCAAGAATGGGTATCCATTGCTGAGGATTGATGATTTTTTTATTAGTTGAAGGGATCAGTAGTTTTATCGAAGATTTATTTGATATTAGGATGTCATCAGGTATGCATCAAAGAAGAGGACATCTACCAGATTTATTTTCGGATCAGGTATGGGAATTATGAGTTTGTTGTGGTTCCTTTTGGTTTGACTATTTCTCCAACTACTTTCCTATGTTTAATGAATAGTGTGTTGCATCCTTATCTAGACAATTTTGTGATTGTATTCATTCATGATATATTAATATATTCCAAGAATGAGGAATAGCATGCAGAACACCTAGATGCAGTGTTAAGACACTTGAGAAAGCATCAGTTGTATGCCAAGACTAGTAAGAGAAATTTATTTCAGACATACGTACATTACTTGGGACATGTTGTCTCCAAGGAAGGCATAGTAGTAGATCCATAAATGATTAGATATATCATGGAACGGGAAGCTCCTAGGAATGTGGATGAGATCAGATCATTCATGGGGTTAGCATGTTTCTATAGGAGTTTCATTGGGAACTTCTCACAAATTTCTTATCCTATTACATCATTGCCGAGGAAAGGAAATAAATTTGAATGGATAAAGGAATGTGCATCTAGTTTTGAGCTGTTGAATAAGTTTCTTACAAACACTCTAGTTCTAAAAATTTCAGATCTAGATAGATATTGTGGTGTGTACAGATGCTTGCAAGTGAGGATTTGGTGGGGTTCTAATGCAGGAAGGACAATTGGTATGCTACGAGTCTACGAAACTGAATGAGCATGAGTAGAACTATGTGACACATGATCTTAAGTTAGTAGCGATCATTGATGCATTGAAGATGTTGAGGCACTATCTTCTTGGCATGAGGTTTGTGTTGATGAGTGATCATAGTGGGCTGAGATACTTTTTTGACCAACCTAATATGAATTCTAGGCAAGCTAGATGGTTTTCTATGCTAAATTATTTTGAATTCCAGATCAGGTACATCAAGGTTAAGGAGAACAGGGTTACAAATGCTCTTAGCAGAAGAGTGCAGGTGAATCACAAAGAATCTATGAGTTCATATGGGATGGATTTACAGGATTAAATCTTACATGAAAGATAACAGGATGACAAGTACTCATAGCTTAAGTGCAGGTTACAATAGTCGGGTACATGTGATCAAGATGTGGATTATCATCATATGATAGATTGTTTGGTGAGATTTAGGGATAGAATCTACGTGTCAGAAAAAAATGAACTCAAGAAGTTTGTCTTGAGGGAATTTCATGTTAAGCCATAGTCAGGTCATCCAATATATCAGAAGACTCTAACAGTTGTGAAGAAGTTCTACTATTGGTTTAGTTGGAAGAAAGAGGTAGCTGATTTTGTCACAAGGTGTTTGGATTGCCAACAAATAAAAACATAGTGCAAGCATCTAGGTGGTTTACTATAGCCAATTCTAATTTAAAAATGGAAATGGTAGGTCATTTCAATGGATTTCATCACAAGATTGTCGAGGACATCTAGACAACATGATTCCATCATGGTTGTGGTTGACACGTTGACCAAGGTAGCTCACTCAATTCCAGTGAAGTCTACTGATTCATCTAATGATGTAGCACGGTTCTTCATTAGAGAGATAGTGAGATTGCGTGGTATTCCTAAGAAGATTGTATTCGACAGAGATGCCAAGTTCACTTCCAAGTTTTGGAAGGAGTCATTTGCAGGTTTGGGTACAAAGTTGGACTTCAGTACAACTTATCATCCACATACATATGGAGAGACAAATAGGGTCAACAAGATTATGGAGGACATTTTGAGAATGCATGGCATGCACTAGTAGGGGAAGTGGAAGGAGTATCTTCCACTGGTTGAGTTTGTGTATAACAATGGCCATTAGGAGTCACTGAGGATAATTTTGTTTGAGGAACTTTATGGGTAGAGTTGTAAAAGTCCCATCAGCTAGAGTGATCTAGTGAATAGGGTATCGATTATATTAGACATGTTGGCAGGCATGGAACAGGAAATACATGTTATCAAGAAGAATCTAAAGGTATCACAGGACATAAATAAGAGTTATACATATCAGCATAGGATGTTTAAGGAGTTCCAAGTTGGGGAGAATGTGTACCTGTGCATCAAGCCTAAGAATAGCTCCATGAGGATTGGATCATGTGCTAAGTTGGCACCTTGGCATTGTGGGCCATTTGAGATCCTTGAGAGGATTGGACTAGTGCATTACATACTTGCAATGGCACCGGAAGTGAAAGTCCGTGATTTTTTCCACGTTTCTTTACTTAAAATATATGTGAAGGATGTTGATCATGTGATTGACTGGTCTGTATTGCAAGTGGAACCAAAAGGATAATTCTATCTGGAACCTTCGTGTATTTTGCAGCGGAAACATATCATGATCTAAAACCAAGCAATCAAGAAATTTAAAATGCAGTGGAAGCACTTTGGGCCCGATGAAGCTACATGGGAGATGGTTGATCAGATGTAGGTTGTGTATCCCTCATTGTTTGTCGGTTGAGGAAAAGGAGCTTTTATATATGTACATATCTACATATGGTTGTTATTGTAAATACAACAATTAGTTATGTTATAAATATCCAATAAGAGATATGCTTGTCATGTTTTCATGGTTTTCATGTTGGTGTTTCTTGTTAGCATGTTGTTCATTGTAAATATTACATTGAGCTAAGTTATAAATCTCCATGGATAGTATGTTTTGGTTTTCATTGTTCTTGTTGGTCATAGGTGTCATAGAACACCGAGGATGGTGTTCCCCAAAGGGGGAGGGGTTTGTAACATCCTTGGGGTAAAATTTCATGTAATAAAGTTAATAAAGGAAAAATAAGACCCAGGTCATGGGGCAAGTATTTCAAGTTGAATGTTGGGAAAAATATCCTAATGGGTGTTCATTTTAGTTTAGTTATGGCTAGGGAAATTGGAAAAGGCATTGGTAAAGGAAAAGAGGTATTAATGGGCATTTATTTATGTAAATAAAGGAAAATAGGAGAAAATGGATATGAAAGGTCACAAGTTTGCATTTGATGGAATTGAAGGAAAAATAAAGGAGAATGAAGAAAATAGAGGCCCCAATAATAAAAAGGCTTATGAGGATCAGTTTACAACTTTTTGTCAGTTTTAGCTTTGACCAAGTGAGAAGGAAGAATAAGAATAACAAGAGGAGAAAGAAAGAAAGCTAGCAAAGGAATGAAAAGGAAGGAAAATGAAAGGAAAGAACAAGAAAGGAAGGTTGGATCGACGAACATTAATAGGATGGATTGCAGGTAACAAGTTGCATTTGTGATTTCCTAACTAGTTTGTGAATGCATGGTACATACATTTTTGCATTTGGTTCTCTTGTTATGATTGGCATGGGTTTTTCCAATGTGTGACAGTGGTTTCAGCCTTGCCTTTCCATTTTTAGATAGCCATGGTGTGATGGGGTTCTTTTATTTGGTTGAGCATTAGATTTCTGGAAGATTTTGGAACTAGGTGAGGTGGTCTCAAAAAAATTCCCAAGGGTTGGGGGTGGAGGTGGTTTAATCTTAGGAAGCCCTTGACAAGTGGGTGGAGATAGGGAAATTCCTCAAGCTATTGGTGAAAACATTCAAAGGCATCCAAGCTTGTTTTGGACTTAGTGATCTCTTGACCGGTTTTGGCAGGATCGTAGTAGCCTAAGGGTGGATGTGGTTTAATCTCCGCGAAGCCCTGGTTGTTGATGTTTAAGTTTGCTTATGTGATATCTTGACCATTTTTTTCTAGATCACGAGAGCATGAGGGTGGAGGTTGTTTATATATCTAGGAATCCCTGGTTTTTTATGTCTTGAGTCCCACTTTCATGCTTAGAATATTTCACGGGGGTGATTGGTTGAAAGAAAGATTTGGTTCAGCTCAATCTATGGTTAGGTGGTATGTGGAAGTCCTAACTTGGTTGGATTTTTCATACGTTAATAAGAGCTATTTCCCTATTGTATTCTATGAGTAATTTTACCTCTTACATGGCTTTTATGGTTGTTCTAGCATGGTTCTTATTTTCGTTATATGTTGGTTATAAGCAAGGTCCCATAACACTTTCTAGATATGGGTCTTGATATGTTTTGTTTAGTTGATGAATGGTTAATGAATGTATGAGCTAAAAAATGTTATTGCGAATATTATGAGAGGGAATTAGACCTTCTTGGTGATTCTCAGATAAGTTTGAAACACTTATGTTCAGATATGCATTCATGACCTATAGATTACCTGTTCACCATATGTTTGACAAAATGACTGTCATGGTTAGGCTTTGTTAGGCCAATTTCTTGATTAAGTTTTGTATGAATGGATTTATCCTAATTTTATTTATCATTCCTGAAATTCTCATTGAGTTTTGGGCATTGGTATGGAGGCTAGCCTAAAATGGTGGATCGGAATTCAAGATTGCACCCTCTGAACTGAAATTTTAGGGCTATAATCGCACCCTTACAAGCTTATACATTTGGTTGGATGCCTATAACCACATGGAGGCCTTGAAATGCATGTGTTTGTGGGCACAGGTCACTAAAAAATAAATCCAACTTAGGGTTTGGGCACTTGGAGTGGTTGTTTAGCTCCTGGGTAACCCTTAAGGATGGTCAATGAAATTCCAATTTGTTAATTTCACTTCCTTAATTGTACTTAGGAGGTTGGGTCATGTCATAGTATCCCTCAACTCATGTTTACCCCAGCAGGCCATTTAAAGTGGGTAAATGTGGGAGGGGTGGTTACACATATAAAAGTGCATAATGTTTTTCATGTCTCTTTATTGAAAAAGTATGTTCATGAAAGTTCTCACGTAATAGATTGGAATGTGGTACAGGTGGAACTGGAATAAGATTTCTAGGTTGAACCTATAAAACTATTATATTGTAGAGAAACCATGTTCTAGAATCGAGCCATCACCTAGGTTAAAGTGCACTGGAAGAACTTTGCCCCAGGGGAGGCTCCCTAGGAGATGGAGGATAAAATACTTGAGGAAAATCAAACTTTGTTCCAAGGGAAAAGGAAATGAAGGAAAACGTTGACGACGGTGTTTATTTTGAGAGAGGGAACATGACACTGTATGTTTTTCTTTTTAAGACAAATATTTTTAGAATTTTGAATTATTGTGAACTCAATGGCTATGGAAGCTAGTATTAGAATTATTTAATTATGTAATTAATTTTTAATTTATTAAAGTAAAAAATGAGTTTCCTGGGAATATTCGGGAAAGACCACTTGAGTATAAAATATTTCTTTCCATTTATAAAAAAAATGTTAGTGGTTAAGTCCACATGGTGGACCTTCCCAAAAGTTCTCATAAAAATCCCAAGGAGAAAGTTGCTAAATAAATTAGCATAATGGGAGAGAAAAATTATGCTAACCACTTATCTGGAGAGAAATGCTAAGTTGGGTGGAAACTATAATAAATCACAGTGAAAGAGAAAGGAATGATTTAAAGAAAAGCAAATACCTTTTCTTAATTTAAAATAAAAATCTTAGGTAACAATGGTATGTAGACCCTTAAAGCGGGATGTTGCTAAGGAACAAATTGTTGGGAAGATCTATAAGAAAACCACTCATGAACACAAGAATGTTGTTGATTCTTGGAGGCAAGAAGGTTTGGGCTTGGGGGGAATTGTTAATGGAAATTCATTGGTTAGGCGGAACGTGATCTATTCCTAAGTATTCACAAATTACTAGTTATGATTAGATGATTGTTATTTTATTTCTTACATGTTGAATTATATGCTATTTTAAGATTACTACTATGATGAGCATTATCTAGGACGTTAAAATAAATAAGAGATTATGTGTATGAGTTGAATCGTGCATGCATAGATAGAATGGTTACATGTGAACTAGACTATCTATATTCGTATTATAATTTTTTATTACATCTGTGCATGAAGAGTATGGAAATCATATCGTTTTGTTTCATAGTTTATTAGTACATGCCTGAGATTGTATTAGTTAACTATAGAGTTAATTTTTGTTATATGGGGGATGATATTAACTTAAAAAAATTCTTATTCTAATGGTTTGAGTACTTGAGAATTGAAGTTAATACTTATAGAGTACCTCGAAAAACCTATATTTAGTTGATTTTATTTGATTAGTTGCATGTGTGAAGTATATAAGAATATATTTAATAAGAATACATACTTTGGGATTATATCTAATCAACTATGAGAGGGAAATAATTAATGAGATTTATTGAATAGTTACAATGAAGAAGAGTAAGCATAAGGTGAGCCTACTTCAACATTATGGATTAAACTAAAATAACATAAGGAAGATCCTCTTCCCAAGATTGAATTTAAAAATATTTAATTGAGAAGTTGTCGAGAGTACTCTATAATGACAAATATTCAATCAATTCAAGAAAGGAAATATGGGAAATATATATACATATCGTATTCTGGTAAATAAGAAAACCTTTTGTTTGTAACTCTAAATGGAGAAAGGATTAGACTGTTAATTTAAAATAGTGAGTGTAGCTTATCTATATATTATATATATATATATATTATATATATATATATATATATATATATTATATAACTTTGTGGAGAGTTTTAAAATGAATATTATTTATTATGAAAGAAAAAAAAGAACCTGAGAGAAGAAATATGGATCCATTCCCTGGATTATAACTCAGTACTAGAGATGGATTTTTACAAGTTGCAATAAATTTATTTAAAAATTCGGAGTATAAATTTATGATCTATTGGTGAATCCAATACTTAATTAGTGAAGGTTAGACTTCAAAATTATTCTAAAAGATGAATATAGTAATATTGGAAGTTAAACATGGTATAGATAGCCCACTGTAACCATAGGTTGAGAAAATAAAAGTATCTAAAAAAACCTATGAACAAAGTGGAACCTAAATAAATTAGGTAGTGAGGAAATTCTTATTAGAAAACAATAAACACTTAAGTAAGGAAAAATAGAATACTTTTAGTATTCTTAATATCTAAAAGATTTGATCATTTTTTTTGGGTCTGGCTAAGTGAGTTCATTGGCTATAATAAATATATATTTACTTATATATAGTAATGTGCTTGTGTTAATTTACATAAAATTTGAAATAATGTTAGAATGGTTTTAGATATATTGACATTCTAAACATAATATTATATCCTGGAAAATATATGGACTATCATAGACAACTTATGGAATGTAAGTCCAATAATTTGAAGAGACACCATAAAAACTAGAATTCTGGTGAATAGCTATATAGAGGTACTGTAAGAGGTACTATGGATTATTAATTCATCTCTATGTTAGGTTGTTAAGAAAAGAGAAAAATATATTACACCTTATGACTAAGAAATTCTTAGTCTATTTTATTAAGTCACAACATGTTAAGATAATTCAACTATATTAGAAACCAATTAACGAATTCAGTCACATCCACTGAGTAGTACTAGAGAAGGGGAACATTCATAATAATATTAACTACAGAGAATAATCATACAATACACTATCAAGAAATAAATTGTATGTGTGTTACTATAAGTACAATGCAACAGTACAACCATAATAATAGATTCAAAATGAATACTTAAACCATGTGTTGTATATATATATATACTCTCTCACTTTTACAAATATTTGAGAATGTCGAAAATTCCTTGAAACAACAGGATTTAGCATGTAGTTTTGTATAGGTGCAAATCAATAAATGACCTGAATAACCTAGAAATTAATAGAATATAACAATTCCCTAACAATCATGTAGCCATAAAAAGCTTCACATACATCCCATACATATGTGTGATGAATCGTCAACCTAGGAAAAGAGAAAAGAAGCCTTTTAATATAGTGCATAGAGGAGAACTGTTGAAGACATATAAACTAGGCACAAGCATACTCTTGACGATTCATACATGTTATAAGAAAAACCTTTAGATGAAATTAGAACAAACGAAAGTCCCAAAGTATAAACTTGACATCTAGTGAATGAAATTATATTTCAAAGAGCAAAGAGTGATTGTTTACATAGGATTACAGAGCACAATCTTCTCTAGTGATGTCACCTTGTAAAATCCATAGAAACCCAAATTATTAGAGGAAACAAAGAGACAATTAAATAAAATATAAATAAATGTAGGAGAATGATTTGTCACTTTACCCTAAACAAATATAGAGTAATGGTAGGAAAAATATCCTATTTACTAACTTTTTCATAAAGTGTGTGTCTATATATATATATATATATATATATATTATATATATATATATTATATATATAGTATATATATATATGGGGTATGTATGAGGAGGTATGTTATAGCCTTGGTGCTAAGGGTTAGCAAATTTGTGGATCACACAAAGTTGTGTGTTTACTGATGAAGTTTGCTTTGTAAAGTTGGGAAAATGATAAGGGCATTGTTTAAATTTAAGCATCGATGCATAGTCTTTATATAATACAAAAATCTAGGATTCCTCCACAACTAGATCGAAGTTGATCCAAGGGAATAAAAGGGAAATTTTGATTTGGGCCACCATGCATGAAGAAAATGGCATGTCTTAACATCAATATTATTTAGGTAATAATAATAACAATAATAATAATTTTATTGTTGTTGTTATTATTGGCAATATTTTTATGTTGTTAATATTAATATTATTACTTAAATGTTATTAATATTAATAACAACATTAATAATCTTAATAGCATAAGACATTGTGTGGCTTAATGTTATCTCTTGCAAATGTTCACCCACCTGGTTTGAACAAATGAACTTTGCATAGCTAGAGTTTTAACAAAACATCCAATCACCAAATAATCCTTGCCCATAAACCATAAAATAATAATATCATTACATTAAGATATGATCAATTATGGAATGTAATATTATTATAGCTAATTATTACTTGTTAATATTATTAAAATTTCTTTATGTGATCTTTACTTAAAGATCTAGTAACATTCATAATATGGATCACAAAAGCCTATATTCAGAAATTATTAAAATTATTAATAATATATTAATCTTATTAATTCAATAGTTATTAATAATATTGATATTGTTATTACTAGTGCAACCACATTAACAATATTAATGTGGTTGATATAGCCGAAGGCTTCATAAAAATAATCAAAAAAAATTATTGCAACATGAAGAACATCTTACTAATGCACACATTTACCTCATTAACCATGTATAAAAAAATTATGAGTCAAATTTGACTTAAGAATTAAAAAATACTACTCTTTCCATATTATTATAATAATAATATATCATGTATGTTGATCCCTACAGAAGATTATCATAATGATAGTGCTCGACGAAGATCAGTGAAAAGCCATATATATATATTATATATATATATATTATATATATATATATATATATATATATATATATATTATATATATTATATATATTATATTATATATATATATATATATATATATATATATATATATTATATATATATATATATAGATATATATATATAATCTTTTAATACTTTTACATTCGTCTCTCAACCACACATTACTCTCTAAACTGCAAGCCTGTGACTACCTCAAGGATCTTAACTTTCAGAAGTTATATCATAGTGATGTCGAACCAGATTTGGGAAATGCCTCTGAGTTTCATAAACTCATTTGCGTTGATGTTCTTGGTGAACTTTCTTCCAAACATATGTTTTTCAGTTAGCATGGTGAGCTCATATTTGGTTGAGCCTCACTAGATTGGTGACAAGAATCTTCTAAGATATCTTCGGGGCACAATCTCTCATGGATTGAGATACACTGCCGGAAACATGTAACTACATGATTATTCAAATGCTGACTGGGCAGGTAGTGTGGAGGATCACTAGAGCACTTCTCAGTGCTGGTTCTCTTTGGATTCTGCTTCGATACCATGGATGAGCAGGAATCAGAAGTCGGTTGCTATAAGCATCGCCAAGACCAAATACATAGCTACAAGTATGATCTCGTGTGAAGCTGCATGGTTGTAGAAGCTCTTAAGTGAGCTATTTGTACACATGGTGAATACCATTGTGATTCTCTATGACAACCAGAGGGGGGATTCGATTATTGAGGAATCCCATATTTGATGATTGCTCCACCAGATATACATCAGGTACTGCCTTATCTAGGATATGGTAAGTCGATGAGTGAGGAGGCTCCATTCACATTAAGACTGATGTACAAGTTGTAGACATTTTGTCAAAGCCTCGGGGAAAGGTCAAATCTGCGACTTTCCCGAACGACTTGGAGTCGTTAAGAGACCTTCTTATAAGGGTCTTGCATGTTGCATGCATTGAGATCTAGGGGGCTTGGGGTACTTACTGGAGGAACATACGACCACAGGGAAACTCACCCTCCCCTGGTGGTGCGTTATGAACAAGATGATTAGTTCTTCTGTGGGCCGGGATGATTAGTTCTCCCGTGGCAACTATGGAATAGGATGATCAGTTCTCCTGTGGGCCAGGATGATTAGTTCTCCCGTGGAAACTTTAGAACAAGATGATTAGTTCTCCTGTGGACCAGGATGATTTGTTCTCCATGACAACTATGGAACAGGATGATTAGTTCTCCTATGGGCCAAGATGATTAGTTCTCCATGGTATCCACTGACAAGATGATTCGTTCTCATGTGGACATGATGATTAGTTCTCTTGTCAAGGCATCCTACCCATGCAGTCTGGGATTCATGGGAAGTACCTCTCATCTAATCAATGAGCAGAGAAATGAGGATAGGGACCATAGTAGTATTATCGATGGATGCATCATTGTATCTACCGTACTCCCTATGCTAGGACGACCTCCATTGATCTGGGATCAGTATGAGTGGTTTGAGACACTCTCTTGTGACATTGGTCTGGGATCAGTATGAGTGGTTTGAGACACTCTCTTTTGATATTGATCTGGGATCAATAAAACTGACTTCGGGTCAGTAAAGAATGGTATGAGACATTCTCGATCAATTATTCTTCTTCATGGTTCAATAGAGCATAGCAAAGCAAAGCTCAACAGATCAAAGCAGATTAGAGCTCAGCAGATCAGAGCAGAGCAGAGTAGTGCAAGGCACTGATGGCAGATATAGTACAGTCGAACATATGGATCAACGGATGGAGTTCTCCCTAGTTGAGAGGGAGTGTTAAAATTGGAATCTAGGGCCAAACTCCATGTCGGTCATCTTATTTATGGCAACTAATATTTGTTTGTGATCCCTCTCATCGAGAGGTGTAGGATTGATCTAAAGATCATCTGATTCCAATAAGTATTCATGGATTTGTGAATTTATTTGCGTTATAAGACAATTCGTCAAGGTCAACCAGCAATCAAATAAACCCACATGTGCTCAACATTTTAGTATAAATAGAGGTGGCCTTTAATTCATTTCAACACACTTGGGATCTCTTCTTCTCTCTACTTGTAATTGGGTTTTAGTAGGAGGAGAGATGCTAAGGAATAATATTGCCCTGATCCAGAGGGAAAAAAGTCAGAACTGTTGGAAAAGCCGGAACTACTGAAAAAGCCGGAAAAGCCAGAAAAGCTGGAAAAGCTGAAACTACTGAAAAAACCAGAACTGGTGAAAAAGTTGGAAGAGCCGGAACTATCAAAAAAGCTAGAACTGCCAGAAAAGCCAGAAATGCCAGAAAAGACGGAACTGCCGGAAAAGCTGGAACTGCCGAAAAGGACGGAACTATCGGAAAGATGGAACTGTAGGAAAAGCTGGAACTATCTGAAAATATGGAACTGCCGGAAAAGTCGGAACCGCCGAAAAAGCCGGAAAATCCAGAAATGCCAGAAAATCTGGAACTGCCGAAAAAGCCGAAACTGTCGAAAAATCTGGAACTGCCAGAAAAGCCGGAATTGCCGGAAAAGACAAAACTTCCAGAAAATCCGGAAAATCCGGAACTACCGGAAAAGCCAGAATAGCCAAAATGTCAGAAAATCTGGAACTGCCAGAAAATCTAGAAAAGTTGGAAAAGTCGAAACTGCTGGAACTACCGGGAACAGCCGGAACTGCCAGAACTGCCATGAATTGCCGAAACAGCTGGAGCATCTGTCTCCAAAGGAGATAAACATGCAAGGGACAACTAAATAACATTGGGACAGTTGTATGGTGCTTAGCAGCAAATACACCAAGCATGCAATGTTACATCTAGCATGCAAGGTACAGCTAGCATGCAACATCAAGCATGTTAAGGACAACATGCATGCTAGGGACAACAAGCAAGCAAGGTGCAGCTAGAGCATAGGTCAATATGGCAACATGGTGTAGCAGTGGCACATAATGCAATACAGTGATGGGTACAATCATGATTAATGAAACGTGATGAGATGCAACATAGTGATGATGGGTGCAGCATGGTGCAGCGTGGTGAGGTGCAGCATGATGACGAAATACAACACAACAATAGGTGAATGAGTCACCTTGGAGAATCAGTTGAAGCAGCATGTCTTCAACTGATCTCATGTATCATTTTCTTAGAGATGATCTATGCCCTTATCTAGTTAAGTCCAAGTGTTGACTTCTATTGTAAATGTACTCTCTCTCTCTCTCTCTCTCTCTCTCTGTTGAACTATTGAAGAACATATAAGAAGAATTGATCAAGGGTTTCCCCACATTGGGGTTTGTCCTTGGCTAGCGCCATATCTTGTGTCCTCTTGTCTTGGCTTGTCTTCTGCTATTTATGTTTATGTTCTATCTACAGTTTACTTTAATGCTGATGTGATTTCTAATCTAGAAAATATATGGAGCTAACTGTGAAAATTGAAATAAATTACTCTAAGCATAGAACATACCTAAAATTTAACATGGTATCAGAGTTGAGGTGAAGACAATGCCAAAGCAAGAGTGAAAGAGCAATCATCGAAGACAGTTGGGAAATTACAAAAGGATCAGTGGATTCCTCATCCCTCTTCAAATTCACCAAGGGTGAAGTCGAAGTAGAGAATATTATCAGAATGATGCAGCGGAATATGGCCTATCTAAAGATTACTTCATTAGAAGACTGGATCTCATGGTGAAAGGAAAGGTAGATAACTAGTTCGGCCATTCTATGAAGGAGTGTCTGAATGGCAAGGACTCATCACTTGATGATGATAACAATCATTCTAGGGACATCTTCAATGATCAAAGGAATGACAGGTAATGCAGATCATCAAGGAAATGGCCGACTCTTCATAGAAAGCAAGGAACCCCATGTATGAAGAATGAAATGTTGTTTTTGATAAGATAAAGAAGCCTTATCTTGTATTGGCCCTCTCCTTTAGATTCTTTGGGAATCTGGCTTATAGATTGTAGTGCTTCAAGGCACTTCATCGAATAGATGGGTGCACTCTCTAATTTGGTAGAGATGGAAACAATCGTGGGATTATACTTGGAGCCGATGCCACCTATCTCGAAAAGGGTGTAGGGAATGTTAAATCTCAATTGAATAAGGATAACTCGATTCATTTACAAAATCTCTTTTATGTACCTGATCATAAGAAGAACCTAGTGTCCATCTCGGAAATGGAAGTCAAAGGTTTCAGGGTGGCATGATGGAAAGGTATGTGTTAAAAAATAGAATTTTCAAAGATGCTTTTTCTCATGGGTTCAAGGTTGACAATTTGTATCAAGTTGCAGGATGGTCAATTGGGATCATGTCAATTGACATATCACATCTATAACACTGGAGGTCTACCTATGGGGCCATACCCGATGTGAGTCAAATGGTGATAGGGATGCTTGAATTCAAGAAGAGCATGAAGGTACATGTCTGAGATGTACCGAAGGAAAATCTTATAAGGGGACCATTCCCCTCATGTAGCAGGTGCGCAGAACAACCCAAGGAGTTTGAGATTCATGATCTATCTCATGTATACAGGTGGAAGAAAGCCCTCTATGGCTTGAAGCAAAACACCTTGGGCATAGTATGAGATGATTGATAGTTGTTTGATGAAGCTGAGATTCACTAGGAGTGAAATTGATCCAGACCATTACTCGAAGGTTGTGGATGATAGACCTCACATATCAACACCTTATGAGGACAACCTATTTCTGACAGGTGCAGACCCTTGTTAGAAAAATATTATATAGGATAGAGAAATGCAAGACATATAATATGTGGAAAAACACAAACACATAAAACCAAAGAGACACATATATACGTGGTTCACCCAGTTTGGGCTACATCCACCCCGAACAGCTAGTCCTTCCTTTCTATTATCCATCAAAATGAAGAGACACAACCTACAGCAGATCCGCTGTAATATCCTCTATTTTCTCTCACAGTCTCACCTCTCTGTTTCTCACTCGGAGAATACACATCTATTACACAGCCTCAATACAATACCCTCATACAAAGAGAGGGGTTGCCTTCTAGGGAGAAAAACCCTAAACTAAACATAAGTTTTACCGTCAGATCATCCACCTAATGAACAACCTAGATTGACTAGAAATTACTATACTTTTACAAGGCAACTTTACATCTATTTTTAGCTTCGGGGGCGCTGCCCCCGAAACCCCCGCCGAGGGACCACTGGCCCCCGGACCCCCCAGCTGAGGGGGGATCGGCCCCCCAAACGCCCACGGGGTGGAAACGTTTCCCCCACACCCCCCCGTGTGGAGGGGTGTACAATCTTCCTGGGGTATACATCCGGCTGAAACAAAGACCTCTAAATAATCATGCTCCACACCCAACAATCTCTCACTTGGAGAATGATTGTAGCAACTCCACCACTGCTTCATTTGTTAGAAAATGACTCCTCTTTGGACCTAGTTGTTTCTCATCTTCATCATCATCCTCGAAGACTAATTGAAACTAAGCATATTCTCAGTTTCTCCCTAGTTATAACTTTTGTTTACATATTTGTAGGATTCAGGCTAGTGTGTATCTTTCACAGCTTCAACTCTCCATCTTCCAACACTGATTGTATGAAATGGTACTTGAGCTATATGTGTTTAGTCCTGGAATGAAATGCTAAGTTCTTTACAAGATGAATGGCACTTTGGCTAACACTGTATAACGTGCCCATATCATGCTTCTTACCCAATTCACCCATAAACCTTTGTAACTAAATCATTTCTTTACTAGCCTCTGTAGTAGCAACATACGCTGCTTCTGTTGTTGAAAGTGCAACAACACTTTGGATTTTTGAAACCCAACTAACAACTATTCCACCTACAGTAAATACATATCCTGTAGTGCTCCTCCTATTATCTTTGTCACCTGCCATATCTGCATCAACATATCCCTATAGAGAAATGTTTGAACCACCAAAGCATAATGCTTGATTTATGGTACCTCTCAAATATTTGAGAATCCATTTCACTGCCATCCAATGTTCTTTTCCTGGATTGTTCATGTACCTACTTACAACTTCCAGTGCATGTGCAATATCAGACCTTGTGTAGACCATTGCATACATTAAGCTTCCAACTGCTGATGCATATGGAACTTTAGACATATAATCCATGTCTTCATGGGTCTTTGGGCACATCTCCTTACTAAGTTTGAAATGGCTAGAAAAATTTGTACTAACTGGTTTTGCATTGTGCATATTAAATCTTTTCAACACCTTTTGTATGTACTCATTCTGAGACAATGTTAATTTGTGATTTTTCCTGTCTCTAGTTATTCTCATACCAAGGATTTGTTTTGCAGCTCCCAAATCCTTCATTGCAAATGAATTTGCCAATTTTCTTCTGAGCACATTTATTTCCTGCATATTAGACCCTGCAACAAGCATGTCATCTACATACAATAATAATATAGTATAGCTGCCATCATTTTGCTTTTTCAGATAAACACAATGATGAGAGTGACATCTAGTATAAACTTGTTCAGGCATAAACTTGTCAAATTTTAGATACCACTGCCTTGGAGCCTGTTTTAAGCCATACAAGCTCTTCTTCAACCTGCACACTAGTTTCTCCTTCCCTTTTACTTCATTTCCTTGTGGATGCTGCATATATATCTCTTCCTCCAAATCCCCATGGAGAAAGGATGTCTTTACATCTAACTGCTCAAGATGCAAATCTTCAACTGCTACTAGACTTAAAATAGTTTTGATTGAAGTCATTTTAACAACAGGAGAAAATATTTCATCAAAATCAATACCTTTTTCTGTGCAAACCCTTCACCACAAGTCTAGCTTTGTACCTCCGTTTTCCTCCATCTTCTTCCTTCAGCCTATAAACCCATTTATTCTGCAATGTAGTTTTACCTGCAGGCAACCTGACTAAGTCCCAAGTTTGGTTATGCATTGAGAAGTCCATCTCTTATTCCATGGCTAGCTCCCACTTCTTCTTGCATTCAACCTGCATTGCTTCTTCATAACATTCGGGTTCACCAGAATCAGTCAACAATAAATAATATAATGAAGGAGAGTATCGTTCAAGGGGTATACTTATCCTGGTAGATCTTCTAACACCACTTTCAGGTGTTTTGGGTGCCTATTGCTGTTGTGGTGGTTGTTGTTGTTGTGGTTATTGTTGTTGTGATTGTTGATTATTGTTATTTTTAGGCACCTTTTCTTTTTCAGTGATCCCATCAAGAACTATGTATTTCTTATTTTCTTTTTCGTGTTTCTTTTCCTACAATTGATTCTTATACAATACCTTTTCATTGAATACTACATCTCTGCTCCTAGTGATTTTGTGATTTTCATAATCATATAAGCGATAACCAAAATCATTAACACCATATCCAATAAAGGTACATTTCTTTGATTTTGCTTCAAGCTTTGTTCTATTTTCTTTATTAATATGGACGAAGGCCTCACAACCAAAAGGCTTTAAAAAAGAGTAGTTTACCTTTTTACCTATGCATGCTTCCTCTGGAACACCACCATCCAAGGAACTTGAAAGCCATCTGTTTATTAGATAAACATTAGTATCTACAACATCTGCCCAAAATTGTAAAGGCAATCCTGCATGCAATCTCATGCACCTTGCATGCTCCATGATTGTTCTGCTCATCCTTTCTGACACACCATTTTCTTGTGGTGGTCTTGGAACTATCTTCTCTCTGTGAATTCCATGCTCTGTACAGTACCTATCAAACTCTTTGTTGCAATATTCACCTCCATTGTCTTATTTTAGACACTTCAATTTTTTTCATGTCTCAATCTCAACCAAAGCTTTCCATTTCTTGAAAGTATCAAATACATCAAATTTATTCTGAATACAATAAATCCAAGTTTTTCTAGTTGCATCATCAATAAAAGTAACATAATAACAAGAGCCACCGAAAGATGATACCTGAGCAGGTCCCCATACATCTGTATGCACAAGCTCTAATTTTTTGCACTTCTTTTCTTTCCCAACTCTGAGAAATCTGACTCTCTTCTGTTTTCCATAAATGTGATTCTCACAGAAGTCCAAATCAACATTCTTCAAACCCGGCAACAAATTCCTTGAGTGAAGAATCTTCATCTCCTTCTCACTCATGTGTCCAAGCCTATGATTCCATAATGCTACATTTGCTCCTTTGGAAGTTAAAGCATTAACAAATATTGAAATACCATTGCATAAATACATTGTACCAACCTTTTCACCTTTTTCTATTACCAGGGCTCCTTTGGAGACCTTCCAAGCTTTATTTGTGAAATTTGTCACACAACCTTCACCACCTAACTGCCCTGTTGAAATCAAATTTTTCTTCAGATCTGGAACATGCCTTACCTTCTTTAGTAACCATTGGTTTCCATCCTACTATTTTACAAGAAACTTACCCATTCCAACAATTTTACAGGGTTTATCATCACCCAAACAGACTTGTCCAAAATCTCCTTGAACATAGTCATGAAAATATTTCTTATCAGGTGTGGCATGAAATGAGGCCCTTGAATCTATCACCCAGGAATCAGTAATATTTTCGAAAGAAAGAATCAAAGCATCTTGTAATACCTCACCTGTCACATTTTCTTCATGATTGTTTTCTTGCTATGCATCTCCTTCTTTTCCCTTCCAAGATCTACAGTCTTTCTTTAGGTATCCTTTCTTTCCACATTTCCAACACACTATCCCCGATCTGGAATTGGATCTGCCTTTCCTAGATTTACTGTGATATCCTAATTTCTTTCCTCTTTCCATTTTTCTTCCCCTAGAGTCTGCACTCAAAGCATTACCCAATGTCTCACCGGAACTTTTCCATCGCATTTCCTCGCTAAGGATAGCACCGACAACATCATCAAACTTTAAAGTTCTTGATCCAGAAACATAGTTATGAATGGCCATTACTAAACCATTCCAACTTTTTGGCAATGAGCACAAGAATAACAGAGCTCTAACTTCATCATCAAAGTTTACCCCTATAGAACTTAACTGACTTGTAACAATATTAAAATCATTTAAATGGTCTGCAACATATCCACCTTCCAACATCTTCATATTAAATAACCATTTCATAAAAAATACCTTGTTTGAGGCCGAGGATTTTTCATATAGTTTCGCCAACACCTTAATCAAACCCTCTGTCGTTGTTTCCTTCGAAATGTTGAAGGCGACCAATGCTGCGAGGCACAATCGTACTGTTCCAAGTGCCTTTCTATCGAGAAGGTTTCATTCTTCATCTAGCATACCCATCGACATCTTTGTTTTTCTGGCCAATGGTAGGTACAGATATTTCTGATATAGATAATCTTCCATCTGCATCTTCCACAATGAGAAGTTTTGGCTATTAAATTTTTCGACCCGAAACTTGCCATCTTTCGCCATTGCTCCCACTCAAACCAGGAACCCTTCTCTCCTGTGAATTTGTCAGCCAAATAGATCTTTGACTCTGATACTAGTTGTTAGAAAAATATTATATATGATAGAGAAATGCAAGACATATAATATGAGGAAAAATACAAACACATAAAACCAAAGAGACACAGATATATGTGGTTCACCCAGTTTGGGCTACATCCACCCCGAACAGCCAGTCCTTCCTTTCTATTATCCAACAAAATGAAAAGACACAACCTATAGCAGATCAGCTGTAATATCCTCTGTTTTCTCTCACAGTCTCACCTCTCTGTTTCTCGCTCAGAGAATACACATCTATTACACAGCCTCAATACAATACCCTCATAAAAAGAGAGGGGTTGCCTTCTAGGGCAAAAAACCCTAAGCTAAACATAATTTCTACTGTCAGATCATCTGCCTAATGAACGGCCCGGATTGACTAGAAATTACTATACTTTTACAAGGCAACTTTACATCTGTTTTTAGCTTCGGGGGCGCTGGCCCCGAAACCCTCACCGGGGAACCGCTGGCCCCCGAACCCCCTATCCAGGGGGGATCAGCCCCCCTGAACCCCCATGGGGGGGGACAAGTCCCCCCCACACCCCCCCGCGTGGAGGGGTGTACAATCTTCTTGGGATATACATCCGACTGAAACAAAGACTTCTAAATAATCATGCTCCACACCCAATAACCCTCTCGTTTGCAGAAGTAAGAGGGAGTTGGATTCCAAATGTGGAATGATAAACTCCAAGCCTGTGACTACCTCAAGGATCTTAACTTTCAGAAGTTATATGGTAGTGATGTCGAACCAAATTTGGGAAATGCCTCTGAGTTTCATAAACTCATTCGCGTTGATGTTCTTGGTGAACTTCTGTCTGGACATATGTTTTGCAGTTAGCATGGTGAGCTCATATTTGGTTGAGCTTCACTAGATTGGTGCCAAGAATCTTCTAAGAAATCTTCGGGGCACAATCTCTCATGGATTGAGATACACTGCCGGAAATATGAAACTGCATGATTATTCAAACGCTGACTGGGCAAGCAATGTGGAGGATCATTAGAGCACTTCTCAGTGTTGGTTCTCTTTGGATTCTACTTCGATATCATGGATGAGCAAGAAGAAAAAGTCAGTTGCTATAAGCACCGCCGAGACCGAATACATAGCTATAAGTATGATCTCATGTGAAGCTACATGGTTGCATAAGCTCTTAAATGAGCTATTTTTCCACATGATGAATACCACTGTGATTCTCTGTGACAACCAAAGGGGGGATTCTATTATTGAGGAATCTTGTATTTGATGATTATTCCAGCAGATATACATCAGATACTACCTTATCTAGGATATGGTAAGTTGATAGCGAGGAGGCTCCATCGCATTGAGACTGATGTATAGGTCGCAGACATTTTGTCAAAACCCCGAGGAAAGGTCAAATCTGTGACTTTCCCGAACGACTTGGAGTCGTTAAGGGACTTTCTTATAAGGGTTCTGCATGTTGCATGCATTGAGCTCTGGGGGGCTTGGGGTACTTACTGGAGCAACATACGACCACAGGGAAACTCACCCTCCCCTGGTGGTGCACTATGAATAGGATGATTAGTTCTTCTGTGGGTCGGGATGATTAGTTCTCCCATGGAAACTGTGGAACAGGATGATTAGTTCTCCTGTGGGTCGGGAGCATGGAAACTGTAGAATAAGATTATTAGTTCTCCAGTCGGCCAGGATGATTTGTTCTCTGTGGCGACTATGGAATAGGATGATTAGTTCTCTTGTGGGCCAGGATGATTAGTTCTCCATGGCATCCACTGATAGGATGATTCGTTCTCCTATGGACAGGATGATTAATTTGCCTGTCAAGGCATCCTACCCATGCAGTCTGGGACTCATGGGAAGTACCTCTCATCTGATCAATGAGTAGGGAAATGAGAATAGGGACCATAGTAGTACCATCGATGGACGCATCACTGTATCTACCGTACTCCCTATGCTAGGATGACCTCCATTGATCTGGGATCAATTAAACTAATTTGGGATGAATATGAGTGGTTTGAGACACTCTTGTGACATTGATCTAGGATCAATGAAATTGATCTGGGATCAGTATGAGTGGTTTGAGACACTCTCTTGTGATATTGATCTGGGATCAATAAAACTGACTTCGTTTCAACAAGAGTGATGAGACACACTCTCTTCAAATGAAACTGACTTTAGGTCAGTGGAGAATGTTATGAGACATTTTCGATCAATTCTTCTTCTCCATGGTTCAGCAGAGTAGAGCAAAGTAGAGCTCAGCAGATCAAAGCATAACAGAGCTCAACAGATCAGAATAGAGCAGAGCAGTGCAAGGCACTAATGGTAGAGATAGTATAGTCAGACATATGGATCAACGAATGGAGTTCTCCCTAGTTGAGAGGGAGTGTTAAAATTGTTAACTAGGGCCAAACTCCATATGGGTCATCTTCTTTATGGTAGCTGATATTTTCTTGGATCCCTCTCATTGAGAGGTGTAGGATTGATCTAAAGATCACCCAATTCCGATAATTATTCATGGAGTTATGAATTTATTTATGTTATAAGACAATGCATCAATGTCGGGCAGCAATCAAATAAACCCCACATGTGCTCAACGTTTTAGTATAAATAGAGGTGGCCTTCAATTCATTTCAACACACTTGGGATCTCTTCCTCTCTCTACTTGTCTTTGGGTTTTAGTAGGAGGACAGATCTTAAGGAATAATGTTCCCCTGATCCAGAGGGCAGAAAGCCGGAACTGTCGGAAATGCTGGAACTGCCAGAAAAGCCAAAACTGCCGAAAAAGTCAGAAAAGCTAGAAAAGTCGGAACTGCCAAAAAAGCTGGAACTACTAGAAAATCCTGAAAATTCAGAACTGTTGGAAAAGCCGGAACTATCGGAAAATACAGAAATGCCGAAAAATACGAAACTGCTGGAAAAGCCAAAAAAGCTAGGTCTGCCGGAAAAGACAGAAAACCTAGAAATGTCGGAAAAGCCGAAACTGCCAAAAAAGTTGAAACTGTCAGAAAAGCCGGAACTGCCGAAAAATCCAGAAATGCTGGAAAATCCAGAATTATAGGAAAAGAAGGAACTACCGGAAAACTCAGAAATTCCGAAAAAGCCAAAATTGCCGAAAAAGCTGGAAAACCTGGAACTACCAGAAAATTTAGAAAAGCTAGAAAAGCCAGAAATGTCGAAACTACGGAACTGCCGGGAATAGCCGAAATTGCTAGAAATGCCAAGAACTACCGAAACAGTTGGAGCATCTATCTCTGAAGGAGAGCATCATGCAATGGACAACTAAATAACATTGGGATATTTGTATGGTGCTTAGCAGCAAATACACCAAGCATACTATGTTACAACTAGCATGTAACAGCAAGCATGTTAAGGACAACAAGCATGCTAGGGACAACAAGCAAGCAAGGTGCAGCCAGAGCATAGGTTAGTATGGCAACATGGTGTAGCAATGGCACATAATGCAGTACAGTGATGGGTACAGTCATGATTAATGAAGCATGATGAGATGCAGCATAGTGATGATGGGTGCAGCGCGGTGAGGTGCAGTATGATGATGAAATACATCACAACGATAAGTGAAGGAGTCACCTTGGAGAATCAGTTGAAGCAGCTTGTCTTCAACTGATCTCATGTATCATCTTCTTAGAGATGATCTATGCTCTTATCTAGTTAAGTCAAAGTGTTGACTTCTGTTGTAAATGTACTATCTCTCTCTCTCTCTCTGTTAAACTATTGATGAACATATAAGAAGAATTGATCAAGGGTTTCCCCATATTGGGGTTTGTCCCTGGCTAGCACCACATCTTATGTCCTCTTGTCTTGGCTTGTCTTATGCGATTTATTTTTATGTTCTATCTGTAGTTTACGTTAATGTTGATGTGATTGCTAATTTGGAAAAGATATGGAGCTAATTGTGAAAATTGAAATAAATTGCTCTAAGCATAGAACATACCTAAAATTTAACAGCAAATGATAAAGCCAAGACAGGGCAACCTAGGAAAACCCATCGAAGCTGCAAATAAAGAACAACATCATGAAGATAAAGAAGGACATGGGAAAGTGGTGTGAGTTCCATAAGAGTTCCACTCACAACACAAGTGAGAGTTGGGCCAAGTAATCACTGGTGGCCAAGTTGAAGGCTTCCAAATCAAATGCATGTTCTAACTCTGAGTCAGAACCCAACAAGGGGAATGAAAAAGGTAAGAAGATCATTGACACAGAGATCAGTGCCACCGTGGCCACCACCAAGATCCAAAAGAATGAGCCTGAAGATCCACAGGAGGGGGACTGCTTCTTACACTCATATGTGGTTAAAGGGTTCACTGCTGCAGTTCATTGTCGATAGCGAGAGCCAAAATATCCTCATTTCAGAAGAGGCAGTTGGGCCTATCAACTACATCATATTTGCATTCATACACCATCAGGTGGCTTCACCAAGGACGAGATCTTCGCATCATCCAGTAGTGTTTCCTTCCCTACAGCACCAAGCCCTTCACGGATGAGGTAATGTGTGATGTTGCTCCTCTTGAATTTTGTGATGTATTATTAGGATAATCATACTTGTGGAAGCGACATGTTGTATATGAGTCTAAACCTTGCTCTGTGATTATTAATTTGGGTAATAAGTTGTACATGATACCATAGGTAGCCCCATATTCCGCCATCTCTTTGATCACTACAAAGAAATGCAATAAGATCATTTCACAGACCAAGAAATTTGTTTCCTTTCTAATTCACTCTCAAAGTAAGGGGAATATCGTAGCCACATCCAATTCCCTCGGGAAGGGTTCCTCCATGCATCAGAAGCAGGTGGATACGGTCATGAAAGAATATAGGGACATCTTCTCCTCACCCACAGGGGTACCCTTTCACTGTTAGGTCAAGCATTCAATCAATCTGACTCCGAGAGCACCTCTCCCCAATAGGCTGATATATCGTCGCTCCATTTTTGAAAATGAAGAGATCAAGTGGAAAGTCTAGGAGTTGCTGCAAAAAGGCAACATATGATCAAGTTCCTCGCCTTATGGGAGCCCAATTGTACTTGTACAAAATAAGGATGGGAACTAGAGACTCTGCATTGATTATAGGGCACTAAACAAAATCATCATTAGGAACAGGTATCCAATCCCATAGATTGATGACCTTCTCGACCAACTCAAGGGGGGAAAGTATTTCACAAAGATCAATTTGAAGTCTGGTAATCACCAGGTTCCAATAGATCCCACAAATGTATGGAAGAATGCCTTCAAATCCAAGGAAGGTCTTTTTGAATGGTTGGTTATGCCCTTTGGGTTGACAAATGCCCCTGCTACTTTTATGAGGCTAATGGATGACATATTGCGGCCCTTCACCACCTCATTCATTGTTGTTTATTTGATTGACATCCTCATCCTTAGCAAGAGTTGGGAAGAACACTTGCAACACATTCAACAGGTCCTTTAAAACCTTCGCTAGCACAAATTGTGTGTCAACTTGGAGAAATGCACCTTTGGCATGGACCAGGTCCAATATTTTGATTACATCATAGATGAGTGTGGCATGCATGTGGATCCAGCTAAGATCAAAGTCATTAGGGATTAGCCAACTGTGACCACTCTAATAGAGCTTCACAGCTTTTTGGGCCTTCCAAATTTTTATCGGAGGTTTGTGTTGGGATTCTCCCATGTCACTTGGCCTTTGAGTCAGATTATGAAGGGAAGAGCGAAAGAAATTTTTCTTGGTTCGAGTCCCAATAGAAGGCACTCATTTAGTTGAAGCATCGCATGTTCTCTACACCAATACTCACATTGCGAGACCTACAATAGCCATTTAAAATTGAGACAGACGCCTCCGACTATGCTATTGGTGCAATCCTCACCTAGCATGGGCATCAAGTGGCCTAGCATAGTGAGACACTTTACGATACAATTTGGAATTACCCCACCTATGATAAAGAGATTTATTCCATCATGCAGGCTTATTAGTAATGGAAGCATTACATTTTGGGGAAGGAGACGGTCATCCACATTGATCACCAACCTCTTTAATTTATACAGACACAAGGGAAGTTGCAAAATGATCCCCATCAAAATTGGTCTATATATCTGCAACAATTCCACTTGAACATTAAATACAAAAAGGGAAGCACCAATCATGTTGCAGACTACCTCAGTTGACCCCCACTTGCAACACTAACTATTGTTCTCAACTCTTGTGACCACGAGACCTTTGGCTGGCCGCAACTATACAAAAATGATCCAGAGTTCGCCTCCACATACCAGATGCTAGTAGATGGTAAGCAGGTTCCTGATTTCCACCTCCAAGATGCATTATTATGCTACTTGAGCCACATTTGTGTTAACTGTTATCACATACACATCTATCTACAAGCACATTAAATGAACATATCTAACATGACTTAATAATATACACATCAACACCAACATATAAATTAAGTACATAAACATGAACAAAAAAATGTAATATATATATCTGATACAACAGACATAGTAGTTCGAGTGATCTAGGTGGATATTGTGGCCACCCACCTATTCCACTTGGACCCCCACCACTATTTCTTTAATTTTTTCAATTTCTTTAATTGTCGCACAATTTACTATTTTTGGAATTTTTTTCGGGTCTTGAACTTTTGGAGCCATTTTGAGGCCCTAAATGACATTTTTTGGGGAAAACCAATGAAACATGAGTCGTTGACTCATGTTTGCATTCGCAAGTTGTAGTCCTTTTACAAACCTTTCTAATGAGGCATTGTGTGCATCAAATGGAGATCGTATGCCAAAGTTATGACCCAGGAAAAATATTACTTTTTCACTTCTCAAAGTTGCCCCCCCACGTAAAGGACCGATAAGAAACCTATTGTGAGAAGGACGAAAGTAAACCCTCACTATTTTTAGGTGCACCCACTTGGAATTCATTCTGGGATGTCACCAAGGAGTAGTACTACCCTGTTGGAAGCTATGAGGATAAATACATAAAGTGGATCATGCTACGACAGGGAAATGATGAAGACGTGTCGAAGTTTACCAATGTTTTTCATACCCTTCGCACGAAGTTGTGTATCAAGGTTTTTGAGTGACATTTGGTACTCAAGTACCATGGCTGTCTACACAGGTACATCCAAGACGATATGGAGTTCTTGGACATATCCTTGCTCGGCACAGGATACTGATAGACTGTCAAGATTGAGCAGAAGCTTAAACAGAAGGAGCAAGACTTTGGATCTATGAATCTGAAGCCAGGGAAAGGTGCCCCCAAATCGCAGAGAAAAGGATAAAGCCAAGGCGGGGCAACCCAGGACAACCCATCGAAGCTGCAAACAAAGAACAACACCACAAAGAAAAATAAGCACACGAGAAAGTAGTGTGAGTTCCATAAGAGCTCCACTCATAACACAAGTGAGTGTTGGGCCAAGAATTCATTGGTGGCCAAGTTGAAGGCATCCAAATCAGACGCATGTTCTAACTCTGAGTGTTCCAAATCACAAGGCTTCCAAATCAGTTATCTAGTGTTGCATGCCTTGTATCCCTCATCGTTTCTAGTAGCCTACTAGCTCCAATGATTTGATGCATAAGAGTCACCATCTCACACTAAGAGTCCCTGTAGATATCCACAAACCTGGATCTATGTTGATGTCTCGAGCCCTCGCAGGGAGGACTCCCTCCTCAACCAAAACTCTAGACAATCCGTCACAATATTCCATCTAAAATCTCATACCATCCCTATGTGCACAAACACCCATTCCCTGCTGACGATGTGCCTCACCCTCTTGGGCCTCGCCCATCTCCTCATCTACTCCATCTAGTGGAGGAGGCATGTCCCCATGGAATGTGCCTCAACCTCTTGGGCCTCGCCAAGCTCCTCATCTACTCCATCCAATGGAGGAGGCATGTCCCCATGGAATGTTTTGATCTCTACAAAATATATAGTACACAAAAATAATTAGACATTTTCATTAAAAAATTTAATAAAACAAGTTAAAGAACGTGCTAGAATAAATTTTATTCTAATTAATGAAAACAATAAAATGAAACTAGACTAATTTAAAGAAAAAAATAATATTACCTTTATCATTTGTAGACTGATCCATTGTGAAGAGGATGTTGGGACACCATCTCTAATCAATACCTGTGTACAAAAATGGCAATAATATAAATGAATGATCATATTCACTATCCAGTAGCACTAATTCCTGGGAAGAAATCTTGGTCAGATACTCTGACAGCCCCCTCTTGGGCATCATCTATGCCCACATGTGCATTTGGACCTCAGGCATTAGCCTAGGAGGGTGACAAACAAATTTAGGTCTTGTCTCTGAAAACCTCTCAAAAAATAAACAAAAAAACTCTGAAGCAAAAGGGAAGCTCGTCCTTCCATGGATCATTGCAAGACATTTATCTAAATCCATAGAAAAACACCTCAAAAAAATGGCATACCGTCTAATACATCATAGCACTTGAATCAAAGAATCGACGTTATACAAAAGAGGGCAACTAATGTCCTACCCATCACTGGTAAAGCGTGCAATTGGGGTGACTAATAATGAGAGGCACCTAACCTCCTATGTAGCAAAAGAAGAAATTAATAACTTTCCACCACACATTTGAAAATTTGTTGGAAATATTGAATGAGGTCCAACATATCTCTAAGAGTAGGTAAGTTGTCTCTCTATTGCAACCCCATGGGGGACATCATGGAACTGGGGAAAATCGTCCCCTCTCTTGGATAGGCCAATGATAAAATATATGTCCTCCTCAGAGGTCATATACCACACCTCATGACCGACATGGAAACCCTATTCCTTGAAACCCCACAGGAAGATCAGATGTGCCAATAAGATAGAATGTGCCTTTAGGGATGTAGCCTCCTCATAGTATTTAAGGAGGCCTACATTCCTAGAGAGAATTCGGGTCACTGCGCTAATAGGGTGAGCTTATAAATCCCTCTCCCTCTCTCGGGCCTCTCATGGTCTGAACATATTGTATTGGTCTCCCATTTTCTCCTAATCTTGTTGTTGCTCCCTTTATAGACATCTCTACTACATGATTGACATATAAATTTCATCAGTCTCATACATAAAACACAATTTTTTTTTATCAAATGAATAATGTATTTATAAATATGGAAACATAACTTTCAATTACGAAGAAAAAAATCCCTAGAGCACCTAAAAGACATTAACGCACAGGCTCAGGTGCGCTATCAAATATAATTGCACCGAATACAGTGCACACATATGTATGACGCACCATTGTTGGTTCAAATATTTAAATTTTCATCGCGGTGCATCTCAAACTTTGCACTAGTGTGCAAGTATAACCATTTCAAATTGGTCCAGAATGTTCAAGTTATCGAATGCACCGAACTATATTTTTTTAATATTATTTTTGTGGTGTGTTTGGTAAATATAAACGCATTGGGCGTAACCTAAAAATGTATGCACTAACGTACAATTTATAGATTTTCTCGGTGTGTTTTCATTTAAGTAACACACTGCTAAAATAGCCGTGAGGTTGACAAACTGAATGACAATGCACCCTGTAAATTTATAGAGTGCATCGTTGTGAGTGCGAGTCGAAGTTGTTGAGCACACTGCACCAAAAAAAAAAATTAATAATAATAATAATAATAATAAGAATATAATAAAATAAAAAGTGGATTTTTTGAGCTAATTTGCAATTCTAATCCTCTAAAAAATTAAATTAAAGAGAAACATAGTCATTACTTGGACATTTTCTCATCGAGGAGGAATTGTTGACACGTAATTGAGAAAAAAAAATCACCATTGTTTGAGAAAATTGGAAATCCACGGCTAAGCACGGTACGGAAAGATAGTGAGAAATAGAAGCACTGACGTCAGGTTTCTTGCATGAGGAAAGATTGGCACCAGTGCTTTAGAGCTCTCGAGCATTTTCGATGTTAAAAATGAAACTTACGATCGTGAGGTTTTTTTATTTAACCCTCCTTTGGTGCGTTATTATAAATACACTGGTGCGTCACATATCTAAGAGCACCGTTTTTTTTTTAATTAAAAATCCTATCGTTGTGTTTTTAATAAGAAGACCCGGAGCATTCTAATACATGTACTGCATTGGTGCTTTGTTGGACAACAACACCACATTTTTTTAAAATTAAAATCCATCTAGAGGTTCTCTTTAGAAGATACACTAGGGTGTTTTAATACATTAACGACACCAATGCTTCATTGAAATATAGCATTGCATCTTTTTGAAAAATAAAAACTATAGAGATGCTCCTTCTAGGTATACATAAGGGCATTTTACTACAAGAAGGGCACTGGTGTTGTAGGTGGATATAGCACTAACAATTTTTAAAAGTTAACCTTCTTTTGGTGCTATCGATTATTCAAGCAGCAGTGCTTTTGTAATTTAGAGCACTTATTTATTTATTTTTATTTTATAAAAGTAAATCTTCCACAGTGCACCATGTTTTATTTGGCACCAGTTCTTATATGGATATTAAAGAAAAGTGTGTTTGTATATTTTAGACGCACCATCAAAAAAACATCTCCTAAAACATCCGCTCGCCTACCTCCACTAGTCACCTCTGCTACAAATGAATTATTGGGCTATTTTTATAGGGGCTTCCACAAAAACCTCTGCTAGAAGGTCTTTTCCTTGTATTGCCTCCATGTATTGACCCTAGAAATTCTAATGGTTTGGCCATGGTCAATGTTGCAGCTTAAGAGATTAACTAAGGCAAAGCTTCTTTGTGTGGAGGAAGCTTCCTCCGCACAATGAAATCTCATCTGCTCCACCAATCCTTTTCAACATGTGTAAATGTTTATAGCTGGTGAGAGAATGGGTAGCAAATCAATGGTGAGCTCCAAACCCAACATCGATGGCCACCACCAAATATCCTTCCAATTCTGTCAATTCTTGTTACTCGTGTTCTAACATGAAATATGCATATGGGGAAAGGTTGGTCATATTATTTTAATATGGCTTTGCACTCGCTCAATGAATTTACAAATCCCCGACACCCTTTTCCTAGCCACCAAAAGGTCAAGGACCCAATTCCATCGCCCTCTGAAAATATATTCCTTGCATCTCCTTCTATTCTAACCAGAATATGGAATTTTGGGGCATAACCCAGTAAGAGACATAAAACCATTTGCATCCAGTAAATTGTGCATGGTAAATCATAACAGAATTTTGGGTCTAAATTTGAAAGCCATCATTCCTGCTTAGCGTAGCAATACGAAATGAACTAACTATTTTTTTTTTCAAATAGTTCAATTAATTATTGCGTTGTGTAATGGATTTGCAGTTTTGTGGTCCTGTGTTATGGGAAGGCAAGTTTGCTCCTGTTGTGCAGAGGCAAGTTTATTTTTCCTTGATCATCGATATTCAAGATTTCCTCTGCGAACATTGTGGAAAGCTTCCTTTGTGTGGAGTTTACTTGTGCAAATATTTCCTCCATGCAGTGAAAGCTTTGCACAATAAACATTGCTTATTTGGAAAATATTAATAGCATTACGAAAATTCCAGTTATTCCAAAATTTAATTCTCTCCTTTTTAATATTATAATATACAAATACAATATAAAATTAAACTACTAAAAAAAAATTGTCGTAGCTGACATCTGGGTCCTCCCTTGAAAACCAATGCCAAGGTACTTTTAAAATGCCATTCCACAAACAAAGGTGGAGACTAGTACGCATAATAATCATCTAAATAGAAGATGGGATATAAGGAAATATGGTAATGAATGAGTTCATTCCGCTAACAAAAGTGGAGACTTCAAAAGAGTCATAAGGGAACACCAAACATCATGTGCTTTCTCTCACATGGCCACCATGTACTAGGTGAGATTATGTCCATTAATACAACTTTCAAAAAAAACAGAGCACTCGAGAAGCATCAATTTTCTCTTTAATTTATCTGCAATGTTATTGGTCACAAAAAAGAGTTGTTCCTAAGCCTAATCGATTCCACCTATATATGTATACCTATAGGTAGTGATCACATGCGTTGGTTGGTGATCATAGGCACTCACCAAAGAAACTACAGTTAAATCATCCATTGCTCTGTCTAGTTTTTCAACAAAGTGCTAGAAATTGTAGAGAAACGATATGAATATTTTTCATAATGGAATAAAAAAATAGTGGTATCATGGTATCATGGGTTGGAAAAAGGTTATGCTAGGGATGGTATCAGTGCTCTCATTCATCCTCATGGCCCTAATTTCGATTCACCGGATTAAGCCCTTGTAGTGGCTAAAGGGTGACAAGGGTCACATTGACCGGTCCTTGTATTTCAATAAACTATTCTAGAACTAGAATTTCTAGGACAATGTGAGGACTTTGGATGGAGAGGTGAAGGATCCCGAACGAACTTTACCCTGAGCATTATTCTTTGTTAGGGCATTGTTCTCTAGAAAAACACATGGTTCCCAATGTTCACAATCCTGAATGTCAATGTCTAGCTGAAAGGCGCTATTGAATGCATATGTAGTTGTGAGGAGGAGGTATGTGAAGAGAAAGTTATGCGGAGGAAGTTGGGCATAGAGCTTACATTGTGCAGAAATATTTTTGCAAGGAGAATCAATTAATTAGTGGTAGAGGCAGGAACTATGCTGCATCACAACTTTTAATCTTGTTTATATTTCTTTTGCCTTAATTTTTGTTCTTTTATAATATTTCTATGATAAAGGGCTATAATATTTGCCATAGTCTAACTAGCTGAAGGAATTTCTCGGAAAGTTATGGAAATTCCAGTTATATTTAGAGAAAATCCGGCAAGTATTTTTGTAAATCCAATGTATAATTGTTAAACTTCAAAATTTTAGGTGTCTTACACGTTTTTGATGGCGTTGAATCCATTTTCACCATCAAAAACACGATTCAAACACTGACTCTACAAGATTTTTTGAAATTTTTTTGCCCAGATTCTGGCCACTTTTGGCCGTCCGGGCAATTCCTCTTCCTCCGCCTCCTTAGACAACTCCATAATATTTTACTCAATTTAGATTTCTTTAAATTTTTTAGGAATTATATGTTTATTTCTTCCTTTATTTTGGTTATAAAAGGTTATATGAATAGTTAGTTATTAATAACAGTTAATAATATCTAATTATTATTTGACACATTATTAATAATATCTAATTATTATTCACCCTTATTTAAAATTTTTATTATATTAATTTTTCCTTTTTCAAAATAATATTTTATTTATATTTATTAATGACCTTTTATTTACTTATACAAATTTTATTTACCTTTTACAATAATATATGCCTATAATGTTATATTTTTATTTTTAGTTTTAATTTCAACACTAGATAATTAATCTTGGTCAACTTCCATTAGCACAACCAATTGAGGATGAGCCTCTTTAGCAAGGTAATACGGGATCAAATCTCATGGTGGGTGGTTGTACCTTGTGTTAGGGGGAGAGACATGCTAAACAGATCGAGCAATATTAGGGTTGGTGTGGCCCAAGCTAGGTGTGATCCCCTAGTGACTTTGACGAATTAGATGCCCCTGGGTCATGGTGCCACAGTCAAGTCTAAAGGATCACCGAAAATTTAACAACAACAACAAAAATAGATAATTAATCCTGGTATTTTTTACCATTTATTTGATTAAATTTGATTTATATTTATTTTATTGTTTTTTAAATATGGTATATTTTTCCTAATTCTTTTTTACCCTTCCTTAAGTTTAGTTTATTTTTATATATTTTTATATTTACTATCATATACATAATTGAATATTTATATGATTATAATAATTATATAAATATGTATATACTTATAATATTTATTATTATTTAAACTTCTTGTATTATTACTTCAACCTTATTTCTTGAACTATAATTTATTATATATTTTTATATTTACTATTTATATAATATTATATTTTTATATTATTTATAATTTTTGTTTTTGTATTATTTAATTATTATTTGGCTCTTATTTTTTGTATTTATTTATATTTTTTATTTTTGTCTCATGGCTAATTTCTTTGACTTTCAACTTATTATACTCTTTCTTCCCTTTTCATACCCTTGTTGGATTAGATTCTTTCCATCTTTTCATCTTGATGATGAACCACATTGGTTGGTTCAAAACACTTAGACAATCAATAGTTTTATGTGATATTTCTGGAAGATATATTTTTAAACAATTCTATTCACAAAAGCTTCCATTAAGATAATTCTAAATATGATTTTTCACTTAAATATTTTCAAAAATACACAATATGGATCACAAAAGCCTAAATTCATAAATTAAACAATTCTAAACCAAATGTGTCATATGCTTCCAAAGAAAATAAAATAAATCAACTAATGTTTCTATAAAACATGTTGCATGTTATATAAGAAAACACATCCCCCATGTCTTCAATGTGAAAATAAGGCATAAACATCCATATATATCCATGTTGAAGTAGTCATCATCAAAAAATAAGCACCTTGTGTCTCCCAAAATACTCCTTGTTTCTCCATCATTGAGCGTGATGATAATCAACAAATATGCATGCATGCATATTCTCAAAATATGTGTGTGTGTGTGTGTACTAGTTTGTGTGAATATTGTTGAAAAATGCAACAATAAATTCTCAATTTGATTTTTCCTTTTAAATTAAGAAAATTTGAATTTCCACATTAGCAAACAACTTGGATACAGTTAACTTGTGTGACATGGCTTGTGTCACCTAATTTACAAAGTAAATTTGAGTTGGAGGATTTAGAGTTCAGTTAAGCATGTGTGATTGCTAATTTATAGCAATCAAAGTAAGTTATCTCAAATTGTTTTCACTTAAACTAGTTCCAACTATTGGGGGAACTAGTGGAAGGTCAATTGTGTAGTGAGACTTCAATCAAACTCAATGATCATCAACTTAATTGATCAATCATCCCAAAGTATCTAGTGCATGCAGACAATTCGAGTTACCCAGTTGAGGTGGAGATTCCAAGGCAGTGTAACATTAGTTGTAGACTATTTCGAAGTGTACAGGTGTTGCGTGCAACCTGATGATCAACCTGAGGAATTGCGTAATCCATTTTGGAGAAATTCCTAAATAATAAGGGCCTAATTTCTCATGGAATTGTGCAAGGAAATAGGGGCTCAAGTAGAGGTATAATTTACTAAGTATAGGTCAGTGCTTCCCAGTAAGTAGATAGATAGGTTATTCACTTGCAGGGTGTGATCAGTTGAAAAAATCAATTGTAATACATTTATATTCATCAAATTAATGCAAGTAGACATTGGGTGTTTTAGCATATTGTTTTCCCAAAGAAAAATAATATTTTCATGTGTGTGATTTCTTATTGCATATATGAAATTTTTGTTCTATAATGTGAATTACCTTCCACACAGTAGTAGAGTAGGTTTGCATCTTGTGATTTTGATAAAAAACTTCATGCGCATCTGCAAATCTACGCCATAATTTTTACATGGTATCAAAGCAGGATTCACATTAGAATAGGAATATCGAAGTTGTTTCTGAGGAGGCTTGAATTTGGAGTTCAATGTAGGAGGATCTCTTCAGAGCTGATAATATGGCCTTCAATGGACTAAGGCTAGAGTACGCCTTGGAAGGCACCTATAATTTTGTTGCATGGAAGGATCGCATGGAGGTGGTATTGGTTGACAATGGATTAGTAGAATACATCAAGATAGATGTTGCAAAACCATAAGCATTAGATGCCCAAAACCTTTCTAAGTGTAAGAAAGATGTAGCCAAGGTGAGGATAATCTTAGAAGGAGTACTGGATCACATTCTCTCAAATCTCCACAAGAGAGAAAATCCATTCGCAATGTGGAAAGAACTGACATAATTGTTTAAGAATAATAGTGACCACAAGAAGTTGGCGCTGAACGACAAACTTTGAAGTATCAAGATGTAGAAGAATGAAAATATTCCACAGTATTTCAGCAAGTTCACATAATTTCGTGATGAGCTTGGCGAGGTCAATGTTAATGTTCCTAAAGAAGACTTGTTAAGCCTAGCCCTTCTGGGCCTTCCGAAGAGCTGACATAGTTATCAAGATTTAGTGAATGGGAGGGAGAAGCTATCGAATTGGGAGCGCTTATATTCTGATTTGGTGTAGGAGGAAATAAGGCAGAATACTAGAGATGGGACTTCATCCAAGGGTGAGGATGAAGAAAACTTTGTATTGGATGGAAAGGAAAAGAAGGGAAAAGGGAAGTGTTGTAGCAGTTGCAACACCCTCCAAAATTTTGGCTTGCACTCAAATTTTGGAGCCTATTATGGATCCTGTGATCGATCATTCCTCAGTCAATTATTGGTAAGATGATCATTTCAAGCTCTCTTCTTCTATCTTAAGATTCGTTCATGATTTTATCTTTGATCTTTGGGCATGGGATTTATCGCTTGTCATGCAAAGGGAATTTTTGGTTTTCTTCAAGGGCCAATCTTTGTGAAAATGAGTTGTATCATCATATATACATTTTTTGCACTCATTTCCAAAGTTTCTTACATTATCACACAAGTGTCATCATTATCCTCACAAATTCTATCGTCAGAGACGCCTTGTCATAAGCTGCCACAAAGGTTGTTGCATTGAGCGAAGCACGTTTTCACATGTTCTGGATGAGCTATGTTATGTCACTACCTTTCCAAGTGTGTGGTCTTAATCAAGTTCTATCATTGTTCACATTGGTTCCACTGATCCCACACTTAGCCAAATTCCAGAAGATTCCTAGCAACCTAGCCTCATCCAACCTTCCTAAACTGTGCACTTCACAACTGCAACCCTCAGGCTCTTTCCTTGCTTATTGGAACTGCACAATACACATAAAGCCCAACATCCCTTGGCATCCAAAATTATGTAGAGGCTACCTCAAGTGACCTTCCCTCAGTTGGAGCTCACCGCCCCTAAGAACTTCGTAGATTTGTCACCCAAACCTCTCTACTATCGAGTCCCCCTTACCTTTGAAAATTGCATATTTTTTTCCTCCAAAGTCTCATCCTCCAGCAGCCACTACCTAATTGAACTATGCAATTTTTTCCCTCAGTAGGCACTACACAAATTTTTCCCTCAGTGGGCACTGTGCGGTGTTATCCCTCAATCCATCCCAGTCACTAAGCCTCCCCCCCCCCCCCCCCCCAAACCTTATACCATTTCCAGCTCAATCAGTGGATTATCATGTAAAATCTTAGACTAGGATTTTATCATACTAATGTCATCTTGTAATGAGTGGATTACATATACATGAATTCTACCAAGCTATGGAAATATGATTAAGAAGGAGATGAAGAAGGAGGACAATATAGATTGTACTTAAGGAGCTGAGGAGAAAAGATAATTATCAGATAAGAAGACCAAGTAACCTAGGGTATAATAGAAGATCGGGACCTCATAAAGACTCCATATGATTCACAACCCTTTGGAGGGTAGGTATGAAAAGCAAAGCACATCTTTCATGAAGCTGAAATACACCTCTTGGTGTAGGGTGAATGAAAACTTATCATTTTCATATAATTATGTCTTATATTATCACTCAAGAAAAAATATTTTAAATTCTGAACATCAATTTTTTAAATTTGTCAAAGGGTTGGTGTCAGTTTTGGGTCTAGTCTTTTCATCTTGTTTTAGAGTCTAAAGAGTTTGAATAGGAGTCTTGTTAAGAGTCTTGTTAGTATGTCAAAAGGGGTTCTCTCTTTTAGTCGATCATTGGTCTCATATCTCACATGAATATCATATGTCGAAACTCGTTTCAAAGTTCGTATGCGCTACAAAACTGTCTAGGTGATTTCGTAGCGCAAAACACCGATTTTGCACTCACTGCACTACGAAATCGGGGATTCGTACGAATTCGTACCAAATCTTACTTAGCTGTCATATCTATCAAAATTTGTTATGTTTATATCATCATTTGTCAGCTTATACACTTCGCCTATCATGTCCAACCGGTTATCTTCATCATTAGAGTCGGTAGGTACATTGGTACGCTCATATTTCAAGTTTCAAGAAGAGCCAAGCATTGACATTCAAAATCATGATTTTTGTTTAGGTTTATGCATGACAAATGAATTATTAAGCCTTCAATTTGAATTCCCTGAAGATCAAGCGAGACCGTTTTCAAGCAAGGCAGCTTTCAAGAGAGGCAGTGATCGAAGATTAAGGCAGTGCAAGTATTTCAAATTGTTATCCCACTGGAATCCCATGGAGAAGGCTATAGAAGGAAAGGAGCATAGGTCAGGCAGGTGCTTGAGGAGAGAACCTTAAGGTTTAGACATTATATTAAAGAACAGAGAAGTTGAACGTGCATTCAAGCAGGTTGGCTATTGGAATTTCTGCAAAAAGCTTCAAGGAGGCCATATGCAAATCACCAATGAGTTAGCTTTGAATTTCACAGGATTGAATTCAAAAGTTGGGATGGTTGAATTATCTATCTCTCCAGAGATAATATTTGTAGTTACTGAAATCCCAAGGGGAGAGGAAATATGGTTTAATATTTTCAAATTTGATATGACCCCATGCAAAGAATTTCTGAAGCCGGAGTTCATTGATTCAGATTTAAATAAGTTTGTGCCCAAGAATTTTGTCAAGGACACATATGCCAATTTACTAACCTGCATACATAGGTACTTTACCTGCAAGGGGAGGTATCATAAGGTGTATTCATATCACTTTAAGCTTCTGTTGCATTTCACAAGAAAGATATCTCTTGATTTACCTTTCTACCTGTTTCGTAGCCTAGGCAAAATGTGTGACAAGGTGTAGTTAAAAAGGGAAGACTGTGAGACCTCATTGTTTCATCACGGCTTAGTTAAATTAATCGTTTTGCATGAGCTCCAGAAAGTAGGTAAAGACTGGCCCATGTTCATGTTTATGTCTGGTTTCAAGAATGAGACTGGTCTCAGTCCTCAAGCTGAAAAATATTCTCCAACAGCAACTGGCCATCGTGCAGAGACAAGATCTAGAAGATTTCTAAAATTGAAGGCAAAGAAACAGGTAAAGGAACCCACCAAACCACTGATAATCCAAGGCACACCCCAACAGTCCCATAAAGAGAAAACTCATATCAGAGAGGGTGTACATGAATCATCTACAGGTGAAGTAGTCCAGAGAAGAATGACAAGGAGCCAGTTAGCTAAGGAAAAGGGCAAGACAGTGGTTACTGAGGAAATCCTAGTTTCAAAGGGAAGTCTTAATGACTTGCTGCAAGCTATTGATATTGAAGAATCTCCCTTGGTTCAAGCAGAGTGGATAGAATCAAGAAAGGACAAGACCAAAAAGATCAAAGCCTCGAAAAAGCTCAAGTTTGATGATCTGGTTGCTAAATTTGTCTTTAAGCCAAGAAGACCAATGACAAGGCATTCAAGACACGTACAAGAGACACTGCTAGAAGCAAGTGAAACAGAGGAGATAGCACAGTCTCATGAAGGAAAAGATAAAGGTAAGGCAGTTATCCCTCAGGAAGAATATAGTGTTGAAGAGTTAAAAAGGAAGTTGAAATTAGCAAACCTGGAAATTGCTAAACTGAAGAAAGCCTCAAGGAAGCTCATTTTAACAAAATGGAGGCTCTGTGGGAAGACAAAACAATTCAAATACCCGAGGTGGTCGACTGTCACACTCAATACTACACCTAGTCAATTCCCGCAATAAAGGAAGCAAAATTCATCAGAAGAGTTACTATGAAACAGAGAGTTGGGATCAGGGTTATGAAGAGACAAATTGAGCATTTGAAGATGCAGCTAAGCCAACGGGAAAGTTTTCCCTAAGGAAATCACATAGCAAGTAAGGTTATATCCCAAATTTTGATGATTTACCTTGTTGTAGTTTTTCTTGAAGAATGATGCATCTCCATTCAGTTTTGAATAGCTTCAGGGCAGTTGAAAGGGACATTTCAATATAAAAGAGGCTCAAGACAGTCAGATTTTGGTATTAAAACTGTGTTTTGTGATTACACAGCAGTTTCGTAGTGTGCTACGAAACTGTTGAAGGTGACGCATAATGCACAACAATTTCGTAGCGCGCTACGAAACTACTATAGCTGCATAATTAAACTCAGTCAACCAAATTTTGAGTAATCAAGGGGAAACTTTTTTGAAAGGAGATTTCAGAAAAGGATCATTTGCAATGTGCAAGCAACCAGCAAAGGTGAAACAAGTGGAGGAAAAGATATATGAACTCTAAGTTTTTTTTCATACAAATGATCACCACTAGTATTGTCTACGACATTTCAAACAACTTTGAAGAGGTTTTGTCTTCATACGAGTCTATGGGAAGGCTCTACAGCACATCAAGAATGTGGCATTCCAATACACTTTTGTGTAATCAAAGAAGAACAACATGGTTAATTGGTTTCAAATATCCTTGAGGAAACCAAAAGTAGAAAAATAGGGGCAGTTTCCTACTTTTCAGGAGCAGTAAAGGAGATGAGACATTGAGGGCCAGCAAGGAGTTTTAAACATCCACCAAAGTTAAACTAAAGGGAACCACTTGTCAGAGAATGAGTTTTGATTGTAATAAATGCTATTATCAGCATGATGTGGAGTTAGACTCCTAATTGTCTTAGGTTTCTAAAACTTCCTGTTAGCAGTTGTTGTATTTAATAGTTAGTTAAAGTTTGAATAGGTGTCATAGCAAGCAGAATTTGAGTTCCCCTCATGCTGGAGGAGGAATCTTAGCTATGTAAAGAATTCTAGATATAGGAGAGAGAGAAATGTACTTAGGGTTGGAAATTTATTGAGAAAAGCTCTGATATTTGGCTTTATGTAAAGACTCTGTTTTTTTTAGTAATACAGTATTGGCTTTGCTTCTCAAGAATCAAAAGGAACTCGATGTGATGAATGTCTTGTGTTGTCTTTTGCTATTATCTACAGTGTTATTAATATGTGATTACTTAGAAATCACTAACAATGCTCTAATTTCCTTCATATATTTGTAAACTGTGCTGACCTTCTATATGTTTGGTGCGTTCTACATATGTTGGATTCTGAATGCCCTGACTTCTATGCAAAGCTAACCTTACCCTCACTATTGAAGCATATCTGACTCCATAAGCCCAATGGATACTTTCTAATTTTGTTTCAACCATCTTATACTTGTTCATTTTGTTTCATAGAGTTTGCCATCTTATTCATTATCCAAATCTTTAATCTTGTGAGAAAGCCCTCTCAGGTTGGGGAGGCTAAGCCTCAGCCTAAAGTAGGTTTGAAAGAGTTACTTAAAGTCTACCTGATCAACAGCCTATCAGGATCTAGTTTTGATATAACATCTTCAATGACATGTATGGTTGTGTTGGCTTGAGGGGGCTTGGACCCAAGTTCAAATTTAATTGCACTAACCAACAAAACTCTTCACTATTGGACCGTTTGGAAACAACCTTCTTAGTGTAAACTGTAGTCTCACCCGAGGTAGCATTGGGGGATGCTAGAACCAAGTTTTTGCATCTAGAACGCTATGTGATGTGGGACTAGTGTGTTTCTTTAGTTTCAGGCCTACTCTGACCTTTGTGAACCCTTATCCTTGAAATCCCCAAAATTAAAGCAGTTTTCAGTTAAACAGAGTTATGAATTTCGCCTAAGAATCTATTCATGCATAAAATGACATATAAAAATAGATCCAGATCTTCGCAGAGAAATTAAGACAATAATATAGATAAATGGCATTCAACTGAGCATAAATACAAAAAACACAATACAGTTCAGACACAGATTTGCTTCAAATACTCTTTATTATTTCAGATCTTTAATACATATATGCTTCAAACCCTGCACACACAACTGCAGGGGCCCATGCACTCAGTTGTGGAATTACCAAGGTCTTCACACACACAACAACAGAAGCCTTCCCCTTCACCCAAATACAGAAAGATCTTATGCTTACATACTCAAAACATATAAAATCTGATCAAATGTGACTCCCTTAAACTTGCTAAGACATCCCTTTATATATGTTTTCCTATTACAATACCATGGTCTGCAAACCATGGGTAGAGCTCAAAACAATACAAAAACTAAGGGGCATTGACCTTCCTAAAACCCCTTAACTCTTAGTGACCTGCACTACTCGCACTCCACTCCTCAAAATGTGGAGACATTACAATATCTTATCAAAATTGGACTCATATGACCCCATCCAATAGGCCCCCAACACAAAGATGTGACTCGACCCTGAATCACTCTACTGGTATATCCTCAATGTGTGCTTTGAGGCCGCTGAATTCGAACTTCAAGTCTTGAAGTTCTGGTGTACTCTACGTGGTGGCAGGTCGAACCTCTTCAACCAAATTCTCTATAGTTGGCTCTGTGGCTACTAATATGATCATCCTTTGCATCTGCTGAATGGATTTCAATTTTCTTTGGACATTTTGCGACAATTGGCTTGCCTCATCTACCCATGGTTGCGTCATTTCTGAAATGATAGAGGCCTTTTGACGCAACTCATCAATTTGAGTCTATATGAATTTCCCTTCTTGGAGTATGTTTAACCTATGCACAGGTGCTAAGGTTAGCGTTGCCACCCTGATCTCATCAAACTGTAATTTCTTTTCACGGATTTCATCTTCAAGTTTTTGCAGATGTGGCTCCTCCTATAGCGAGGTCCACATTTCCATCGTACTCTCAAAAATTTGGTTGCATTCATTAATTGCAGTAGCAAGAACTTCCATATGAGCTTTGATAGCAGCCTCGCATTGCTCTTGGACTTCTGGAGGGGTGGTATGTTGTAGTTTCATCTAAAGCTCTAAGATCTGCAGCTGCAACTCAAACTGCACCTTTCCCACCTTAGCCTTAGATTATTGCACTGTGGCTGCCAACTTTTGTAATTTCTTAGCCAAAGCTTACTCTGTTGTAATCTAGAGCTATGGAAGCTCACTACAGACCTACACTATTGCTGTTGATTCTGCAAATGACCTCTTCTTGGTATTTTAGCACCTATGCCTTTTCATTGTATTTGGGATTTAATCGATATGGGTGATGCTTAACTGACTTCACACCTGGTTTTAGATTGATCTTCATCGTACCTAGATCTCCTACTATCCCCTTCAAGTCAGAGAACTTAGTTGGAAATAAATCTTGGTATTCATGTAATAATTCAACGACCTTATCCAATGTGTCTTCATCCCAATAGTCACCAATGTTCATGAATTTCGGTGCTGCTTCTGAGCCAATATTTACTTGTTTTGTGTGCATCGGGTGTGATATATCAGAGATCTCTACATCAGGTCTAGAAACTTTGTGTTATCCCTCTAACTTAGGGATATTAATATTCTGTGGATCCTCATCACTTTCTTCTATAGTAACATTGTAAAATTCCAAAGCATGTTGTAGCTGCGTAGTCCAGTCAAGCTATATCCAAGTGATAGGCTCTATGGGTGTTCAGAAGATTATTTCCTTAATCTCCTGAAGTGCTTCATCAATGCATTCGAACACATCTTCGAAGTTGAATGTCAATAAGAAACTCTCCTTAATTTCATCCCAATCAACAGTCTCGTGTTGCAGCTTCATCTCTAAATACCAGTTCTTTGGGATAACATCCAAGGTATGAATAAAGATATGCACCCACTCTGGTTGAGGTACCTCACCCAACGTCTTAGTCCATCAAGCTAGATATTTGCATGGATCATCCCTTCTTGTGTACTCTTCAGTGAGTCGAGTGTTTTCATTGCCAAATCTTAATCGCGTCATTCTACGATATTCCTTCCAGTCAAAAAAATTATCCTTATGCATACCCCACCATCTTGCAGGTGTAGATCTCAATGCTATATCTAAGGACTAGAATAGATGCTCCTCTAGTACGTCCCTTTCAAAATGGTCAAGAAACATATTGACATCATCCAATCCATCATAATAAGTCAATGTACATTCCTCAGTAGATATACATTGTAGCGAATTTGTAAGTCGATTACATCGAAACGTAGAGACCTCATGCAACCGATTCTGCCAGTTTTCTAACTCTTCATATAAATCTGACTAGCAGGAACTAGCCTTCTCCCAACTAATCCTTACATTCGCAGTGGGATTGATCCAAACTTCATTTCGCTCAGTTAGCTTATATATGTGATCCATGTCTTCGTCTTCATAATAATCATGGTTCATTTTTGTGTATCGTGCACCTTCTATAGTATCCAACAGAACAATCACTCGAAGATAATTCTTTTCAAATACCATGATTCACTTCTTTAAATTAATGATTGCGTTCATGTCAAAATCCCAATCAATCCTGAGCAACACTAAGTATGGATTATTTTCATCAACTATCTCAATAACTTCAAAATCTGCCACTGCTCTTGCGCCTTCAATATCTACAGTTACCCCATGTAGGGGACCCATTGGAATTATATTTTGTTTATTTTCCATGCGCAGCTAAATTGGCAACCACTGTAACTTAGGCTTCCCCATTTGTTTCCAAGTTTTCTTTAGCAATACGTTAGCATCAGAGCCTAAGTCTAGGATTACCTAGTCCATTTTGAAATGACCAATCTGCGTTGTCAACCACATCTCCCTATCAGTTCTCTTCTTACTTCGATTCACCTTACTGACTACGTGTTGTTTTGGTAACAGCTTATCCTTGTTGGTGCAATTATCTATCAGTTCTTGCAATCCCTCCACAGCCTTTTGATCTCGTAACAACTTCATGCAGGTCTGCAGAAACAATTTTAACACCATGGGATCTAAATCCTATGTCGCAATAACTTTTTTAGGTTTCTCCTTTCATGGGACTAGCGATATCTGATTCTTAGATGTAGGAGCGCCCGGATCCATAAAAAATCTCTTTCCTCCATGAACATTTGTTTTTATCTATGTAAATCAAATCTAACATTCTTCTCACCTGCTTTTTGAAACCACAGATCCAATACTATTTGTTGGCCTTCCTGATCTACTAGGGCCCTAGTACATTATGAATGCATGCTCTAGTTACAACTTCAACATCTCCATCACTACGAGGGATGCATTCACTTTTTTCTACAATTGAACACTCATGGGATGTTCTTCCCTCTTCCTGAGAGATACCTTCATTTGTTATCACTACAAGTGTAGGTCTTTCTTCACTACTGCTAGATGCATATCTATCTTTTTGTTTAGGAATTTCATAAGAACATCTTGAAGCTAAATGGCCTATTCTTCTACATTTACAACAAAACAATAGCTTAATTGTAGATTGCATATCCTTTTCATCTTTTTCTTCATCTTTGGAGTGATTATCAACAATTTTCACTTTAGAGGGATGATCTTCAATCTTCTCAATATCCTTCCTTTCAAATGTTTTCTTCTTGTTCTTCCTTATTTTCTTCTCTTTATCTCTAGTAGCAATATTTGTGAAAAGAGGATCTTTTTTGAGATCTATTTTAGTATAACAGAAATAGGGATATTCTATCTTCTTTGGTGCCTCTTGAATTTCTCTTCCATACACACATTGCATCTTGTCCATCATTTCCTTTGTGGACTTGCAATGTATCACCTTATCTCAAACTGTCTTTAATAGCCCTTTCAAGATAATTTCTTGGCTTCTATGTTATATTCATTCTTCACTCCATACTCTAGAGACAACCATACATCTAAATCAATAGCCATTAAGTATGTTTCTGTTCTAACCTTCTAGAGAACTCCATTAAAAAATGGTACTCCTTCTAGTGTTATCCAATCTTGATTAGCCATGTTTCCTTTTGATCTACCTTCTGGCGATTAAGCTGTTCTTGAAGGAACCCACTATGATACCAATTGTTGGAAACAATATTAATATTGGTAGGGGGTAATCAGTGTCAAGGTTAATTTCACAAATATTGCCAATTTATAAATTTTCTTTTACTTGGAAACCATTCATGTAAACAACCAACATCATGTCATGTAAGCAATAGCATAAATCATTACATGAACATAACAACAACATAAACAGAATAACATATGAACATAGGTATTTAACATGGAAACCCTTAAAGGGAGAAAACCAAAAATCTTCTTTTTTATGATGTAGATCAAAAGCCACCACTCTTATTACATCAAGTTTTTCATGAGCACCCACTCCCTATTTGTTTTGTTGGAACCAACCAATAGGAAGCACCAACTCCCATATGTGTTTTGTTAGCACCCACTCCCTCTTTGGTAGACATCTAATCAGGTTACAAAAAGCACCAACTCCTTGATTGTGTAAGCACCCACTTCCAAGAGGCACAAACCCCAAAGCAATTATTTAGACACCCACTTAGATGGAAGCATCGACTTCCTAATGTGCAGGCACCAACCTGCTAAACCTGTAGACAACTATTTCATAGAATTTTCATATTGTATCCACAAGTGTCTTGTTCACATGTGTTTCTCTCAACTATGGCTCTCACTTAGCCTGATACACAACCTTATTCATCTCAACACCCTACAGGCTCTTACCACCATTGAAAACTCTTACAACAACTTAATACCTACATGGGAACCAATTTTCCTCTTACACAGCCTCCACCATACTCAACCCAATCACTCAAATAGCTTTCACTACTCGCATTCATCACTTCTTCTGTAGGCACACAAATCCTTACTTAACATCCTCCTCTCACGCACTTGTGTTACTCATATATCTTATGTTACAACAACTCTCACCCTTATTTTCTCCATAGGCACAATCTCTCTCACACTTCTACATTCCTCACATCATTTTTTCTTAATTGAGAAACAATTTCTTCATTTGCGCTTCACACATGGCCCAAGGTGAGTTCAGTACTCTTTTCATGGCTCGAGGTGGAATACCTTCATTTAATTACATATGGATCCAGGAAGGTCTTGATTAATTATCCCATGGATCGAGAAAATGCTTCAACATGACTTGTTGTCTCGTTGTCCAATGTTCAACCAAGATTATTTCAAATTGTTACATTTTCTCAACCAACTTGCTACTCTCTCTCAACCTCTATTTTTCAATGAGATAGCCTTAACTCATTAAAGTGATCACCACCCATTTCCATCACTTTTCTTTCCTTTCATAGTCTCTACAACTGACTTACTCTTCCATGACAAGAGGATGGGCTTCATTTACTATGTTGGATTTATCGACCCCAATCTTACCATTGATTTCTTAGAGCTTCTGATCGTTAATGGGAAAATCATTTTATTTTCATCAACCGCATTGTACTTATATATTTGTTGCACACAAAGTGCTATAGAAAATCAACTTGTAGCATCTCCTCTTGGTAAATATTTCCTTTAACCACATCCACAAATTCAGTCATAGCAACAACCATTAGTAATTTCTTGACCTTATCATTTAGCTATATTTTGGCACTCAAACACTAAATTATTTTGTATACTATGTTGCTTAAGCTCTAGCACCTTAACACATGAAACCAAGATCTAGAACCGTGCATTCAGTGGGAGGTGCTTAACTCCACCAGAGATCTAAAGCCCCACACCCTTATGTCTAAGTACCTAGAAATCATATGCTTGGGGGCCAAGACCATGGCCTTATTGACCTAATATTCCATCACGCCATCGTGCCCAACATCATAGCTTGATCACACCAAAATGGCCCAGAGTGCAAATTTTCCATCGAATGATGGTGTTGTGAAAGTTCATATCTCCTAGCTACTATCAACCATGGGACTGCAACATCCTTAACACTTTTTCCAACATTTTCTCTTGGGGTGCAAAATTCACATCAAATAACTATGTTGTGAAATATTTTGTCTCCCAGCTCCATCAATTATGGGATTGTGCCAATGTTCCATCACATGGATTGATCCTTTTGTGGGTTTTGTCCCAGGGGAGAAGATATGTCCCCATCAAATATTATTCCTTTCTTTATCCCTCTTGAGCTTTGATGTTTCAACTGTTTTCTCCACCAAATTGAGAATTCGTTAACATGGGAAACTATCCACAAACATAGCCCCTAGCACAGACTTCGAGGACATGCTACATCACCTACCAACTCACACACTAGTGTCATCATTTCCACATGTCGTATTTTCATTTGGCCATGTAGACTCCAGGTATCAATTGGCTGCTACATCATCATCCAACTCATTATCATCAACCAACCATATTGCACCATGTGTTCTCAGCTCCAAGTCATCAAGTACAGAGGGGGACCCCAGGAACCTATATTTTGTGACTAATTTATTTTTTAAACCAAACCTGGTGTGAAATTTCAATGTTAAACACCATTATCCCATGCTGGGAAGATTATTCGTCTCCTAGATTTTGTTCACTATGTGCCACCCCCAAATCTAACATCTCAATGATCCTCAAGTTATCCATGTTAGAACATAAAAATTTGTGTCAGTTAACAGGAGCAAGGTTCATCTCACAAGTTTTGTTATCCATGAGATCATGTGGACCTCCTATCAAACCTTTGCAGCACACTGTTAATTTCTCCAACATCTGAATGGAAAATGGTTTGTCTTGCTCCTTTTGTTAGCTTCTGGAACCCTACCAAAATTTATCCTTGAATAACTTTTGATTCGTCAGGATACTTTTAAGTTTCCATATACCATTGGATAAGTTTATGCAAGCACTATCCAACCATGTAATCAATAAGAGCATCCAAGTTAATACTATACAACAAAAATGCCTTCAAATATTAGGCCATAAGATCACAAATCTAGTAATCATAGTAATCATACTTTTTAAGCTCCACCACTTATGTTGATACTATATGATAGTTATCAACTAATGACTACACATGCCAGCACACTCCCCCTCATTGAAATCTCCCATTAATTTCCATCATAGCCATGTAAACAAGCTCTCTTGACATAATTATCTCATCCATGTACTAAGATTAACATCAATTCCAACAATCTCATACCAAGAGACCTTCTTGATAGACTTGGAGGAATCTATTGACTGATCCTCCCCACTTGAACCTGAAGGTTGACTCTCTCTGAGTTGCTCAATCTCTGAAGCTACTTGCTCCTTGTTCTTTATCATTTCTCTAATTTTTACCATCATTTCAATAGGTTGACCTTTTATCCTTTGCATGTTTCTTTCTCTAATTCCAATGATATGGCCCTTGTAAGAGTTATATTCCATGGGTTTGATAGGTGCCTATCCATCTTGAAATGTTACACAAAACCCCTTCATCTTTATCATAGATACTCAGAGAAAACTCCATCTAATTTCTGGCACCCACAACCCATCCTTCACCTACAACCTACCTCCTAACATGAGATGGAATATCACTATTCCAACCCCTTTCACTACATGTTTGGAATCAACACCAAACTATACAAATAGCTTTGTCTCCCACTTGGTCAATTTTTCAAATAGTTCAATGCCCCTGCCATATGTTGTCTAGCTCCACTATCTATTAGCCACACACCCACTATTAAGGTGCCCGAGGAAAGGTAGAAAAAAAAATTCAATTCAATTTCAACTTTCTTGACACAACTATGATTGACTACATGATTTTTCCACCCTTCTTTCTCTTTGGACATTGTGAAGTATAGTGTCCCATCTTATGATAGGAAAAAGACTCTACCTTTGTAAATTTGGTATCTCAGTGAAAAATTCTAATCATGGGACTAGATTCCTCTTTCTAAGCAAACCAATTTTGACATTTGAAGCACTTGATTGGTACATGGGAAAGTGTATTTTCTAAGCAAAGCCCATAGTTTCACAATTTCTCAAGGTTGGCCTAAGGTCAAAATAGCCCTCCTCCAACTCATATAAATACAAGTGACCTCAAGCTCATGTAGAAATTCCCACTGTAGATCAACAGATTATGCAATATACTAAAACACAATACAAGATCTACTTCTACAACACTTTGCAAAAGCTTAATCAAATTGAGCAAGATCAAGAGAACACATATAAATGAGAATGAGAAATCAATCACACATAACATAGAAGAAATAACCCGAGGAAAGCCTCAGCCTAAAACCTCAATCTCTGTATTATCATACAAGTGGAAATCTTTTTCAAGTTACAAAAGGAATCAGCTCTCAAGCTATCCTGCTCTCTCTGCAATTAAACAATACAGCTCACAGATTGAATAGACATAGTATATGTCCTCCTCAAGCCCTCCAAGCCTCCTATTTCCTTGCGCAGTTTTTCTTAGGGTCCAATGAAGCCATATGTGTGAATTGGCCTCATCAAACTCACTAAACCTGAAGAAGTAACTGCGCAATCCTCAAGGAAAGAATTCCTTCTACATGCAAGGAATATTCACAATGGAATATTCTAGCAACTAATAGTACATTGCCCCTCCATCTGATCTCAAATGGGTTTCTATCTGAACTGACATGCATGAGTTATTTATCAGAGAATACTCAGTTATTTGAAGTGCAGTAGTTACATGCATGCAAGCATTAACTAACTAAACTTACATTAATTCAACAAACTATTTGAATTAATCTAACTGGACTTGACTCAGTTAACTGAGCCAACTAATTACAATTCAATATTACAACTCATCCTTATCTCTTTAACTAATGGATAAATTCTGCAATTAAAGGAGAAATTGTTGCATGTCCCCACATAGATTTCATGTTTGATTTTCCTTAACTAATTAACTCAAGATGAATTAATTAATTATTTTACAAACAGCTACTAAGATCAAATTCGAATTTTACTTCACTATTTTAGTTTAGGGATTGACCAAAATAGGAAGGTATCCTGAAATGCTATTTATAGAATGCTATTTTTAGCACTTCCATTTTTCCATCCATTGTTGCTAAGATCAACACTAGCTAAACTACTATTTATAGCAGTGTTATTTTTAGAAATTCTATTTTTAGCATTTCTTGTTGCTATTTTCAACACTCCCTCTCAAGAAGAAAAGGATTATCAGTAGCCCCAATCCTCTCTCTGTGGAACTCGAACTTGCATTTTGACAATGCCTTAGTCAAAATATCTGCATCCTGTTCCTCGGTCGAAACATACAGCAACAACATGATCCTCTTGACCACACAGTCTTGAAGATGGCGATACTAGATATCAATGTGCTTGGACCTGTCATGAAAAACTGGATTCTCTGAGAGTTTGATACAACTCTGGTTATCGTAGTAGATCACTGTAGGATCCATTATCTGACCAAACAATCCCACTAGAATCTTCTGCATCTAAATGGCCTCACATGTAGCCTGACTAGCAGCCATGTATTCAGCCTCTAATGAGCTAAGTGCAACTGATCTTTGTTTCCTCTTGTACCAGGAAACTGTAGTTGAACCAAGGTTGAAGATTCCTCCAGAAGTGCTCTTCTGGTCTGATGGACTCCCTGCCCAATCCGCATCTATGAAGCCCTGAAGCTTCACTCCCTCTATCTGTCTATACCACAATCCGAACTGAGATGTGCCTTTAAGGTATCTCAGCACATGCTTCGCTGCCTTCCAAAACAGTTTGGTAGGCTGAACCATAGCTTGAATCAGCTAGTTCACCGCAAAGCATAAGTCGGGTCGTGTGTTCACCAAATAGATAAGTGAACCCACCAGCTGCCGATAAATAGTAGCAACTACTACCTCACCTGAAGTAGCATCCTCCTTCCTCCAGTTCCCAGCTAGAGGATTCTGCATGGGCTTGCACTTCTCCATGTGAAAGTGCATGAGTATCTCATTGGCATACTTTCCCTGAGACACAAATACTTCACCATCTTTCTGCCACACCTCCATGCCTAGAAAGTAGTGCATAAGGCCCATGTCCTTCATCTCGAACTCTGTCGCAAGGTCCTCCTTGAAATACTATATTAGTTGATCATCACCTATCAAAATCAGATCATCAACATAAATAACAATGATCAACAGTTTACCTTCTACCATGATGTGGTAAAGGTTTGCATTTTCTTCACTCTTGGTGAAGCCCAAACCAGTGAAATAGTTGTCGATCCTAGTGTACCAAGCACAGGGTGCTTGCTTCAGCCCATACAAATCCCTCTTGAGTCATCACTCATGCGACTCACGATCGAAGGTCTCAAAACCCTCTGGCTGCTCAATGTACACCTCCTCCTCAATCTTCCCATTGAGGAATGTTGTCTTCACATCCATGTGGTGGATCTTCCACCCCATTTGAGCTGATAGTGCCAATATCGATCTAATCGATGAGTACCTTTCTACGGGAGCAAAGGTCTCATCGTAGTCGATCCCCTCGACCTATGAGAAACCCTGGGCAACAAACCTTGCCTTATGTTTCTCAACACTGCCATCAGTTGCCTACTTTACCTTGTAAAGCCATCTGGAACTCACCACTGACTTGCTCGGAGGCCTTGGGACAACATCCCACACACTATTCCAAATGATAGAGTCATACTCCTCTACCATTGCATCAACCCAGACTGGTTGTTGTACTGCCTCCTCAAATGAAGAAGGTTTGGTATCTACACACTCCCCAACCAGGGCCATGTACCCAGTGTACCGCTCGGTCGACCTCCTCTGTCTGTGCTGAGAAGATGGTTGTCCCACATTCTCCCGCGCATCTAGCATCAACCTGTCAGCTTCCCTTGAGCATTTCCAACCATCTCTGAAAGTATTAGCATGAGTGGATGTCTCCACTCCGAGATCCTCTGCATGCAGCTGCTCCGCATCAATCTAAGGCTCCTCATCCTTAGGAACAGAAAGTTCCTCATATGCATGCAACTCGAGCTCCCTCTCAAGTGATAAGCACATGGCTTTCTACTCATCGAACTTCAAATCCTTGCATACCACAGTCCTCTGAGTGGAAGGCAAGTACACCCAATAGTTGTGGGGTGTATCCGTGTACCCCATAAGTATTCCCAACTCAGCTGTTGGGTCTAGCTTCTTCTTGGCATCTTTGGTCACATGACAATAAATTGATGATCCAAAGATTTGGAAGTGACTTACATCAGGTCGCTTCCCAGAATAGGCCTCCATAGGTGTCTTCATCCCCAGTATATGATGCGGGCTTCCCCAGTATATGATGCGGGCTTCTATTCTGCAAGTATACTGTTGTATTGCATGCCTCAACCCACAAATGCAATGGTAGGCTTTAGTCATGCAACATCGCTCGAGCTTCTCCCACAATTGATCTATTTTTCCTTTCGGCCACCACATTCTGCTGTGGGTTATGGGGTTCCATTCATTCTCTTTTAATTCCTTCTGCAGAGAAAAATTCTTTAAACTATTGGGAGACATACTCTCCACCATTGTCACTACGCAAGGCTTTTATTTTCTTTACAGATTCTTTCTCTTCCAAGGCTTTAAACTCACAAAACCTTAAGAATGTCTGATCCTTCTTTTGCATAAAGTGGATCCAGCATCTACGAGAAAAATCATCAATAAAAATAACATAGTACCTTTGTTTAGAGGTGGAGGTTGTAGATAAAGGTCCACAAACATCTAAGTGAACTCGCTCGAGGATTGCTCCAGCTCTACTGTCTCAATCCGGAAAGGAAGATTTCGCATACATACCCAAGGTACAACCTTTGCATGTACTCGTCTACTCAAGTTTTCCCTTGGGTAATCTTGTAGAAATCTGTTGCATGATCTTCAGGGCTCCATGGTGCAAGTGGCCTAGTGTTCTATTCCATAGTTCGCCAACATCTTGGCTCTGCACCATCTTAGCTTTGGAACTCAAAGCAGCACAGCTGTCTACCTCCATCTTGTCGAGATTCTTAACTCGAATCCCTATTCGCTTTGTCTATCCAGTACCAATATGCATCAAAAATACTTTTCCTTTACTAAAGACCACATCATAGCCTTTATCTTCTAGCATAGCGATAGACACAAGATTCTTCTTCAGACCTGGTACATACTTTACACCAGTCAGGGTGAGGGTAGCTCCATGCTCCCTCTGAAACACAACCGTACCTTCACCTAAAACATGGTACTTTCCATCATCACCCATCTCGATCCGCATCTGGAGATCCTTCTCCTCCAAGGTACTAAAAAGATTCTTGTCACCTGACATGTGGAATGAAGCTCCACTATCCAGGTACCACACACATCCCACCATGGATGAAACCATCCATGCGATAAGGAAGAAATCTAGCTCAAACTGTGAGGCCAGTGCCGCACCATCAGATCCCTTTGAGGAACCCTTCTTGAATTTCTTCTGTGGACAATTTGTAGCATAATGGCCCACTTCATGACAATGAAAGCATCGCACTTTCGATTTGTGAATCTTCTTCCCACCATGGGAAGAACCGGATTTGGAATGGGATGCCTTCTCTTTCGCTTTCCTTGCCTTACTCGCTAAGGCTAGATTTTCCTCATCATCTTGCTTCGATGAGGATCCATCTCTGGTGCTTCTTCTAATTTCCTCCTACATCAGATACAACCAAAGTCGTTCCCAATCTGGCAATTTTTCTCTTCCATTAACTGAGTCTTGGTAGCTATGCCAGCTCTTAGGAAGACTGAGGAGTACAAGACTCACCATGTCATCATTAGTGGTCGTGATCCCTACACTTCCAATCTCATCCCTGCAAGTGGTGAGCTTGTTTAGATATGTAGAGATCGTGTCACCCTTTTCACACTTAATCTTACAAAGTGTCTTTTAGTGCCAGCTTCCTCTGATCACTGTTGTTCTGATATAAATATTTCAATGTTTTCCACATCGAAAATGGAGTCTCCTTCCCATGGAGGCTCGAGACAATGTGGTCTCGAACTCCCTCCAGGAGGATTCTCTTTGCTCTAGCCACACATTTCTTCCAATATACTAGTTGAGTAGCATCAGTCGGCTTGGGGACTTCTTGATCAATGAAGTCCTTTAGACCGTTATCCTCTAACATTGCCTCCATGCGATCCTTCTAGGGTATATAATTCGAGCTGCCATCAAGGGCATACTTGAGTCTTAAACCATTGAATGCCATTGGTGAAATTGAAATGTGATAAGAACTCGATTTCTATCTTTAGGAACCAAACTTTGAACTTCTCCTTCTTGTATATTGTTCTTCACCTTGATCACCTTTGCTCTTATACCATGTAGAAGATCCCACTTTAGATCAACAGATTATGAAATATACTAAAACACAATACAAGATCTACTTATACAACACTTTGTGGAAGCTTAATCAAATTGAGCAAGATCAAGAGAACACATATAACTGAGGAGGATAAATCAATCACACATGACATAGAAGAAATAACCCAGGGAAAGCCTCAGCCTAAAACCCCAATCTCTGTATTATCATACAAGTGGAAATCTTCTTCAAGTTACAAAAATAATTAGCTCTCAAGATATCCTGCTCTCTCTGCAATCAAAGAATACAGCTCACACACTGAATAGACATAGTATATGTCCTCCTCAAGCCCTCTAAGCCTCCTATTTCCTTGCGTAGTTTTTCTTAGGGTCCAATGAAGCCATATGTGTGAATTGGCCTCATCACACTCACTAAACCTGAAGAAGTAACTGTGCAATCCTCAAGGAAAGAATTCCTTCTACATGCAAGGAATATTCACAATGGAATATTCTAGCAACTGATAGTACACTGCCCCTCCATTTGATCTCAATTGGGTCTCTATCTGAACTGACATGCATGAGTTATTTATTAGAGAATACTCAGTTATCTGAAGTGCAGTAGTTACATGCATGCAAGCATTAACTAATTGAACTTACATTAATTCAACAAACTGTTTGAATTATACTGGACTTGACTCAATTAACTGAGCCAACTAATTACAACTCATCCTTATCTCTTTAACTGATGGATAAATTCCTCAATTAATGGAGAAATTATTGCATGTCCCCACATAGACTTCATGTTTGATTTTCCTTAACTAATTAACTCAAGATGAATTAATTAATTATTTTTTAAACAGTTGCTAAGATCAAATTCGAATTTTACATCACTCTTTTAGTTTAGGGAATGATTAAAATAGGAATGTATCCCGAAATTCTATTTATAGAATGCTATTTTTAGCACTTCCATTTTTCCATCCATTGTTGCTAAGATCAACACTAGTTGAACTGCTATTTATAGCAGTGCTATTTTTAGAAATTCTATTTTTAGCATTTCTTGTTGCTATTTTCAATAATGCATTTCGACACATCACATCAACATCTCCTCTTCCATCTCTTGTTTCAATTGGTTCATACAAGTTTGAAGCAACTCTCTTTCTCCACACATATGAGTTTCTCCCTGGGCATCTTTGACTTCTCTCTTTGGCATATTTGAATTTGGTGATTGGGCATTTGGTTAGGCTTGGTTTTCTTGGTTTTAGATTTGATTAAGGAGGTTGATTTCATTAAGGAAGGAAGGATTAAATTCTGAAGCAGGTAGACCACCTTTGACCGACGTTAAGTTTTTCTACAATTGAAGTTTGACCAATGTTGACCAAGGGTCAAAAGGATCCTTTTGACTTCAATTTTCTTGGAGAGGGTTTGTCCCATCAAGCCACATTTTTTGGTATTAAGACTGAGGAATTTTGAGGATTTTGACTATTTCTTACCATAGGTTTGACCATATAATTGAGTTATACATTTTCTCTCTCTGTTAACCAAGTTTAACCAAAGTTTTTAGAGATGTTTTGATTGATATTTGACCAGAAAAAGAGGTTGCATTGACTTGACTTGACAAAATTGAACTAGAGCATATTTGACCATTATTTGACTGGTTAGGGCAGTCAACTATTATTGACTTTTTTCATATTTGGGAAGTTGACCATATTTGACTCTCGTCATTTTGACATTGATATACGGATTTGACATTAGATTGATTGGATATTGGAATTGGATGATAGTCAAAGTTTGACTTTGAATGGGTTGGAAAATTTATTGCTCATTTTATTCTATGTTGAACATTTAAAGGAAATCTAATAGAAAAATAATTTTGAAAGGGTTTTCCCCCTTGTGGGGTTTTTCCCTAGTCTTTGGCCAAATAGGTATCTCTTGTTGATGTTTTTATTGTCTCCTATTTTTCATTGCTTTTACTGTTCTATTGTCATTTACTAGTGATCATTGGAAGAAGTAATTATTGTTGAAAATATTTCTTAATGAATAAATTAATTTGGCTAAAATTATTTAACATAGCATAGAGAAGTGTAAATTAACATGCTATCAGAGCTAAGATGAAAGAAAAATCCCAAAGGAGATAATATTTGAAGCAATCATCTGTGCAAAGTTGAAGGAGCTCATCTAATCAAGTCAATATGTCTACATATTTCTACAAAGAAAATGAGAAGCTGGAAGAATATTCTAGGTTTGTTGCATGGAAGATTAGGTTGGAAATCATAACTAAAAGACAATGATGTATTGTAATACATTCAAGGAAAGGTTCCTAATCCCCTGGAAAATTATCCCACTGCTGCCAAGAACAAGTACAAGAAATGATCAACTCAAAGATATGAAAATGAATAAAGAAGAGTATATTCAATCCTACATTATAAGGATATCTCATCTTAGAGATCAATTGTAGAGAATTGGTGAAACTATGCTTGACAAGGATCTAGTGGTGGTAACCCTTATAGGCCTCCCTCCTATCTGGGAAACCTTAATTTCCACTATAATAAATAACAATATCTTCCCAACATTTGATGAAATCATTGGAAAACTCACTCAAGAAGAATAAATGATTATATCAAGGGGTAGGATACAAAAACATGAAGAAGGAGATCCAACTGCGTTTTTCACTCATAACAAGAAAAATAAAGGAAAAGGAGGGTCATCAAATTCAAGGAAGCCTCTGCGAAATTCAAAGAGAAGGAATGAAAGAGAAACATCGAACATTTAATCCTAGAATTGTCACAAGAATGGACACTATGCTTGAGATTTCCCTCAGAAGAAAAATGGTCCATGATACAACACTAGAAGAAATAATAACATGTTCAATAATCAAAGAATAGGAGATGATCGAAGAAATAACCGTAATGGAAGGGATATTAGAAGAAGAAGAGATGCTCCAAGTGATTTTGAAGAAGACCATCGTACTAAAAATAAGCCAAGAAATACCATGTATGAAAGTAATGCTTCAAATCAATCTAAATATATCCTTATTTTTGCACTTTCTAGTTTCGTTCCTCCATATACTTGGGATAGCTGGTTGGTTAATAGTGGGGCCTCTCATCACTTCTTTGGGTATAAGACAGAGTGGGTGCTAGGAAAACACGTAAGGGAGTTGGTGCTTCTTATTGGTTGGTTCCAACAAGACAAATAGGGAGTGGGTGCTCATAAAAAACTTGATGTAATCAGAGTGCTGGATTTTGATCTACATCATAACAAAGAAGATTTGTGGTTTTCTCCCTTGATGGGTTTCCATGTTAAATAACTATGTTCATATGTGTATTCTATTTATGTTGTTGTTGTGATGTTCATGTGATGATTTATGCTACTATTACATGACATGATGTTGGTTGCTTACACGAATGGTTTCCAAGTAAAAGAAAAATTATAAATTGGTAATAATTTTGAAATTAGCCTTGATACTGATACCCCCCCCCCCCTCTCAATATTAATATTGTTTCCAACAATGATATCATAGTAGGTTCCTTCAAGAACAACTTAATCGCCAAAAGGTAGATCAAAAGGAAACATGGCTAATCAGGATTGGATAACACCAGAAGGAGTACCATTTTTTAATGGAGTTCTCTAGAAGGTTAGAACGGAAGCATACTTAATGGAAATTGATTTAGATGTATGGTTGTATCTAGAGTATGGAGTGAATAATGAATATAACATAGAAGCCAAGAAAATTATCCTAAAAGGGCTATTAAAGACAAATTGAGATCAAGTGATACATTGCGACTCTGCAAAGGAAATCATGAACAAGATGCAATGTGTGTATGGAAGAGAAATTTAAGAGGCACCAAAGAATATAGAAGATGCCTATTTCTCTTATACTAACATAGATCTCAAAGAAGATCCTCTTTTCACAAATGTTGCTACTAGAAATAAAGAGAAGACAATAAGGAAGAACAAGAATAAAGCATCTGAAAGGAAGGATATTGAGAAGATTGAATATCTTCCCTCTAAAGTGAAAAGTGTTGATCATCACTCCAAAGATGAAGAAGAAGATGCAAAGGAGATGCAATCTACAATTAAGCTATTGTTTTGTTGTAAATTTAGAAGAATAGGCCATTTACCTTCTAGATGTTCTTATGAAATTTCTAAAGAAAAAGATAGATATGCATCTAGCAGTAGTGAAGAAATACCTACATTTGTAGTGATAACAAATGAAGGTACCTCCCAGGAAGAGGGAAGAAAATCCCATGAGTGTTCAATTGTAGAACAAAGTGAATGCATCCCTCGTAGTGAAGGAGATGTTGAAGTTGTAACTAGAGAAAGTTGTCGTCACTTCTAGACTCTCCCAATAAGGGATTTTATTCACTTTCAATGAATTTGTCTAAATCAACTCTAAATCGCTTTCCACTTCGTGTAGATCTAGACTGACTTATTTTAAACATTAAGGTAAAAGCATGGCCACTTTCTCGTACAAAATCATTTTATTCTAGTTCTTTAGCGATTTCAGTACTTACCTCTCGAGCCTTTGAAGAATTAGCATTCAGCTTCGCTATAAGACACAGATGTATCTATTGCAAACTCAATGATGAACCAACCAAGATACTATCAATATAGTAATCAACAACCCTTGCAACCTTATAATTATATCCTCCAAGTAGTTTGACTAATTCTTGAGTCCACATAATAGGATCGTTGTGCTTCCAAATAGGTTCGCTATCTACTAATTTGGACAGCCACTCATGTAATTTACAAGGGAATGTTGAAAAGAAAACTATGTTCACTTCTGTGTAGAGATATCTCTGTAACCATTTTTCTTTTGACAAGCGTAGATTCTGACTCTCCTAAGTTGGAAACTAGTATGAATTTTGATCTATCCACTTACCGATTTCTTTCTTAGCTGGTATCCACTTATGCCACATCACACATCCCTCAGATAGATCCTAGTCCTAGAAACAAAACCGTTTGTTGGCTTGATGGTGCTTGGACCCAAGTTCAGAGTTAGTTGCGCTAACCAACAAATCAGCCCTTTCAGAAACAACCTACTTAGCCAAACCTATAATCTCACCCGAGGCAGTATTGGGGGATGCTAAAACCAGGTTTCTATAGACAAAAGGCTATGTGATGTGGGACTAAGGTGTTTCTTCAGTTTCAGGCCTTATCTGACCTTTGTTAACCCTTATCCTTGAAATCCCCAAACTTAAAGTGATTTTCAATTAAACAGAGTTATGAACTTCGCCTAAGCGTCTAGTCATGCATAAAATAACATATAACAATAGATCTAGATATTCGCAGAGCAATTAAGACAATAATATAGATAAATGGAATTCAACTGAGCATAAATACAAAAACACACAAATATATAGATCAGACACATATTTTCTTCAAATACTCTTTATTATTTTAGATCTTCAATACATATACATTTCAGACCCTGTGCACACAGTTGCAGGGGCCCACGCACTCAATTGTGGACATACAAAGGTCTTCGCACACACAACAGCATGAGCCTTCCTCTTCACCCAAATACAGAAATATCTTACGCTTACAGGCTCAAAAAATATCAAATATGATCAAATGTGACTCCCTTAGACTTGCTAATACATCCCTTTATATAAGTTTTCCTATTACAATACCATGGTCTCCGAACCATGGGTGAAGCTCAAAACAATAAAAAAACTAAGGGGCTTTGACCTTCCTAAAACCCCTTGAATCCCAATGACCTACGCTATTCGCACTTTGCTGCTAAAAATGCGGAGACTTTACAATATCTTATCAAAATTTGTCCCAGGGGACCCCGTCCCAATGAGTTGCAAACACTCAAAGCCATTCCATGTATTTTCTCTAAGTGTTTTACTACCTTTCACTTGTTAGATCAACTATCGTCTTTTGGTATGTTTGATTGTTATGTCATGTTTGCGAGTCTTTTCTCAAGTGTCGTTGTTGTCACTTTTAGTATATGAGACAGTCATACAGAGGTAAATGTTTTCTCATTGCTCTGGTGGTATATTTTGTTGTGTCATCGAAGTATGTGAAGTGTGTGATCACAAGTTCAAGTTCATCACAAGTCTATCTTCCTCCCGCACTTAGCCATTTCTCTAAAAATCTCCCCGACCAGGAAACTTAGCTGCACTTGACCCTAACTGAACTACACATTGTGTAGTCTCAAGCGTCATTGTTGTGACCTTGTTGCCTGGAAATGCATAGTGCATAGTCACTATCCTCCAGGACAGTTTCACTGTGCAATTCCAGAGCTCAACAACCTTCCTTGACCCCAAGAATTGCGTAGTAGTTCCTCCCAGCCTAACTTGAACTACACACTCTGCACTGTCAGTCCTTAAGCATTTCCCCTTTCCTAATGGAACCCTACAGTGGTAAAATAATCCAACCTCCCTTGTCCTCCAGAACTGTGCAGAGGTGTCTCTAAGTGTCCTCCCTCAGCTGGAGCTCACTTCCCTCAAGAATTGCGTAGATTTTTCATCCATGCCTCTCTGATGCCCAGTCTTCCTTGACTTTGAAAACTATGCAGAACTGATCCCTCATGGCCTCACCCTGCATCATCCACTAGTGGCTTGAACTGCGCAATTCTAACTCCCAATGGCCACTACGCAATTTTTCTCCCTAGTGGGGATTGTGCTAAAAAGTTCCTTAGTCAAGCGTGAGTTGTGGTCTGTGCAGTCTCAGTGATCAAGCCCTCTCCATGTCACCTAGAACTACACAATGCAAAATTATTGGGCCCTCTCTCCTGGCCTATCACTTATCCCAGGCTCGGTTCGTGGATAGTAATGCATCATCTTAGACTAGGGAGTTTTTGGATTGATGTCATCCTGTCATGAGTGAATTACAGGAACAGGTACATTATCAAGCCATGGTGAGATGATGAAGAAGGAGAATAAGGTGGGAGGCATGCCTAGAAACTCACTTGTAGTTGAACGAACAAGTGAACCTACCAACAACAAGAGAAGGAACACAAGTGTGCAACCACTTTCCAAGACCGAAGATCATTGAAGACCCCGCATTATCAAGCTATGTGGAGGAGAAAAGAAAGCATATCCAAGAACACATCTATCACTCAGTAGCAACAACAGCTTGACATTGCCACATCATCAAGCTAGTCCATGTCAGTAGTGTCAAGTCAAGTCATGTCATGAGTTTTCATATGCCACATCACTACTATGGGCCATGTATATTGTGAATCAAATGTATTGTAAAGTGAAAGTCTAATGGACACACAAGAATATGAAGAGTCATGTAAGTTGAAAAGTCATATGAAGTTCAATAGTCATGAGGGTAGTCAAAGAGTCACAAGGGGAAGAATTACCCTTGGTTATATATATCCCCTCATTGTATGAGCAAAACACTTTTCACCTTGGCTCCTCCCACAAGGCATTAGCGAGACTAGCTAGTTCTTTAAGGAGCAAATAGTGGCTCCAATGTAAATATGGGTCTTAGGACTTTTGCTTAATAATAGAATCCTTGTAAGCCATGCACATTCTTCACACATGACTTATGAATGTTTGTAAGACTATTCTATGAACATTTGTATTTCATGTTTGTTTTCACATGTACTAAGATAGTTGAACTATTTCAGTTATTTTAGTGCTTATCTTGTTGGGAATGTGTTGTAATGGTTGTTATTGTTGTCTCGTCCTTGTGAATTATTCTGTGGGATACTAGACAGACCTTTCTTTGCTTAACAGTATAATGGCCATCAAATCCGCTATGGAATACTCCGCTAGATGTTAGATGGATCTTCCCTTGTTCATTGGTTGTAACAAATACCACATCCACTATGGAATATTTTGTTGGATCTTGGATAGGTATTTTTTGTTCATGTGTGTCTCTTCCTAGGTGGTATTATTACCTCTCACTTATAGGCTTACTTTTCTCCCCCTTTTGCAGTAAGACAACCCAGACACAGTTATGATGCACACTCACTGGGAACACTCACCTTGCTGTTCGAAGGTACCATTGCATCACTCTCTTGTGCTGACACCTAGAGCCAAGGAAAATATTTAAGGATTTTGAAACCAGGCCTTTATACCAAATGGGACTCCTACACCAAATGGTGTGAGGTCTGATTGGGACTTCATATTTGGGAGATCCCCTTGGTTGACGGATTTCCAATACCGTCAACAAAATGCCACTAGAAGGAGGGGAAAATGACAAGTTGTGCCCGTTGAGTCTGGTTTGAATCTCTTATTTAAAATGGCTCTTCCCCAAATCATAATCCCAGGATGTTTTTCTAAAGAGCTTAATTTTACCATTCCTGCGGAAGTTATTCATAACCTGTCAGAGTTTAAGTTTGATGGTGACGGTGAATCACCTTTTCGCGAACATCTGCTTCAAGTTGTTTGTCTTTGTATTTCTCACAAAATATGTTCCAAAGATTTCATGGCTAGATTACCCACCCTCACATTCGAAGGTCATGTTAGTCAATGGTGTCATACATTACCCATTGATTCTAATATCCATTCATTCGACTAGCTTTCTAGGAAGCTTCATAAAGCCTTCGATAATTATAACCACCGAGATTTTTATGGAAGAATCAATCATTTAAGAATAAAGCCTGATGAATCAGTTGACGATTTTTCTGATCGATTCCTTCACCTATATTGCGAAATTCTTGAAAAACATTTGAGTTGGTATTTCTTGAAGCAAAAGTTTGCATGCTTGGTTCATGTCTCTTCATACGTTGAGCCTAAACCTCCTAATTTTCCTTCTTCTCCAACTCTTTCAAATCATGAGGCACATCAAATTTCAGAGGAGGAGTTTACAACCCTTTTGGTTCTTTTTCCTCCTCCTTTCCCGGTCCTAATGAGGTTGCCTCCTTGTGGTGATTGTAAAATTGGGAAATCTGTGAATCAAATCTCCATTCCATCTTGTCATTATTCTTCCACTTCAATGGATTAAATGCTAGAATGGATCATGAACCCTATGGTGAATAATCACTCCTCCATTATGTAATATGATGTGATCATTCAAAACTCTGGTCTCAAAGCTAATATGGATTTTTGTTGTCCTCTATCATCTACATATCTTGACTCTTTGTACCATGACCTGCTTGATCAAAATTCTTCACTAGATAGTTCTTCACATTCTCTCGATTCTCAAGCTACTAGCCCAAATTTGATCAAGTACAAAGAAGTCACAGTACCTAGGTAGAGGAGCAACAATGTGAAGATTCTTTCAATCTTTCCTATCTATTTCAAAATCTTCGATGTGAAAACAATGAGTTTTCGTTCTTGAATGATTCTCAATTTGCTAATCATGGTGGAAAACCAAATACAATTAATTCTTTCAATCAGCCCCTAGCCTTGGGCAGTGATCATTCCAATGATGATAACTTTATTTCTGTATGTTGTGATGAATTCCCAAGAAGATTATATGATCTTTTAGTTTCTCATGAAGAATTTAATTTAGATCTAGAATATGGTTCGGTAAAAGAAGATGTTCATATCGAAACTTCCTCTTCACCTCACTATCCCTTGTGTCCTACCATTTGCAACACATCTGCTTGCGATAAAGATACTCCATGCTCTTCATTTTATTCATCCAATGAGTTATCCCCTCAATTGACACAAGGCAATGAGGTTGTCCATGATGAAATTAAAAACCGTGAAATCATCAATTACCTTGCCCATCCCTCATCATCTCTTATCATGCATGAAGACAACTCTTCAAATCAGGTTTCTCATGAGATCTCACCAATTCATTTGTCTTTTAATATGTTATCAGATGAGCCTCTCCAATTGAGCAATCTTATTGTTGAAGTTGAAAAATATGGTAAAATTTGTGACAGAGATGGTTGTTATCCAATGAGAAGTGGTCTTACTGAAACCAGCAATAGCACATATCCTCAAGCCATGCATGATCTGATTCAAGCTTTAAAATTCAATTCTACAATCCTGGGAAGTTCTAGAACATGCCAAGGAGACAAGGCACTTCAACTTCCGTTAATGGTTATGTGAGGATCTCATGACTCTGGTAAGCCCGCCCCCCCGAACTAAATCAAATCTAGTTTCTCTTGCACAATATATCTATCTACAAGGTTTCACTCGATGTGAATTCCCGTGTAAAAAATGTTTAGTATTTTGGATGTGACCTTTCAAGTTTTCAATATTTTACTTATGACTGAATTTAAGATATGTTGTAGTTGATTTTCCTTCATGAAAATCTCTCACATCAAACTCGGGTTGGGAATGTGCATCTCTCCTAGAGTGATGGAATTGCGAAGTGGATTATCTCAAGGCCTATCTTTTCTCGAAGGAATCATACTTATCAAATTTATCCCTTAATGGTTAGCTCCTTAGTCTTTTTGCAAATTTGATATTGCAAATTTGTCCTCTCATCACACCAGAAATCTTCTTGAGCAGTAATGAATGCACAAGTTGTCACACGACTCAAGTTCTTTTCCATTCACCATGTCCCAACTGGTCTCATGGATTCATGGTGCTAGCATCCTTTTTAAAATCTTTTGATGAATATGATGCTTGTAAAATTTGTCATCAGTTGCAGGAAGGTGGTCTATCATATTTGGCTCACAAGGAACTTGGTTCAATTGTTCAGAGCATTCCCGAGACTGTTCGAATTGGTTTTTCTTTTTTGATCACAAACTAGGAATCTATTGCTTCAATCGGCTCATTTGATAATTCTTCTATCCTTGATGACTGCCATTAAGCTTATCATTTTCCCATCAACACATCCAAGGACAATTTTTTTGCACCGCATGATCTTCATTATTCAACATCTCTCTATTCATAATTTTGTCAAGTAGGCGAGGCACTTTAGCCTTCATTGATGACTATGGTAGGTCCTCACTCTCTTGACATGATTGTCGAGTATGATCAGATCTATTTTTCCTCACACAATTCTCATCGTGGTCCCACTCTTCTAATTGAAAATTCACCTTTTCCAATATTTCGAGGTTTTCAAGAGAGCCATCATGAATTTTAAGATCCAATCACTAAATGGATGGAACAATCTTACTTGGAAATCTCTATTACAGACAAAAAATTTCAATCTTTCCTAGCGCTTGCTAAAGAGCTCAATGTAGATGAAGACACATCCACAAAAGGCTTCCAAGGTTTGCTAAAAAATGGTATTCATCGAAAAGGTAAGCATGTGGATTAGATGAAAGTAGTGGTCGTGACATACCTTTTTGCCCACAGGCAAGACCTTCCTTTTCTTGTGAAAAATTTCCAATTTTTTATATCTTAAGTTGCACATCACTTTTTATCTATTTTAATTGTTCATATCTTTGTGGATGCATGTCGGGAAAAATTATGTTGGCTTCACTAGAAATTTCATTACACGTAACCTTGACCTTCTAGTTGTTAGGTTAGGAGTAGGATTAGCTGCATCATTAAATTTCCCTTTCTTGCACTCATTATGCACTCGTTTCCTACAGTTTTTCCTCATTTTCTTATTATGGTTTTACATCATGTTCACTTTAGCCATTATGTTCTCGTCTTCTAGTTTTGTTTCTTGGTTCTGTGTTTTCTTTCTTTTTATCTTGCTTTCTTCCTTGTTTAGTTTTTCCTTTTGTTTTCATTATGTGAATAAATGTTGTGCCTGGACTTTTTTAGCTTCTTAGTATGTGTGTGGTCAAACTATAAAGATTATTGTGACACTTCAGCATTTGGCTAGCCATCTATCTATCTTCTTTGTGTTGGTTACATATTTTGGCCAATGAAGTTTCGATGGAAAATATGATCCATCCTTAAGGAGATTTTGGTCGAACCATGAGCCCACGTCTATTCCAAAAACCTCATGCTTATACTCATTTTTTCTACTTTGGTGTTCTCAAGCTTATCAAACTAGTAGAAACAGAGAAGGGGGGAAGTCTAAACGAGAAAACCCAAATGAGAGGTCTCTATATGCTTCTCTAAAGGAACAACCTCTTCCGCTTTCAATAAGTCGAGATCCCTCTTCTGCCCCAAAATAAATAAGTTCCAATGCACAGTTCTCTTTAAAAAAATAAAATTAAAAGCGGATGAAGAAAAAGGCTTCCTGTGCAGAGACGTGAAGCAAGCAACTCCGTCGGGGAACTGTCTAGGCTCGTTGGTAGCGAAGAAATGTTTGCATTCCTGCACAACTCTACCAAGGTATTTTCCAAGCCTACTAGCAGTGGAGCAAAACCATAGATGAAAACTTATACTATGAAAATATTAAGCTCGCAAGCTACACTACCCTTCCCAACTCAAAACATTGTGATTATGTTGAACATTATGTTGTGTTCGACTGAGAAGGTATAGTGGGGATCATGGATGTTCGTGGGGTAAGTGGGAAGGCCAAGGTAATCTGCATGATGAATATACACTCCTTGAAGAAACAAGGCCCTGTGTGGAAGGAGTTAACCAAAGTAGAGAAGGTGGATTCTAACAGTGTGTTGCCAAGTGTTGTAGCGACTACAACACCCTCCAAAATTTTGGCCTCCACTCAAATTTAGGATCTTACTATGGATCCTTTAATTGGTCGTTTCTCAGTAACTTATTGGTAAGTTGAATATTTCAATATCCCTTCTTTGATCATAAGATTCGTTCACGCTTTTATCTTTGTATAGCAAGTGTCATCTTTGGGTATGGGAGTTATCGCTTGTCATGCAAAGGGAAGTTTTGGTTTGCTTCAAGGGCTAATATTTGTGAAAATGAGTTGTCTCATCATATAGACATGTGTTGCACTCATTTCCAAAGTTTCCTGCACTATGACACAAGTGTCATCATAATCTTCGCAAATTCTATCGTCAGAGCTACACTTGTCGTAAGTTGCAACAAAGGTTGTTTCATTGAGTGAAGTATGTTTTCACATGTTATGGATTATCTATGTTGTGTCACTACGTGTCCAAGTGTGTGGTATTAGACAATTTCTATCACTGTTCACATCAATTCCACTGATCCCATACTTAGCCAAATTCCGGAGGATTCCTAGAAACATAGCCTCATCCAGCCTTCCTAAACTGTGCACTTTGCATCTACAACCCTCAAGTTTTTCCCTTTCCTACTGGAACTACACAATGCGTAGAAAGCCCAACATCCCTTGGAATCCAAAACTAGGTAGAGTCTACCTCTAGTGACCTCCCCTCAACCATATCTCATTTCCTTAGAGGACTGCACAGATTTTTCCCCCAAGCCTCTCTGCTACCCAATCCCCCTTGCCTCTAAAAACTACACAAATTTGTCCTCCGGGGCCTCATCCCATAGCAGCCACTACCTAATTGAACTATGCAATTTTTTCCCTCAGTGGGCACTGTTCCTTCTTATCCCTCAGTCCAACCTAGTCATTGAGCCTTCTCTCCCCCTGACCTTATACCAGTTCCAACTCATTCAATGGATTATCATGCAACATATTATACTAGTAGTTTATCATACTGATGTCGTCTTGTCATGAGTGGATTATAGATATATGAATTATGGTAAGCTATGGCAAGATGATTAAGAAGGATATGAAGAAGGAGGACATGTTAGATTATAATTAAGGAGCTGAAGAGAAAACATAATTATCATATAAGTAGACCAAGGAACCCAGAGTATGATAGAAGATTGGGACCGCATGACGACTCCATCTAATTCACATCCCTTTGGAGGGTAGGTAAGAAAAACAAAACACATTTTTCATGAATTTGAAATACACCTTTTAGCATAGGATGAATGAAATCTTATCATTGTCATATCATTATGTCTTCAATGACATGTATGGTTGCAAACACTCAAAGTCATTCCATCTGTTTCCTCTAATTGTTTTGCTCCCTTTTGCTTATTGGATCAACTGTTGTATTTCGGCACGTTTGACTGTTATGTCATGTTTGTGAGTCTTTTCTGATGGTTTCGAAGGTCGAAATTTGGGTATATGATTTTTCCTAACCATGTAAACATTCATCGCACTCATGAACAAAGTTTTGAACATTGTTGCACAAATGTCATCACAGTCGTCCTAAAGTCTATCTCAAATGTAGCACTTGTCACTTCTGGTTATGAGACAGTCACACAGAGGGAAATGATTTATTTTTTCTCCAATGGTCTATGTTTTCATGTCATCAAAGTATGCTAAGTGTGTGATCACAAGTTTAAGTTCATCATGAGTCTATCTTCCTCCCACACTTAGCCATTTTTTTGAAAATCTCCCCGACCAGGAAACTCGGCTGCACTGGACCCTCACTTGACTACACACTGCATAGTATTAGCCCCTCAGTGTTGTGACCTTTTTGCATGGAACTGCATAGTGCACAATCACATTCCTCGAGGGTAGCTGCACTACACAATTTCAGAGCTCAGAGGCCTTCCTTGACCCCCAAAATTGCACAACAATTCCTCCTAGTCTAACCTGAACTACGCACTTCACATTGTCAGTTCTCAATCTTTTCCCCTTTCCTACTGGAACCCTATAATTCATAGAGAACCCAACCTCCCTTAGCCTCTGGAACTGTGTATAGGTGTCCCCTAGTGTCCTCCCTCAACCATAGCTCACTTCCCTCAAGAATTGCGTAGATTTTTCCTGCAATCCCCTATGTTGCCCAATTTGCCTTGCGTTTAACAATTGCATAGAACTGACCCCACATGGGCTCATCCTGCATCAGCCATTGTTGGTTTGAACTACGCAATTTTTCCCCTCAGTGGAGATTGTGCTGAAAATTTTCTCAATCAAGCCTGAGCTGCACCTTGCGCAATCTCAATGATCAATCTCTCTCTCTATCACTTGGAACTGTGCAATACGTAGTTACTAGGCCCTCTCTCCCATCTTGTCACTTTTCCTAGGCTCATTTCATGGATAGTAATGCATCATATTATACTAGGGAGTTTTAGGATTGATGTCATTCCTTCAAGAGTGAATTATAGGAACAGGTAAACTGTCAAAACATCGTGATGAAGAAGGAGAAGAAGGAGGGATGCATTCCTAGAGACGCACTTGTAGCTGAATGGACAAGTGAACCTACCAAGAGAAAGAGAAGGAACACAAGTGTGCAACCACTTGCCAAGACCAAAGATCATTGAAGACCCTACATTATCAAGTTATGTGAAGGATAAAAGAAAGCATATCCAAGAACACATCAATTGCTTAGCAACAACATCATCTCGAGATTACCACATCATCAAGCCAGTCCATTGTTAGCAATGTTATGTCAAGTCATGTCATGCATTTCCATGTGCCACATCACTATTGTGGGCCATGTATATTGTGAATCAAATGCATTCTAAAGTGAAAGTCAAATGGACACACAAGAGTATCAAGATTCATGTAAGTTGAAAAGTCATAGGAAGTTGAATAGTCATGAGGGTAGTCAAAGAGTCACAAGTGGAATAATCACCCTTGGTTATATATACCCCCTCATTGTATGAGAAAAATAATTTTCACCTTGGCTCCTCTCGCAAGGCATTAGAGAGACCAACTAGTTCTTTAAGGAGCAAGGAGTGGCTCCAATGTCCCACTATTGGGGTTAGTGATGTACAATGTAAATATGTGTCTTGTAACTTTTGCTTAATAATAGAAGCCTTTTAAGCCTAGCACGTTCTTCATGCATGACTTATGAATCTTTGTAAGACTATTCTGTGAACATTTTTATTTCATGTTTTTTTTCACATGTACTAAGATAGTTGAATTGTTTCGGTTACTTTAGTGCTTATCTCATTAGCAATGTGTTGTAATGGTTGTTACTACTATCTCATCCTTATGGACTATTCCGTGGGATTCTATATAGACCTTTATTTGCTTATCAGTATAACGACCATCACATCCACTACATACTACTCCGCTGGATGTTAAACAGATCTTTCCTTGTTCATTGGTTGTAATGATTGTCACATTTGTTGTGGACTATTCCACCGGATGTTGGATAAGTTTTTTTGGTTCATGTGTGTCTCTTCCTAGGTGGTACTATTACCTCTCATGTAGAGGCTCACTTTTCTCCCCCCTTTTGTAGTAAGAGAACCTAGACACAGTTCCATTGCACACTCACCTTGTTGTTCGAAGATTCCATTGCATCACTCTCCTCTACTTATAGCTAGAACCAAGGGAAATCTTTAAGGATTTGGAAACCATGCTTTTATACCAAATGGGTATCCTATAGAAAATGGTGTGAGATCTAATGGGGACTTCATATCGGGAAGATCCCCTTACTTGACGGATTTTTAGCACTGTCGATAGGAAGAAATATCAATTGAAACTAGAATCCAGTCAAGGGGGCAAGAAGAAATATTTGTCCAAAATTAAATGTTTCTATTGTCATGAATTTAGGCACTATGCCATGAAGTGTCCACACAAAAATGCAATTAAGAAGACCTTAGGAGTAGTCACAAGTGAAGCTTTGGCTTCACAGTTCGAGCTTGACTTTACCCTTATCGCATGCATGTCTAGCACAATGATGGGGAGCATGTTGTACTTGGACTCAGGTGCATCGTTGCACATGAAAGGGTCTAGAGAATTTTTCGATGACCTAGAAGAAAAATATTTGCAGATGCACATCTAGATGGGGGATGATGGAAGGTATAGCGTGACTGGGATTGGTACAATCACCTTTCAAAGGGACTTGAGTTCACCCCTCAGGCTTAAGGATGTCATGTAAGTTCTGAACCTAAAGGAAAATATTGTCTTTGTTGTAATTTTGGAAGACCATAGTTATGATGTGATCTTTAGAAAAGGAATGGCATTCCTGAGACACATAGCCATGAGATAGGTGAAGTAGATTTGGGTTCATGTGAAGAATCTGTATAAGCTAGATGTGGAAGATTATGTTGCATTAAGCACAAAATTAGAGAAGGTGCAGAAAATTAGAGAAGGTGAACTTTGGCACAAAAGATTTGGCCATTTTCATCATGGTGCCCTAAAGATTATGTAGCAGGTAACCATAGGCCTCCCTAGAGGATCACTTGAGCAATAGGTTGTATGCAAAGGATGTACCTTGGGGAAGTACACAAAATCCAATTTCCATGATTGGGATAGAAAAGCACATACAGCCCTTGAAAGGATCCACTTTGATGTCTGTGGACCTTTCTCAACGGCCTCCATTACTAGACACAAACATTTTATCATTTTTATTGATGAATTCTTATGGAAGTGTTGGATCTTCTTCATCTGGAAGAAAGATGAGATATTCTCCAAGTTCGTAGAATTCAAGGCAGTAAAAGAAACTAGCAAGAAGGTGAAGGTTCTCAAGAGCGATGATGGAGGTGAGTAGGTGACAAATGAACTTAAAAATTTATGTGCAAAAGAAGTCATTTGATGAGATATGATAACACCCCACAACCCACAGCATAATGGAGTGGCTGAGAGAAAGAACTGTAGCATTGTGGGAGCAATAAGGGTGGTGTTTCATGGTCAAGGCCTACCTCTAAATTTGTGGGTTGAGGCATGCAACATCGTAGTCTATTTGCATAACTAGAGTCCTCATTGGATTCTGAGAATGATTACATCAAAGGAGGGTTTCTCAAGGAGGAAGTCAAATGTGTCACACTTCAGGATTTTTAGAGCCTCTTTTTATTTCCATGTCTCTAAATAATCAAGGAAGAATCTAGAGCCGACAACATAATTGTGGGTATTTGTGAGTTACATGGAAACTCCCCACAACTATTGTGTACTTTCCATCCCTCAGAATGATAGTTGTGCGAAGGGGTGTAAATTTTGATGAGGAGAAAGGAATGTGGTGCTCTCTTGAGAAGGAGATTCAGATCCCACCAGAAGAGGAGATTTTAGCTCCAAAGGAGGAACCTCAAGAAGTTATGGGGCAACCAAAAATTAAGGAGTAGAAAGTGGAGATAACCACTCAATCATAAACATATAGAGAAGGTAGAAAAAGAACCAAGAAAGTTTAAATACTTATGCAGGATGTGATGGAGAATGTGGGTGCTCCTTCAAATTAGTGCATGCAAAGAAGGTCACCTAATCGGTACACTAGCTACATGGATCTAATGACTGAGCTTGTAGAGACTAGTCCATCCTCTTTCGAGGAAGTAGTAGAGATCCCTACATGGTTTGATGCAATGGTAGAGGAATATGAATCCATTGTAAATAACAGTGTTTGGGAAGTGGTCCCAAGACTAGGAGAAAAATTAGTTGTGTGTTCAAGATGGATCTTCAAGGTGAAGCAAGTAGTAGATGAAAGCATAGAGAAATGTAAGGCCATATTTACAACCAAGGGGTACTCACAAGTTGAAGGGATTTAATATGAGGAGACCTTTACTCTTGTTGCAAGCTACTCATCCATTAGATCAATTCATGGTCTACTTGCGCACATGGGGTGGAAGATCCACCAGATGGATGTAAAAACAACATTCCTCAATGCCGTTATTGAGGAGGTGTACATCAAGAAACCAAGAGGTTTTGAGACATTTGATCAAGAGTGTCATGTGTGCAAACTTAAGCGAGCATTGTACGGTCTCAAACAATCACCCTGTGCTTGGTACACAATGATCGATAGTTATCCCACCAGTTTGGGCTTCACCAAAAGTGATGCAGATGAAAACCTCTAGCATATCTTCGTAGAAGGTAAATTGTTGATTATTTTCTTATATGTTAATGATTTGATTTTAACCGGTGATGAGTATTTGATCATATCTTGCAAGGAGGACCTTGCAAGGGAATTTGAAATGAAGGACATGGTTCTCATGGACTACTTCCTCAGGTTGGAAGTATGGCAAGGAAATGGGGAATTGTTTGTCTCTAACGAAAAGTATGCAAATGAGATACTACAAAGATTCCACATAGCGAGTTTCAAACCCATGGAGACACCTATACCAACCAACTAGAGGAAGGAGGATGCCACTTTAGGTGAGGAGGTGGATGCTACCATTTATTGGTAGCTTTTGGGTTCACTAATGTATCTTCTAAACACACGACTAGATGTGTGTTATGCAGTCAACCAACTAAGCCAAGTTATGGTTAGGAAAACCAAACTATTTTGGAATGCAGCTAAGCATGTTCTATGATACCTCAAAGGTAATACCCTATTTGGACTATGGTATAGATGAATAGAGGAGGTGAAGCGTGTGGCTTCACAGTTTCAGATTGGGTAGGGAGTCCATCAGATCGAAAGAGTACATCAGGTGAAATTCTCAATGTTAGGTCCACAGTGGTTTCCTCGTACGATAAAAAGAAAAGATATTTGGTGCTCAGCTCGACAGAAGTAGAATACAAGGTTACAAGTCAAGTAGCATGTGAGGAAATCTAGATTAGAAAGATACTTGTTGGATTGTTTTGTCAAATGATGTATCCAACTATGATCTACTGTGATAATCAAAGTTGCATCAATATCTCTAAGAATCTTATATTTCATGATTGATCCAAGCATATAGATATCTAGTATCACCATTTACAGGACTGTGTGCAGAGGCAGATAATGTTGCTTCAATGAATTTCGACATAGGAACAAGATGTTGACTTTTTGACAAAGGCCTTGTTAAGAGAGAAGTTCGAATTCCATAGGTGTAGGATATGGGTGGTTGATAATCCATTTCTTGCGAAGAGAGAGTGTTGAAAAATGTAGCAAGAAATTCTCAATTTTATTTTTCCTTGATAAAATTGAGAAAATTCGAATTTCCACATCAGCAAACAACTTGGATGTAGTTAACTTGTGTGACATGGCTTGTATCATCTAGTTTATTCAATAAATTTGAGTTGGAGGAGTTAGAGTTCAGTTAAGCATGTGTGATTGATAATTTGTAGAAATCAAAGTCAGTTATCTCAAGTTATTTTCAGTTAAACTAGTTCCAACTGTTGGAGGAACTATTGGAAGGTTGCTTGTGTAGTGAGACTTCAGTCAAACTCAGTGATCACCCAGTTAACTAATAAATCAGACCAAAATAGCTAGTGCATGTAGAGAATTTGAGTTACCTAGTTGAGGTGGATATTTCAAGGAAGTGTAGCATCAGTTGTATACTATTCCAGAGGGTACAGGAGTTGCATGCATCCTGCTAATCAACTTGAGGAATTGCACAATTCATTTTCGAGAAATTGCTAAATAATAGGGGCCTAATTCCTTAAATGAATTGTGCAAGGAAATAGGGCTCAAGCAGAGGCTGAAATTGACTAATTTTGGATTAGAGATTCTCATTGAGAATAGAGATAGGTTATTCACTTGCAGGGTCTACTCAATTGAGAAAATAAATTGTAATACATCTCTATTCATCATATTAATGCAAGCAGACATTGGGGTTTTTTTCAAATTTTTTTCCCCAAGAAAAATACTATTTGCATGTGTCTGATTTCTTATTGCACGCCTGAAGTTTTTGTTCTAGATTGTAAACTACTTTCCACAAAGCAGTAGAGTAGGTTTGTGTCTTGTGATTTTGATTAAAAATTCAAGAGTAATTGAAAATATACACCATAGTTTCTACAAATATATGTTGAGAAAATAAATTGAAATAGTAGAAAAAATGAAGCATGATTGATCCATAAATAAAACTCAAATTGTAAACATTAACAAGTTGTCATCCAAGCATGTGAGAATGTGCACTCTCAGCTTGCTTCTCTTGCTTACAAGGATGGGATGTGACACAATGAGAATAACCATCAGAGGAGTTTTGTCTAGTGACCTGAGCGTTTTTTTTTCATGGTTTTGCGCAGGTAGAGGAGGGTTAATGGAATGCTTAGAAGTATGAGCAACATATTGTGGAGGTTTGCTAGTAGGTCTGGAAGATTGGGTTGTTGGTTGTGGACTGGGGACAAAACGAGAGGTAGTTGATTATAACTTATGTATTACATGGGGTTTGGGAAGGAGAGGAGGGAGAGGCAATGAAGTTGTTGGTAATCCCTAAACCGACCATAATCGTTGAGTCTAAATCATTTTTTTCCAGCCATCATTGGCAGGGACTCCTAGTGGCACTGAAATATGAGGTGGCACTAGGATACCAATACTAGGCTTGCTATGGACGGAAGGCTACATATGCTAAGCAAGAGGTCGGCCAGTTAAATTTATAAATTTTTAGTTTTGAGAAGTTACCTCAATTCTTATGAATCCCCATCAAAATGTACAAAAATTATAGGCCTTTTATCCCTTATTATCCTCAACCTTTTGTCTTTATTATTTCTTGCTTTGCCTCTATTTCAATTACGAAAACTCATGTTGTAAAGGAAACATCAAGTTATTTACAGATCGTGATAATACAAAATTATTCCAACATCAAATAATCTAATATTACATGAGTGTCTAATAACAAACATTTGGATAAAAATTGTAGGGGAGGAGAAAAACTGCTTAGTATAGAATTACAATCAAATTGTAATCAATGAGGGATTTTCTAAATACCTTAAAAGGAGAAATGGAGTGACGATATCTAAAACGATGGTAAGCACACTTTCGAAATTTACTAAGGCCTAGGAGGTTGTAATAATATATTATTTTTATAATATATATCAGTCTTAACAAACAAAGGCCTCTTTCTTTACTCAAAACCCTATGACCCAGGAAGTGTATATCATTATATAGACATGAAGTACTAAAACCTTTTAGCATCAACATAAGCATGCTCACAAGGGTTATAAACCCTAAAATGTATATACATTGCAAAAATATTTCAATCAAAGTGTTGGGCTTGACCAACCATTAAACATGCATGAATGTTGGACAAACAAAAGCACAAAAAATGATTAGGGTTTTTGACCTTTAGTGAAAAAATAGGGCATATCAAACAAAGGAACCATTTCAAAAACCATTTTGATTGACCTATTGATGATGAGGTGGTTTTGTGCTCAAAACCTTAACGTCTCAAGGGCTCCCACATCAAATCATATATTTCAATTATGTTACGGAAAAAATTCTTTAGTCATGTGCCAAAGAAATACATCATAATTATTTGATATGAGGGGAACTAAATCGTAAAGAGAAAAGGACTAATACACCCAAAAGTAATGTTCAAAAGAATTACTTGAAGAGAAACTAAACCATGGTTATAATCAATATGTCATTAAATGTAATGATAATCCTTTGTTATGACTTTGGTATAGAGAGGGATCAAGGTTTGATTGTTACAATAGTCACGATGCATGGCTAGCATAACAACCATTTTCAAAATAGTTTTAGCAATAATATATAAGAATGTGTGCACCAAGAAAAGGTGATAGTTTTAAATTCTCTTTTTTCAAAAATATCATAAGTAATGAACTTGACAAAGCTAGATACAAGGACAAAGAACATGAATACAACCCTTATAAGACCCAACAAGCCCTTTTGTTGTAGGGTTCGAAAATACATTAGATAAATTTTGAGGTCTAAAATGGGTATGCTAAGGAATATTATAAAATAATAGTGGAAATAATAAAATAATATTATCTTACCTCATCAAGTTTTGGAGGGAAAAAAGAAAAAACTACTTTTTCAACTCGCATTTTCAACTTATTTCCTTATGATTTTACTCAAAATTTGAGCGGGAGCACTCATTGGATGCAAAATTTAAATTTGCATCCAAGGAGTACCCATGTTTCATACTTTGGATGGACCCTACTACACGAAAAATGTGAAATACATTAAAAACTTGATTGCAATCATGTTTTTCATGTTTTTCACATTTTTCATGTAGTAGGGTCCATCCAAAGTATGCAACATGGGTACTCCTTGGATTCAAAATTAAATTTTGCATCTAACGAGTGCTCCTACTCAAAATTTGAGTAAAATTGTAAGGGGATAAGTCGAAAATACAAGTTGAAAATTATTTTAATTTTTTATTTTCTCTATTTTTTTTTGTTTTTACTTTTTACTCCAAAAATGGTGAATCATCCCCCGTGGTTGGCATCATCATATTGAATATTATTAGTTCTTATAAATTTTATTTGTGTTGTACATTTTTATTTTGAGGCTCATATTTTACCTCTAATGGATACAATGAGACTTACCCAAAATATAGACATAGACTTAGTGACTTTCAAGATGTTGGCATGCTTTTGCGCCTAAAACCTAGGTCCCAAAGGCTCGTATGAAAAAATGCATAATATATTTACATATAATTTAACAAAGAATATTTAAAACCCTAGACATAACAATGTCAATAATGTGATCGATACAATGAGGTATCGATAACAGGAAGGATGGAGTGCCCGCATTGCCTGCCTAGTGAGGGTTTAGGTTAATCTACTTGTTCTCTACAGCTTCACCGTAACCCCGCACTCTTTTGGCAAACCGACGACATCCATCTCCCTACGTCGTTGTCAACTATTCCTGATGGTCAAGGTGTCAGTTCCCTGCCTCACAATGGAAGAAAGCATGGATTATGAAGAGGTGGACTATTCTATGGACCCGTTTCTCGGTTAGGTCATTTTCAGAAACCCTAACCCTAACTCATCGATTTCTAGTTTGCATCTGCCATCCACTTCTGTTCTTTCTTGCTTCGCCCCAGTGGTCACCCTCCCTAGCCAAACCGCATCATCTTTGCATTTCGGTTCGCTATCCATAGAATCTCCTGCCCTGTATTGCCCTCTGCTCTCACCTGGGACGTTACACCTGCTTGTCACTGGCACATTGCCCTCTCCTTCATTTGAGCCATGCCCTCCGGGCGAACAGCTACACCTGTCTAGCCCTCTTCTGCCTATGGACCAGACACCTGAGGGTCCTCAAAGTCACAGCCTGACTATCCCTGTCATTCCAACTTCATGTTGTTTTGGAACCCCCATGATTATGGTTAAATCGGCAGCCTAGCTTCATCAAGAGTGAGGTAATTCCACTAATCCGTTACAAGATCATCCATCTGCTCTACAGACCGGGAAAAGGAAAGTGAAGTGTGTGAAAGCTTCAACAAAGGATTTCACAATTTCCTTCGGTGAGGATATATTGATGGGTGAAGTTGCGAACAAGGCCAGCTCTGTTCTAGTTAGGAATGTCCGGGGAAGGGCTTACACAACGGAGAGACTGACCCTTTGGGTTAAGGAAATCTGGGGCAATACCCTCAAAGAATTACCAGAGGTCCAAATTCTTCCTAGGGGGTTGTTTGCTTTGCATTTTACAAAGGAGGAATACACAGATCTGGTGCTCGCAAGATACTGGCATATAGAGATGGCGTCGGTTCTCCTTAAGCGATGGAGTCCATTGTTTGACTCGGAAAGGGAGCAGATATGGGCTAGACCTATTTGGGTTTGATTACCTAGATTCCCACTTCAGTTTTGGTCTGAAGAAGTTTTTGTTAGGATTGGGAATACACTAGACATCTACCTTGACTTTGATAAGTCCTATGTTCAGACCAAGAATCGAACCTTGGCTTGCATCTTGGTGCATTTGGATATGCAAGAGGGCTTGGAGGAAAAAATTACATTAAACTCAGGTTCAAATCTTGGACTACGAAGGCATCCCATTTCATTATAGGAGATGTCATACGGTGGGGCACATCTTCAAGGAATGCCCATTAATCAAGAAATCATCTGATTCTCCGAGTTCTCCTTTAAACTCAAAGGGTAAAGCAGTCTCCGCCCCAGCCTGCACCCCCCCAAGCACCTGAATGGGTTGATACTTCCATGGCAGCAGAAGGAGTGCACAGAACTCCATCGCCTCTGATGACGCGATCCCATGCTACTGTTGCTGAGGCCACAAGAAAAGCGGGTACTCCTCTTTACTCTCTCACTATCTCATCTGTATCTCTTTCTTGCAGTGCATCACTTGATTCTGCAGCTATTAGGATCATTACTCCCTCCATCCCCTGCACTCTTACCTCACCCCCTCCCATCATTTCCACCACTGCTCCATTTGTCCCGTCTCCCCCTTCCTCCCCCCTCCCAACGTTTCCACCACCACTCCATCTGTCCCATCTCCCCCTTCCTCCCCCCTCCCATCCTCCTCGGATCGATTGGAACCGCCTCACTCATACAACTTATGCTCTTGATTCCTCCCTGAGTGCCTTACTCCCTCCTATGCAGGGCTAGGTCCCACTCTTACTGATCCGATTGTTCAAACATCTTGTGGCTGAAAGTCTAGTCTCTCAAAAGCCATAAAAAAGGTCAGGGCTGAAGTCGTCACTCGCAAAAAATTCTCCATAAGATTTGGGGAATCATGGGGATCCCATGCACAAGCAGATCCTCTATCTGGGTACTTTCTAAATTCTTTGGAGTAGCACAACCTTACGGATGTCCCCATGATTAAGCCCCTGCCCACTTGGAGAAATAGAAGGGTAGGGGATGCAGCTTTGGCTAGGCGGCTTGATCGATTCCTGATTAAGGTGACCCTGTTGCATCATCTAAATAGATATAGACAATGGGTGGGTTCTGGGGGCATATCTAACCACTCCCCAATATATTTGGAGATCCTTGGTCTCGAATCTAAACCTAAACCCCCCTACAAATTCAATCATCTCTAGCTATAGGATCCGAGATACATCAAGATAGTCACTGATTATTGGAAGGCAAATCCCATCTCGAGACACAGATCCCTAACTGAGGGATTTTGCCACAATATATCTCAACTCAAGCATCTATCCATCTCCTGGGCCAAAGAGAAAAAACAAAGGGATGATCATACCCTATCTCTGATTGAATCTGAATTGAGCGCTCTTATGGATGACAACAATAAGGGATTTTCATCTGCAAATGAAAAATCCCATCTTATTGAGCTTGAGAAATAGAAGGATAGGATATTGAAGGAAAGAGAAGAATCCTAGAGACTTAAGAGTAGGGCAATCTGGCTACAAGCTGGAGATGACAACACAAATTTCTTTCAGAACTTTGCAAAGGGGAGAAAGATAGCTAACACTATCTGGAATATGCCTATATTGAATGGAGGTGTGGCAGACACCTTTAAAAAGCTATCTCTGCTGGGACCAATCTAGCGGATATTATACAAGTGGTTGGATTTTTCCCTTGGTTTGTAGATGAAGAGGCGGCAGAGGAGCTCAATTCACTAGTGACACTTGCTGAACTTCAGGGGACCCTGAAGTGGTTTACAAAAGATAAAAGCCCAAGACGGATGGGTGGTCTATTGAGTTTTATCTAGATTTTTATGATCTCTTGAGACAAGGCATGCTCAATGTTGTGGAGGAGTGCAGGACCTCTGGAAAATTATATGATGCCATAAATTCCACCTTCATTGCCCTTATCCCCAAGACTGATTCTCTATCATCCTTCAATGACTTTTTCCCCATCTCTCTCTACAATTGTCTCTACAAAATAATTTCCAAGATCATTTCCAATAGGATCAGGCCCATCCTCTCACATCATATTTCACCTAAGCAGTTTGCATTTCTTAAGAACTGACAGATCCATGAAGCCATTGGTACTGCTCAAGAGGTCATACACTCTATTAGATCGAAAAAGCTAAGAGGCATCATTTTAAAGATTGATCTGGCAAAAGCATTCGACCATGTTAGCTAGCTTTACATCAAAATGCTTCTCATCCACCTGGGTTTCCCACATATTTTCACCACCTGGATCATGTCTTGCATATCTATAGCTTCCTTTAGTGTCCTCATTAATGGCTCTGCTTCCCATTTCTTTCATGTCGAAAGGGGACTCAGACAGGGTTGCCCTCTATCCCCCCTCCTTTTCCTCATTGTCATGGAAGCACTAAGCCGGTTAATTGCACATGAAAAGCGAAATGGCAGACTATTCAGTCTAAAAATAAATGATCATTGCTACCTCACACATCTCCTATTTATCGATGATGTCCTTATTTTTCTGGATGGTAGCATTCAAGGCTCTGTTTCTTTTGATAATCTGCTATCCCTTTTCTCCCAAGCTACTAGTATGATGGCAAACCATGGGAAATCCACCATTACTTTAGCTCACAATTCCATCAATGAATCTCCATATTCACAATAGCACTTCCCATATTGCATTCTCCCACTTGACCATGGATTCAAATACCTGGGGTTTTGGATCAAACCCCTGAGCCAAAAAAATTCCGATTGGATATGGCTGGTCATCAAATTGGAGAAAAGGCTAACAAATTGGTGTCATCATTTCTTATCCAAAGCAGGAAGATTAGTTCTAATAAAATCAGTCTTGGAGGCCACCCTGTTTTCTAGATGGCTTTAGCCTGGATACCCAGAAGCATCCTTGCTTACCTTCAACAGATTTGTAGCAAATATCTTTGGAATGGCCAACAAGATAAGAGAAGCACCCTTGCTCGCCTTCAATAGATTTGCAGCAGATATCTTTGGAATGGCCAACAGGATAAGAGAACTTTTGCCTGGGTTAGTTGGAACAAGATTGCCTTGCCTAAAAAATGGGAAGGATGGGGACTAAAAGATTTACCCCTTTTTGCTCAAGCACTTGCTACAAAAATGGGATGGACACTCCTCTCCAAACAGAATCTTTGGACCTCTGTTACTTACCACAAATACATATGGCCTCTCCAAATCTTGGACTAGGTTAAGCTGCCATGATGGAAAAAGACTGGTATTTTGTCAGTTTGGAAAGCTCTACTCCATTCTCTCCCGAACATTTGCAATAATTTGGCATGGAAGATAAATTATGGCACAAAAGCGCGCATTGGTCTGGACCCCTGGACCAGGGGAGGCAGATGATACCAGCTTCCGAGAGAGTTAATCCTCCATCTAAATCAGAGAGATATTAGTGTTATTGCACATATTGCTGACCAGGATAATTCCACCATATATGCACAAGCCTGGAAATATGCACATGAGCTAAATATCCCTCCTGATTGGCATCATATATGGAACAATTATATTGCTGCATTGATTTAGTACCACATCAGAATTGAGGGACTAGATGAAATTATGTGGTGCCTTGCTGAAAATGGAGCATACACCCCAAAAGTTGGCTACCTCGAGCTGATAAATAACAAACAGCCAGAGAATACACAAGATTGGTAGCAGGATATCTAGAAGTTAAAAACCCTACCGCGAACCAAGCTCTTCTTATGGTGTGTACTTAGCAATAAAGTCCCCACCGAGGAATCCTTAACTCACAGAGCCATTCTTGGACCACACTGGTGTGTTCTTTGTAAGCAATTATCTAAATTGACTAATCATCTCTTTCTTAAATGTGATGCTACGATCAATCTTTGGAGGTCCATCGCAACTATGATTCAGTTCACTGGCAGATGGGAGGGGGAAAACATAAACTAAGCATGGAAAAACTGGCACAGCTCGCATCCTGGAATAAATCTGATTTGTCTTCCTCTGATCATTTGTTGGTCTATTTCGCTGGCTCGAAATAGAACAATTTTTGAAGATGGTGTTGTCAGATGGCAGTTTATCACTGCAAAGATCATTTCCACCTATCATGAGCTCCCTGAATATACTTTTCCTTGCCCCCGAAGACCACTTGCACCTGATCCCATAGATCAATCCATACCCTGGGCTTTCTTTTATGGTGCTGCTCAGGAACATGGGTGTGGGGGAGGATTTCCACTATACCTCTCTGATCAACATCATTTTAGGGTCAAGATGGGACTTGGAGAAGGGACAACAATTATGCTGAACTCATCACCCTTCGCCATTTATTGCATTTTTCTCTTAGCCATGAATGCAGCAATCTACAGATTACGGGGACTCCAAAATCATTATTGATTGGTTCAATAATACCACTATCTGCCATGCACACACACTTAGAAATATTTTGGATGAAGTGAACATATTCAAAACACATTTTAATACCATCATATTTACAGGGAGCAGAACAACAGCACTGACAGGCTTTCTAAGGAGGCCATGTTACTACCCAGAGGTCAGTGGATGATTCAGGAGCAGAGGGGTACTGCACAGTACCAATATTACCATAGGTCGTATATAGATCAGGCATATCATAAGGTAGATGGACCCTAAATTTTGTTGATAGTGCTCAGTTATAATTTACACTGTATATATCATAGTTTTATGTGCAAAATATATCTTATGAGATCACCCTGTGTGGTGTATATATTGTAGATGTCATAGTTTTTGAAGATACTTTTTCAGGCTCTCTCATGCTATCACCCTGCATGGTGAATATGTTTCTATTTTCTAGCCATTTCAGGAATGAGCTTTGATGAATTTTGTGACTTGTATACACTAATATGACAAAGAGTCAATGATGCATATGCTGTCAAACATCTACTATATGTAATTTTTCAAAATTAATGAAAGATTACGATTTTTCCTATAAAAAAAAAAAAAATTATTTAACAAACCCTATGATGAAATCAATGATGTAAACAACCTTTGTATACTATAGGAGGTATTTGAATTAAAATATGGACGATGATGTTGGTTCTGAGTTTGGTGAGGTTCTTAAAACAAAGCAATAAGTTCTCGGCTAGCATGGTGTGTCTAAATGGACAAAATATCAAACAATTGAATCTGTAAAAGGATTTGTGGAGCTTTTGAGACTACTAAGCAATGAATAAACAAAAATTGAGGGAGGAAAAGGAATAGGGATAATAAAACTTAATGTAAATTCAATTAATTAGAGAAAACAAAAATTATCTATCATTATGCATACCTGGTAATTTCGGACCAAAAAAAAAATTGTCCTGTGCCCTAAAAATTTATTAATCCCTAGGCTCCCAACATTAGTTACGGGTAGTTTGAATGGAAAATAATTGAAACGAGAGGAGCTCAAACATGTTCAATACCCATGAAAGTTCACAGGCATAGTAAAATGTGTGTGTTATGATCGAAGCCCAAGGAGGAGTGGTGAGTAAATGTCAAAGTTAATGGCAGATGCAAGGATTGCCATCATGGATGGTGAGGCTACAAAGCATGGATTCCAACTCGGACTTATAGCGCCATCAACCACCGATAGTTTTGAGGGGAACCATATTATGTGGGGATGGTTTCCATATTTTATAAATGTAGGCTAAGAAGAGAGGTAACAATTGTCACTTTGTGTTGACAAGGATAGATGCAAAAGACATTATATTAATGGTTAATCTTAGGAAAGGATCATGGAAATGACTTGCAATTAAAACCTCATTTACAACAAAACTCTAGTGCCATCCAAACCAAGATACATGGAATGACACCTCAGTCTAAATTTGTCTATTTTGAACACAACCATCCCTAGTTAGGTCTTTGGATTGCATTACCAAGGACATGCCATGTAGAAGCCAAACAAAAATATGTTGCGAAACTTTGCCCTTTTCAATGAACCCATTTTCCATGTATTAACCAAATCCAAGAACTATATTATGCATCTTATAAACATGCATTGAATATTTCATTGTTTAAACATGTGCTCCACTGCCACCTTGAGCCATACATTATAACATGCATCGGGTACGGTGTAAAATTTATACACTAATTCGATAGTATAAACAATAACTCTAACCTTATAACATGAGTATCATATAAAATATTTCCATTGTTTGTTATACATGGGAAATATAAGATTGTGATCACCAAAATATATAAAGTACTTTTCAACAATTCAAATCCCTCAATGTTAAAACAAATTATGTTTTGGCCATATAATACGAATGCAATAACTTTTGTTGGAAGGACTTATGGATATGGCATAAGAATTTAGAACTTCAACATTAGAGACCATGTAGGTTAGATTATAGTGATGAAATTAAAAGCCTTACTCTTTTATATGCTTTGAGGTACTATATAAATACATGTTCAGGCTTTACTTTTATTTTTCATATTCATGGCAAAAAACTTTGCCTCCATTCCAAACATAATCAAAACCCAAATGTGAAAGAAAATTCGATCTATTTGTGCTCTCGTATCATCTCAAGTGGTAGAAACTTTTTATGTGATTGTCTTAAGGTAGGGTCCCACCTACTAGTTTTATTTTTTAATTTTTTTGGGATTGGTTCTTAATTTATTTGTTAGGGAGAAGGAATATTATCACAATGATTTGTGAAATTTTCATTATTGATGTGTGTCAACATTGGCACTCCACATGGCAGTTTGCATGGTGCAAACCAAAACTAAAAAATATTTGGTAATAGAGTTAATATCTTAGGCTGCGAATGAGTAGGATGTCAGTTTCCATGGGGGGACAAGAATTAAGGGATGTGAGAGGTGGGATGAAGAAGGTAGTACCTAGGGTATCCATTCACAGGTAAGAATAAGGTTAGATCTATCTTATTCACAATCCACCTCTTGAACAAAAGGGAAGGTTACTTATCCCTATATTAGAGATTTTGTTGTTGACGGGTTAAAGATATTAACACATAAATATTTTCGAAGGAATGAAGCTTAAAACAATTTGTATCAAAGAGAATGTTGTTGTCTTGTTAAAAATACTTCCCAACTGTACTCAAAATACAATATATATCATCCTTACAAAAACTAAAAGGACTGGGAGAATGAAAACTATGATAACAAAATATTAAAAAAATAATAAAAGATAACTTATCAAGAAACTGTATAATCAAAAGTAAGCAAGATTACTTCAGAGTGTCAAAAGTGAAACAAGGGAAAATATGGAAGAAATTATTTACAAGAAAAAAAAATGGTTTTGATGATTTATTCTTATGTTGCTTCTACGTATGGCTTGAGATGAGATCCATTCACAGTATAAGGAATGATAAGATCGTTTTTTTCTTTTAAAAGATAAGAACTAGGCCCGGAAATTGCAACAATTTTGAAAGGGCCCATAATTTTTGGAACTTAAGATGTTTTCCCTTTTCTGTATGTGCAGAGTCCATAACGACACCTTTTGATCAATAGTAAAATTCACAGATTTAGATTTCTTGTCAAAATATTTCTTTATTGTCTACATCTTACGTTTAATATTGTTAAGAGAATGATTATGTTTCTCTTATAATGTTAACAAAGCTAAGATCTTTGGGGAATATTGGTGGAATTAAACTCTTCAAATTGCATGGCAAGGCGTAAAGAAATCAACTTGATTTTAACAAGCATAACTACTTCTTTCCCATACACAAGATGAAAAGGAGAAGCATTAGTACCAAGTTTCACAATTGTGTAATCATCCCACAAGGTGTATTTTAACAAATTATGCTAATTGCAAGGTTTGTCATTTATGATTTTCTTTAAGATTCAGATTAGATTTTCATTTGTTGACACTACTTGCCCATTATCTTAAGTGTAATAGGTGGAAGAGGCAGAATTTCTAACCCTGTATTTTTCAAAAAATTCAATGAATCTTACATAAACAAATGTTGGACTATTATTAGTGATTACATCAAGATGGATACCAAAATGTGACAAAATATTATTTTCAAGAAATTCAATAACTTGCTCATCTCTGGCATTCTTTAACGAGATAGCCTTTGCCCACTTCGTGAAGTAGTCAGTTGCAGTGAGGATAAAGATGTAACCTGTAGACAAAGGTGGACTGATTGGTCCAATAGAATCAATACCCCATTTTGGAAATGGGAAATCAGTAATGATAGGTTGCAAAGGCATCGCGTGAAATTTTTCTTTACTAGCAACTTGTTGACATTCTTTGCAACTATGCACATATTTATAAGAATCTGAAAAGATCATAGGCCAATAAAAAAACATATCACAATATTTTATGTGTGGTGGATTTGGCTCCAAAATGACCACCTATATGCATTCCTCCATGAGTGGATTCATGAGATAGTGTTAAGATTTCATTGGTAAATTCAACATTAACACAACATAACAATAATGAACTAAAATATCTTTGAAAAAACATGTTATTAAGGATTAGATATTTGGAAGATTTTATACGGAACCTTCTGTTGATGCCTCTAAAATCATTGTACCAACATTCGGGGATAACCACCTGGTCCGGACCTTAAAGCAGCTCCTTTTCTGTTTGGTATGCTGGCTCCAACTTGATAGTATGGGACTAGTTTCCCAATAAAGTGTGATTTGATGAATGGGTGTCTAAAATATATAACAAGGTGATAGATGGTTTGATTTGTAAACTTATGAAAATATACAAATATATCTATATAACCTGGGTGTTTTAATATCAATGTGGTTTATAATAATGTCTAATAGACAAATGATAATGAAAATTAATCACTTACCTACAGAAAGTTAAGTTTGAATGATGATCACTTTGAATAAGAAGTTAAACAAAGCAATGTAAAAACATATCGCATATCAGAATAATATTAATTGTTGACACATGTATTCAGAATATCAATTCTAACTTATTGAAAAGTGATATAATGCAGAATTGTGTGAGACATGTACATATAACAACAATATCAAATCAAAAGATTGTTAATTGCATAAAACGAGACAAAAAGACACTGATAAAAGAACCATATGTATTTGAGTCTTCTTACGAAAATAACAATATGGTTCACACTTCTTATTTTGAAAAATTTAATAAGATACAAAAATGCAAGTCTTCCTGAAGTCCCTTTACAACAAGTTTGAACCTTGATCCACTGTTTCCACAAAACTAAATTAAGAAGTGCAGAAGTGTTATCTTCTTAAATATAATTTGGTACAATTTGAGGGCCCCTTCTAAAATGACATGAAAGGGTCTTTATAGAAAAAATAAAACAAACTATTCGTAAAAATTGCTTCAAGTGGTTGGAACAATGTTTCCCCCAAAACATGGGATTTTACGTTAAAAATAAAAATGCAATATCCTTTGAAAAGATACATTGCATCTATGATTCCTCCTGTGGCCTTAATTGACAGATCTCGAGCAAAGTTTGGATTTCTAGCGCATGACTCATCCTTGCATGCAACTATCCTGTGTAAACCGCATCCGAGAGTTCTAGCATCATGCGATCGGCTGCGTCGGAAAGACATTTGATGATCATTTTTTGGCTGTGTGGTTTGACTAAAAAGAACTAATATGTATCCCAATTGAGGCTTTTCAATTTTTTGAGTTTTTCTTCCCTGGTCTTCAAATTCTGCTTCCACTGTTTTCTAACAATTTTGCTTTTGGAAGGTTTTTTGGAGGACACTCAAAAATCAAATTAGCACTGTGTAAATTATCATTGATCAACTCAATGATATTATTCATTACTGCTCTGGCCCTTGAAGTTGATCTTTCTGCTTTGATCAGCTGCGTCTCCCATTCTGCAAATAATATCTCCTTATGAGATTCTTCAATTATAGGCAATTGAGAAGCCCTTCCCTTTATTGTGCTTTTCCAAGAGATATAACTTGTAATTTTGTCATCTGCTTCCTCGAATTCGAACCTAGAATTGACTGCTTGATCTATCAATGCATTGGTTTTGATACATAAGGGATGAATAAGAGATATCTTTTGGCAGAGTTAGGTTAGCTATTGAGACAAGAAATTATTTATTTCTAAAGCTTCCTTTATGAACTCCTCAACCTTGGGATTGTCTTTGAATTGCTCCATTGAAAGTTGTAGCTGCTTTATTTGCTCATCCTTAGATTTCGTCTCTTCATTATGTGCCAATTTTAGTTGTTCGAATTCATGGGATAGTTGTTGTTGTCTTTCAATGGCCTTTTGATCAATCCTCTTCCTTTTCACCAGTAGTTGTTCCTCAAGATGTTTAATCCTTTGATCTTTTTCCTTGACTAACTAATTAGCTTTAGTTGCTTTATCTATTGTGGCAGTTGTATATGCTCCTGCAAACTGAGATAATTTGGTCAAGTCTTCAGAGGGATTGACCTCTGAGTCCTTCCAGATGATGTTCATGGATTCATTATGAGGGACTTTTTTTATGCTTGATCTATCTTTCTCTTTTTCCTTTCCCTTTTGACCACACCTCTGTGTTTAGGACTGTAGAACACATCCACAGGTGAAATTTCCTCAATACTTAGTATGATTTCTAATGAAGGATGCTCAGGGATTATCTCAACCTCTTTCAGGACTGAATCCTTACTGGACGGTCTTTCAATCACAGGATCATGAATCATAGGTTGTTGTTTTAAGGGAGATCCTGGTGTGATAACAATGTGTGTACCACTTTGACTTTTGATTTGTTGGTCAAACTGTTCCCACTCTCTGATCAATATTGGATCGATGTGAATATTTTTGCCCAAATTGTCACTAGCTTTGTCGCTTGTCTCGACTGCAATGGAAGCTTCCCCTATATCCCGCTCTGTGTTTTGCTCTGTTTGCTGAATGACTGGTGTAGTACCCAACAAGTCCAGTGGTACTGTCTGAAGTCTTTGTGTCCTATAGTGAATGAATTGATTAATTTTTCTTGATCCCAGCTTGATTTTTTCCAGGTAACTTACCTATGTAAATGCCTCTGCTGATGTGAAGAAATCATCGAATTCATCATCTTCATGGATGAATGGTTTGATTTTTACCTGAGTAGTAAAATTGAAAGCAACTTTATTTGGGTCATACTGTCTTTTAGGAATGACAGCGAAGTTCAAACCCTTGGTCTTCTCAGCTTCCTTTTGGGCATGTTTATAGTCATGCAATGAATAGATGCCACAGAGAATAGGAAAGGCAGGCCATAACTATTTTTTGGCTTCTTTGATATTTTTCGTAAGCCCTTTTTGAACTACCTGATAAGCTATTTCCCTAGCCAATAGTTTGTCTGGGAAATAAAGAGGAAGGACATGCATGTTAGTAATGTTGCCATAAACCCTAATGTATGTGAAGAGCTCTTCCTCAAACCAACTGTCGATTGATGTTAAATCAATACCATCCTCCTCGAACAGCCGAGGAGCTGCTTTATTAAAAATTGCCCGATGAATAGGTAAGATGAAGCCCTGGCAAATTTTATAGAAATGATTCTTATATTGGGTCCTCCATAGGCTTTTATGATAAATATGGATGGGGGTTGGGTCCTGGATAGTCCATTTCCATCCCATAATGGGAACATACGAATTAAAACAAATAGTATCAAATATATAGGTGCTCATATAAAATGGGGGAACTATTCGAGTCAAAACAAATATGTTTTTCCTATAGTAAAGTATTTTGACGGTGATTTTATTAGATAGGATATTGGCCCAATCCATCACAAAATAATTCAATGCTGCTTCTATTAACAGGACCATTTCAATGGAAAACTTACCAGTGTTGGGGATTCCAAAAAATCTACACATTAGTGCTGCAACATAACAATATGGAGACGCTAGAGAGTCCATGGAGTACATATCAGATGATTCATGCTTGTGCTTGTTAAGGAAGTGTCTCCATTGTCTGATGGGGTCCGACTCTATTTGATTTTCCTACGCGAAAGCCTCGAGAAATGATTTATTATAGCACTTCTGGGGTTCTGGTAGATGATACATTTCCTTCAAGTCTTCGGGCTTGAAGGATCCAAACATTCTTCCATCAGTTGTGAAGAGTGTCCTATCAGTTATATTAATTCTTTCAATAACCCATTTTACCATATCTTTATATGGAAAAATCTTTTTGCGGGCCACTATTCGGTAAGAAAAGAGTCTGCTAAATCGCCCAGTGTGTTTTCTAACTCTATTGGCCCATCGGAAGTTTCATGTCCCTCTGTTACCTTCGGATTTTATTTTTCCAACATATCATATATGCCTTCCCATGAGATTTTCCCACAATCTTGATAGGTAGTATCCAAAATCAACACAATCTTTTCCGGTCCTTCCGCCACTGTAGGGGAACCCTTCATCTTTCGAGCTTTCTTTGGAATTTTAGCTGGCTGCATTCTTCCAGATTCAAACTGTAAAATGATACAGAAGACAACAATATGATAAAACCTTCCAAATAGTTAACACTTGTAACAATAGTACAAAGATTAGTACAGACAGAAATCAGAGAAGGAGGAGTTGATGCGAAAGGTTTCGTATTTGATATTGGCACGAAGAATGAAATCTTGAAGGACTAAAGTCATAATTGTTCTTAATGTTTTATTGTAACCAATGATGTGAAACTTTAATGTGCAATGAATAGATCACATTGCAGGTTTTCAGAGGTCTTATTAAGATGTGTGCCATAAACTCTCTGTTTTTCCGATGAGTGATTTCAATATTTTATTTAATATATAAAGCACAAATCGCAAATTGCTAATCGGGAGTTACAAGCACCATGTTCTAAGAATCTTTCGAACTTTCGCGATTGCGATAAGTGATGACCTGGCGTATTCCTCATTTAACTCGCTCGAATCATGTTTTCACTTTATTACTACCAAATCAATTAATTGTTATCAACATCGCATTGCATGTCCCCGAGGTGAGCTTTACTTGTTTTTGACAAGATTGCGATATGCGATGGATGCATATCGCAACACAAGTTTCCATAGGTATAGTTTCTTTGATTTTCGGGATATGCATCGCATCACAACATTTCCATGGACCGTTAAAGCATTTCTTTTAGGATCGGCAATATGTCATATGCGATAGTCTTATCGCATCGCATGTTTGGAAAAGGATTGATTTAAAAAGCTTTATGATTAAGACTTTTCGTTAACTTCGCATTACAACATGAGTATTTGGATTGCATTTTCCTTAGCCTCAAACAAATTTGATTTGCGATGTGTGATTTTTTGCAAAAAAAAATTAAGCAAATTTTATTTAAAAGCAAGAAACGAATAAATTTATTTCTATGCAAAGGTTTTATTGCTTTTTACAAACTAAAGGGACCCCATTTCTAATTTAACATCTTAGAATAATATTAAGAAAAATTTAAAATGTGGGGTTGTGGTGGGGGCGAGGGGGGGGTGTTGTTGTATAGCACAAAAATTGGTGATTCACTAAAAAACCAGTAATCTCTGAATAAACTAATGAAATTCTAACACTTTCTCAAGTACAAACAATTGAGGAAAAGGAAACTATCTTGAAATTAGATAAATAAAATTACTCTGAATAAGAAAAATTGATCAATTTTGCAATTTCTTTTACAAACCCTTATCATAAATGAAAACATTTTTTGGTTTCTTCAAGCCTTGATTGGTTGTTAAAGATAAAGTAGGGGGCTCCTTCCAACTTAGCTTTTGAATTTACTCCTTTGTCATAGGTAGTGCCACTGCTGCCAGAAAATGTTTATAGTCTCGACAGGGTTACCTTTTAACCATCAATTATTCATTATCCCATCCATCTAAAAGTATAATCTTTTAAAGATAAATTCAGAGAAATATATTTACAAATATATTTTTTCTTTTATTTTTATATTTTTTTTCATAAAATCCATTGCCCTGTTTTAGGAGTCAGAAAATGACAATTCCATTCACTGGTTGTAATTGAACTGAATAAGTTGGCTCATGATGAAACCCCTTCTCTTATGATTATAAGCCATTGCCCTGTTCTGGTATGCAGTGTTGGTGATGTCAGTTTAATTAGTTCCCTATGATCATGGTAAGCAGGCTCGTAATGAGACCTATTATGTTTTAATTCAGATATATTTTAGAATTACACTCTAAAAAATCATAAAGCTAGTGGATGGGGTGAATCTTTGACTCAAGAGTTATTGGATGAAAATTATAGAGATGTAGATGCTTAGTTGTAGAAAGTCTTTACTTTTAAAAATAACCTTTCTCACCTGATAAAACTTAAAATGATTCACTAGGTGTTCCAGGTTTAAAAGATTTCGTAATTTCAAAGAACATCTCAGAGTTTTATGATGTTTATCTAATTTCCAAAATTGTAATCATTTCCTTGAAAGTTTCTACTTTCTAAAAGAGGATAGTCACAATATATTTTCAAAGAGATTTCAAGAGCAACAAGCCAATGGTATACTATTTACAACATTATTTCTGAAAGAAATCAAATTTGCATAAAAATATGTATAGGTAAGAAGGGGTTACCTCCTTAAGGAAAGAATTTCTTTAGGATAAGCCCATTCGCAAGAAGAGAATCTCTCTTTCCTGTTAAGTCTTGCAGTAGAAATGTTGATGAGCCTATCTTTTCAACAAGCTATAATGGTCTAAGCCACATCTTCTGAAATTTGGTATGCTTACCTTTTTCTTCATGTGCATTGTCCCATTTTAAAATAAGATCACCAATCTGTAATGTTTTTGAGCCGGATGAACTTGCATCAAAAGAGGATTTAATGACTCGCTGATGTTTAGCATGAGTAATTTTGGTTTTTTCTCTTTCCTCATCTAATTGAATAATTTGATCAAACCTTAATTGAATAGAGGAAAAAGGAGTTTCTTCAATGAATTGTACTAGGGCTAATGATGGGAGGGCTAGATTTGGTGGAATAATAGCTTCTTTCCCATACACTAAGTTAAAAGGAGAAGTACCTACTGAGGCCTTCTGAGTTATATGATCTGCCCATAGTGCAAAGATGAAAGATTTATGCCAATTCTTTTGGCTTTGATCAACAGTTCTTTTGATAATCCTGATGAGATTTTTGTTAGTTGACTCTGCTAAGCCATTTCCTTGGGGATAGTAATTTGCCGAGTATTTTAACTTAAAACCTCTCTTCAGAGAAAATTTGACTATACTATTTTGAGAAAAATAAGATGCATTATCAAAGATAAGTGCATTAGGTAAACCAAACCTGGTGATGATGAAATGATCAATAAATTCAATAATTGCATCAGAATTTGCTACCTTTAGTGGAATTACTTCTACCCACTTAGTGAAGTAATCCGTGGCTGTAAGGATGTATATGTGATGGTTGGAAGAATGAGGAACAATCTCTCCTATAATATTAAGCCCCCACTGCTCAAATGGTTGCTCAATGTTAACTGGTTGTAAAGGAAAGGCTGGTTTCCTTTGTCTCCCACTAGCAGTTTGTAAAATCTTACATTTCCTCACATAGTCATGGGTATCTTTGAACAAATTTGGCCAATAATACCCAGCATGCAGTATTTTATGTGCTATAGTGTCCCCTCCAAAAGTGTCCACTAGCCGGTCCATCATGGAGTTCCTGTAAAACCATTTGTGCTTCAGATTTTTCAAGGAATCTTAATAAAACAAAATCATAGTTTCTTCTTAATAACACAGTATCAATGATTTCATAGTGTTTGGCTTTTAACCTTAAGGCATGTTTTTTTTTGTAGCTGAATTTAGGGGGCATATCCATTTTTCAAGTAAAAAATCAAATCAACATATTGAGATTCAGAATCAATAATACTTATCTCATTTACTTGTGCAATACTACCTAAATCTTCATGATCTGGTATATTGGAAGCTCCTACCAGTAACCTGCAAAAACCTTGTCCTCTAACAATTTTCGTTGGTTTAATATCAATGTCATATTCTTGTAAAGATGTTACCCAGTTAGCTCTTTTCTCTCCTACTTCTCTTTGAATTAGCAATTACCTCACTACAGAGAATGGGACTATCATTTTTGTATGTGTTTTCAGGAGGAAAGGCCTAAAATGTTTAACAGACTTAAATACAGCGAAGGCTTGTTTCTCGAATTCTGAATAATTAAGATCAACACCCTGCAAATTGGAACTAAAGAAATATATGGGTGCTTCCACCTGTTGATCATCGATTTGTGTTAAAACAGCTGCATGAGATGTTTGAGTGGCCAAACTATAAAAAATAAAATGACTAGAAAAATTTGGAGTATCCAATGCAAGAGCATTAATGATTGCTTGTTTGATTGAGTCAAAAGCTTCTCTTTCGTTGTGTACCCATTTGAAGACTGAATTTTTCTTAATCATGGATTGCAAGGGTAGAACAATATGAGAAAAATCAGGAAAAAATATTTTTACAAAATTTATCTGTCCCGAGAATGATTGCATAGATTTCTTATTGTGTGGTAAAGGGATATCAGAAATCTCCTTTATCCTGTCAAGATCAATGTATATGCCATTTTTGGATACAATAAACCCTAAGAGTTTACCTTCATTAAGAGCAAAGAATGATTTTTTAGGATTTAAGGAGATCCCATACTTTTTGCAACGTTCAAAGATTTGTTTTAATTCATACAAATGGTTACTCTTTTTCTTAGAATAGACAATTATGTCATCCAAGAAAATAATGACCGTTTTATTGATCAATCCTTTGAAATCTATGTCCATGGCTTGTTGGAAAGTAGCTCCAGCATTTATCAAACCAAAAGGCATTTTCTGATAAGTGTATGTTCCCCATTTGGTTCTGAATGTAGTCTTCAATCTATCATTTGGATGTACCAGAACCTAATTATATCCTGAAAAACCATCAAGAAAAGACATTAATTCTAAGCCAGCTACCGATTGAAGTATTTGCTCCATTGTTGGTAATCGGAAAAAAAAATTTTGACATGCCCTGTTGAGATTTCTACAATCTATACAAATCCTAATATCACCATTCTTATTCCTAACAGATACCAAATTTGAGACCCATTTTGAATGTCTGAAGGAAAAATTATTTTGGCTTTAAGGAGTTTATTCAACTCTGATTTGATTTGACTCTCAAGATTGGGGTGAATTTTCCTTAATTTCTGTTGTACAGGTTTCTTATCAGAAATCATTGGAATCGTATGTTGAATAATAGAGGGATCATAAGTTTTTAGATCTTCATAATTCTAAACAAAATTACCTTTTTATTTCTTAAATAATATGATGAAGGAAAATCTTTCATCAGGTGAAAGTCCAAGTCCTAGATTGACATTTTGTGGTTTGGCATCGATACCAAGATTTACTAATTCAAACCTTAAAGTTGAACTTTGAAGTTTTGAATTAGTGACTTTTTTGAATCTATCCTTAATATCATACAGATCTTCCAATTTAACCACAGATTTAGGAATAGGGTTTTCATTGAGTTTCTGTTTTAATAGTAGATCATGTCCACTTTCATCGACGATTTGGTCTTCATACGTTTCTTTAGATCTTAGGAAACTCAAGATATCTTCATCACGATTGAACACGCGCCAATTGGTGACATTATCTGGGATGGGTGGTCTAAAAATTAATTCAATTGAAAATATATCTGGATTATAATCCTCAGATGGAAGGAGCTTAGAAGCTACATTAGCGAGGAGATCTATTGCTCCTTGTAGAGTATATGGGAATAATCTTACAACTGCGTCTTTTTCCACTATTCTATTCATATTAATGGACAACATGAAATTATTTATATGTTCTTCAGCTAACAGGCCACTATCATGGTTAAATTTATGTAGCCATTTTTCTGGATGTGCTAGCAATTGGGACAAAGGTCCAGCCATTCTAATAGCCCCTGGGTTGGTCCATGACTTTGGCTGAGGTTTATTCTGTGCCATTATTGGGGTATTAGTAGAAGAGAGTGAAGCAGTGGTTGAAGGTGATTGGATACAGGATGGGGAAGCTCTTGTACCTGTGTGAATCACGATCTGGAGTTGAGAAGTGTGTGTGTGACCTTACAATGATATGGATGGTGATGACGAAAGAAATTCATTGTTAGATTCTGATGGTGTCTTCTTAGCCGTTTTACGACTTGGTAGAAGGAATTCAACTAGTGGGATTCCAAGTTTTTCACTCTGTAATCTAGTTAGCGGCTGTAATGGGATATATTGAGAAGTGACACTACCTTGGGATAACACAGACTCTTTTTGAGATATTAAAATCCCCTTCAATTTTTGGATCAAAAATTGTAGTTCAGGGGGTTCAAAAGAAGAACTGTCTGGCTTGTTTAGGATTTCAGCAGTTGGTTCTATATTTTTCTTTCCAACTTTTCGCTTGGAAATATGAGATTTGGAATGCGAACGAGAAGTTGGAGGTGATGGTGAGGGAGTTTTACTCTTAGAATGGCCTGTAGATTTAGATTTACTTGTCATTCATAGTCTGGACCTCCTTCTAGCGTCAAAAACGTTGATGCCTCTAAAATCGTTGCACCAACATTAGGGGATAACCACCCGGTCTGAACCTTAAAGTAGCTCCTTTTCCGTTTGGTATGGTGGCTCTGACTTGATAGTATGGGACCAGTTTCCCAAAAAAGTATGATTTGATGAATGGGTGTCTAAAATATATAACAAGGTGATAGATGGTTTGATTTGTAAACTTATGAAAATATAAAAATATATCTATAAAACCCGGGTGTTTTAATATCAATGCGATTTACAATAATTTCTAATAGAAAAATGATGATGAAAATTAATCACTTACCTATAGAAAGTTAAGTTTGAATGATGATCACTTTGAATAAGAAGTTAAACAAAGTAATGTAAAAACATATTGCATATCATAATGATATTAATTGTTGACATATGTATTTAGAATATCAATTCTAACTTATTCAAAAGTGATATAATGCAAAATTGTGTGAGACATGTACATATAACAACAATATCAAATCAAAAGACTGTTAATTGCATAAAATGAGACAAAAAGGCACTGATAAAAGTACCATATGTATTTGAGTCTTCTAATGAAAATAACAATCTAGTTCACGCTTCTTATTCTGAAAACTTCAATAAGATACAAAAATGCAAGTCCTCCTGAAGTCCCTTTACAACAAGTTTGAATCTTGATCCACTGTTTCCACAAAAGTAAATTAAGAAGTGCATAAGTGCTATCTTCTTAAATCTAATTTGGTACAATTTGAGGACCCTTTCTAAAATGACATGAAAGGGTCTTTATAGAAAAAATAAAACAAACTATTCGTAAAAATTGCTTCAAGTGGTTGACCAGCCCTTTCGCCCAATCGATTTCCTGCGTCATTCTTACGGGCATTCCTTCTTCTGGCCAAAGAGACTTTTGGAGAAAGGTCCGGCTTAAGACACCTTTATTTGGAAAGCGATTGATGATCAATCCATCTGTCTGCACTTCCTCCTGGTCCTGATGTATCTCTGCCTAGGACTTTTTTTTCTTTCTTGACCCTGGAGACCTCCCGTAAGTGGCCTCTTAACTCTCTTGCTTTTAAGTGAGCACCCAGGTGAACCGTAGTGCCCGGGGTGTTCCCCTTACATTTCTAAGTCAATTATGCTTCGGTCTTGCTTTCCTTTCTTCATTTCATTAATATCTCTTCACGCCCCTGCCTTTGTACACTTAGAATCCTAGCACACGTCTTTTTGAACTATGAGAGTTATTTGTATACTTGCGTAAGAGGATTTCTCCGTGATTCCAGTTAGGGACTCACCTTATTTCATATCTTTTTTTGTACTGCCCCATAAGAAGAATCAGTAGGCTCAAGTAGCCTTTTTGATGCATAAGATATGGAGGGGATATGCTCCCCAATCATTCTATTTTCGTTTGTGGGGGGAACCCCCTTTGAAAGCTTCTTTCATTGAATTCAAAGATCGATGGCTTCAACTGCGGCTAAGTGAACTACCTATTCTATATATTCTATAGAAGTGAATATGAAAGAAAAAGCTCTTCTTTCACATAGTGGGAGGCTGGCCTTCTCTCTTCCCAATTCTCCCAATGAGACCTCTTTCACTCACTTAGTGGATGACCCAGAGGACTTCAATAAAGCCCCCTTTTGCCTCATCCTGATCTCCCTAAAAAGAGGGTGAAGTAGCGGCTCCCTCCTAAACCTATTACTGGGGTAGAGTCGAAGCTATGGCACCAGAAAGTAAAAGAGATTCCTTCCCGAACCACTCGTGTAGTCTTCTTCCTGCCTCCCAGTTAGGCCCTATCTCGCTTTCCAAGTCTCATTTGGATGAGGCGTCGGCGCTACTAAATGCAACTCTCATTTCAACATTCTTTCTTCTCTCACAAAGGAGTGTCCTATCATTGTGATTGGACAAGGTAGAAATTTGACTGATTTTGATCTCTTCTATGAGGGGAAGTAAAGGACCAGTATGATGCCATGCTAGTAGGAGTAGTGATGTTAGAAAGAAGGGCGATGAGCTTCTTGCGTCTATAGGAAGGTTGATTAAGGAAGGCATTTGAAGAAGGGAAGGGGTATCGAAGAAAAGGTCTCGGAGAACCAAAGCAGGCTGTTAAGGGTAAAGGCGAGATGTCTGGTTTGCAATGGGAAGGCGCAGCTAGCCTAGAAAAAAAAGTTCTGGTTAAGGATTCCATTTAAAGAGTTGCAAGGAAAAAGAGCTTTCTCGGGCAAGCAAGTCTACTCTGTCAGCGATTAGTTCAGCACAGTTAGGTCAGCTAGTCAGTCTGTTGTCTTATAGGTGTTAGTGAACATAGTGGTAGGTTCTTGTTGTTGAAATCTCGTCCTTCAGCCCAAGCCCCCCTTTCATCAAATAGGGAAGCTTCGGGAATTAGGAACAGAACTCCTTATAGGATTAAGTAAGGTACTAGCTCAACTATTCCTCTTGAATAGGAATTTTCCATTATGGAGGCTATAGTGGATTGGCCTTAGTTAGTCTTCAATGGCTTATTAGGTCCTTGCATAGCCACCTCTTTCTTTCCCTCTTTTTCTCTAGAGATCTAACAAAAAGGTTCAGCAACAGTCGGAGAAGCATAACTTGTCCTTCCGGGTCATAGGGTATTTGGTCGATCGCCTCACTACATTTCCACATAATGGATTTGAAGGATAGATATGATGAAGATCTATTTAGTGGCCTTTTTTCTCCAGCATCATAAGTTGGTAGATAAGAGAGGTCTCTAGACGGATAGCTTTCACCTAAACTCCAGGGGGTGCTTCAAAAACAGTAGCTGCACTTGGATAGAGAGAATTCTCAGCCTTTGACCCCCCAGCATCCCCTACAATCAAGCTTTATGTTAAAAATAAAAATGCGATATCCTTTGAAAAGATGCATTGCATATATGATTCCTCATGTGGCCTTAATTGACAGATCTCGAGCAAATTTTGGATTTCTGGTGGATGACACATCCTTGCATGCAATTGTCCTGTGTAAAGCGCATCTGAGAGTTCTGGCATCATGCAATCAGCTGCATCAGCAACACATTTGATGATCATTTGTTGGCTGTGTGGTTTGAATAAAAAGAACCAATATGTATCCCAATTGAGGCTTTTCAATTTTTTGAGTTTTTCTTCCTTGGTATTCAAATCCTGCTTCCACTGTTTTTCTAACAATTTTGCTTTTGCAAGGTTTTCTGGAGGACACTCAAAAATCAAATTAGCGCTGTGTAAATTATCATTGATCAACTCAATGATATTATTCATTACTTCTCTGGCCCTTGAAGCTGCTCTTTCTTCTTTGATCAGCTACGTCTCTCATTTTGCAAATAATATTTCCTTATGAGATTCTTCAATTATAGGCAATTGAGCAGCCCTTCCCTTTACTGTGCTTTGCCAAGACATATAACTTGTAATTTTGTCATCCGCTTCCTCGAATTCCAACCTAGAATTGACCGCTTGATCTATCAATGCATTGGTTTTGATACATAAGGGATGAATAAGAGATATCTTTTGGCAAAGTTGGGTTAGCTGTTGAGACAAGAAATTATTTATTTCTAAGGATTCCTTTATGAACTCCTCAACCTTGGGATTGTCTTTGAATTGCTCCATTGAAAGTTGTAGCTGCTTTATTTTCTCATCCTTAGATTTCATCTCTTCATTATGTGCCAATTTTAGCTTTTAAAATTCCTTAGATAGTTGTTGTTGTCTTTCAATGGCTTGTTGATTAATCCTCTGCATTTCCACAAGTAGTTGTTCCTCAAGCTGTTTAATCCTTTGATCTATTTCCTTGACTAATTGATTAACTTTAGTTGCTTTATCTATTGTGGCAATTGTATATGCTCCTACAAACTGAGATAATTTGGTCAAGTCTTCAGAGGGATTGACCTCTGTGTCCTTCCAGATGATGTTCATGGATTCATTCTAAGGGACTATTGTTGATGCTTGATCTATCTTTCTCTTTTTCCTTTCCCTTTTGACCACAGCTCTGTGTTTAGGACTGTAGAACAAATCCACAACTGGAATTTCCTCAATACTTAGTATAATTTTTTATGAAGGATGCTCAGGGATTATCTCAACCTCTTTCAGGACTGAATCCTTACTGCATGGTCTTTCAATCACAGGATCATGAATCATAGGTTGTTGTTTTAAGGGAGATCCCGGTGTGATAACAGTGTGTGTATCACTTTGACTTTTGATCTATTGATCAAACTATTCCCACTCTCTGATCAATATTGGATCAATGTGAATATCTTTGCCCAACTACTCACTAGCTTTGTTGCTTTTCTCGGCTGCACTGGAAGTTTTGCCTATATCCTACTCTGTGTTTTTCCCTATTTGTTGAATGACTAGTGTAGTATTCAACAAGCCCAGTGGTACTGTCTGAAGTCTTTGTGTCCTATAGTGAATGAATTGATCCATTTTTCCTTATCCATCTTGATTTTCACCAGGTGACTTACCTGTGTAAATGCCTCTGTTGATGTGAATAGATCATCGAATTCATCATCTTCATGGATGAATGGTTTGATTTTTACCTGAGTAGTAAAATTGATAGCAACTTTATTTGGGTCATACTATCTTTTAGGAATGACAGTGAGGTTCGAACCCTTGGTCTTCTCAACTTCCTTTTGGTCATGTTTATAGTCATGCAATGAATAGATGCTGCAGCGAACAGGAAAGGCAGGCCATAACTGTTTGGCTTGAGATTTCTCATAAGCCCTTTTTCAACTGCTTGATAAGCTATTTCCCTAGCCACTACTTTGTCTGGGAAATAAAGAGGAAGGACATGCATGTTAGTAATGTTGCCATAAACCCTAATGTATGTGAAGAGATCTTCCCCAAACCAACTATCGATTGATTTTAATTCAATACCAGCCTCCTCGGACAACCGAGGAGTTGGTTTATTAAAAATTTCCCGATGAATAGGTAAGATGAAGCCATGGTAAGTTTTATAGAAATTCTTCTTATACTAGGTCTTCCATAGGCTTTTATGATAAAAATGGATGGGGGTGGGGTCCTGGATAGTCCATTTCCATCCCATAATGGGAAAATCGGAATTAAAACAGATAGTATCAACTATATAGGCACTTATATAAAACAGGGGAACTATTCAGGTCGAAACAAATCTGTTTTTCCTATAGTCAAGTATCTAGATGGCCATTTTATCAGATAGGATATTGGCCCAATCCATCAAAAAAGAATTCAATGTTGCTCCTATTAATGGGACCATTTCAATGGAAAACTTAGTATTGTTGGGGCTTCCAAACAATCTACACATTAGTGTTGCAGCATAATAATATGGAGACGCTAGAGAGTCCACAGAGTACATACCGGATGATTCATGCTTGTGCTTGTTAGGGAAGTGTCTCCATTGTCTGATGGGGTCCGAACCTATTTGATTTTCCTGCGCAAAAGCCTCAAGGAATGATTTATTATAGCACTTCTGGGGTTCTAGTAGATGATACATTTTCTTCAAGTCTTCAGGCTTGAAGGATCCAAACATTCTTCCATCAGCTGTGAAGAGCGTCCTGTTAGTTATATCAATGTTTTCAATTACCCATTTTACCATATCATTATATGGCAAAATCTTTGGGTGGGCTGCTATTCGCTAAAGAAAAGAGTCTGCTAAATCACCCAGTGTGTTTTCTGACTCTATTGGCCCATCAACTGTTGCATGTCCCTCTGTTACCTTTGGATTTTCTTTTTCCAGCATATCATATATGCCTTCCCATGAGATTTTCCCACAATCCTGACAGGTAGTATCAGAAATCAACACAGTCTTTTCCGGTCCTTCCACCACTGCAGGGGAAGCCTTCGTATTTCAAGCTTTCTTTAGCATTTTAGCTGGCAACATTCTTCCATATTCAAATTGTAAAATGAGACAGAAGACAGCAATAACATAAAAATTTCTTATCAGTTAAGGCTTGTAACAATAGTACAGATATTAGTAAGATGGAAATCAGAGAAGGAGGAGTTGATGCGAAAGATTTCGTATTTCATATCAGAACGAAGAATGAAATCTTGAAGGACGAAAGTCATAACTATTCTTAATGTTTTATTGTAACCAATGATGAGAAACTTTAATGTGCAATGAATAGATTGCATCGCATGTTTTCAGACGTCTTATTAAGATGTGTTCCATAAACTCTCCATTTTTGCGATTAGCGATTTCAATATATTATTTAATATTTAAAGCACAAATCACAAATCATGAATCGGGAGTTACAAGAGCCATGTTCTAAGAATCTTTCGAACTTTCGTGATTGCGATAAGTGATGACCTGGGGTATTCCTCATTTAACTCGCTTGGATCATGTTTTCGCTTTATTACTAGCAAATCACTTAATTGTTATCAACATCACATTGCATGTCCCCAAGGTGAGCTTTACTTGTTTCTGACGGGATTGCTATATGTGATGGATGCATATTTGTTTCTGGGAAAATTAGTGTCTTGTTGAACGACTAACCCTCTAGGTTTGGCAGCTACCCTAGAAACAGCAGTTTAAAGCAATTCAATGATTTTTCTTGTGTAACAGATAAGAGAAAGATAATGGAACCAACCTGGAACTTCCGCTTAATCCCTTGCTTGATCTCTCTCTCTCCTTTGACAGATCCTGCAACTCCTCCCTGCACTTAACACGCTTGGAGAGTACATACACAAGTATAGCAACAAAGAACCGTCAAAGCATCGTGATCTGTTATTATTTAATTAATATTATTTTTAAAATAAATATTAAATAAAAGTAGTATTTAATTTATAAATAAAAATTAGAAATTAATGATTAATTAATTAATAAATTGACTAATTAATAATAATCTTATTGACTATTTAAAGGAATGCTAAAATTAATTTATATTATATTAATTAAATATAAAAAACAAAAATAATTATAAATTTATATTAAACTTAAATATTAAAAATATTATAAATTAAATTTATATTAATCAATTAAATAAAAAACTAAATAATAGATAAAATTAAATTAGAAGTTATTAAACCTGACCTAATTAATGAACAATTAATAATTAATTAAAGAAGAATAAATAATAATAACAAATTTTTTTATAAAAATTAGAAATCATGTGTCGACCCTTATAAATTAGGGTTCTTTGGTTTATTTATATCCAGGCGCATGGCTCCTTCTCTCAATAATCTTTCATTCATTTTCTATCTATCTGATTTGTCCTGATGATGGACCCCCTTTGGGGTTTGAAACGTCGGCAGAATGAACTAGAAACTGTGGATAATCCGGATCATGAAGCTACAAAAAACTTCCACAGAGGCTTAAAATCCAACATAACTTCCCTGTACGGAGGGGAGACATGGAAGAAGATCTGTCTTCTCGAAATCCTGAGGATAAAAATTGAGAGGAGAGCTACGGACCTGCAATTTCTGAAACAATGTAGGAACAAGAGAATCATTCCTCCTTTTGCTAAGGTTAATCACAGACTATTTAATCAGTATAATAATAGGTCATTTTTGAAATTAAGCCTGGCCCTAATCCGAAGTGAAATTAAGAGAACCAGGGCAGCCTTGGATAACCTCAATCGGTTGGCCCTTTCCTCGCATCTAAAACTAACTATGAAAATTAGCTTTGATCTTTGGAAAATTGTTGATGCGAAAGCTGCATTGAAGGCCTAGTCAGAGGGTAGAATCGCTAGGGAAAGACAATCCAGGAAGATGGCTAAGCTAGAGGAAGGCGTGGGTTTTCCTGTGGTAAGAAACAACGCATCAACAAGAAACATTGGGGAATCGATTTTGGACAATACTAAAAATAAAAATAAAAAGGTAAGCAGAGAGGAGTTCAGGCCAACCTGCATTGGTCCAATAGTTCGAGCAATCTCCTCCCCTGATCAGAATACCAACTGCGTTGTTCCCAATACCAACTGTGATGTGGGTTCAGGTAGCAACAATAGCAACGTGGATACCTGCTACAACATGGAGCACAAGAACATAAAATCCTACGCTGTCCCTGATGATTCCTGCGCTGTCCCTGATGATTCCAGCAGTTTCGACACTATTAACGGTTCCAATACCAACTGCGTTGTGGGTTCAGGCAGCATCAACAGCAACGTGGATACCGTGGAGCACAAGAACATAAAATCATATGCTGTCCCTGATGATTCCTGCGCTGTCCCTGATGATTCCAGCAGTTTCGACACTATTAACGTTTCCAATACCAACTGCGATGTGGGTTTAGGCAGCAACAACAGCAACGTGGATACCATGGAGCACAAGAACATAAAATCATACGCTGTCCCTGATGATTCTTGCACTGTCGCTGACACTATTAACGTTTCCAGCACATTTGTTAATAAGGATGTAATTGTTAATAACGTGGGTAATGCGGATAGAATCAAGGATGCCTGCTACAACGTGGAGCACAAGAACATAATATCCTGCGTTGGCAGTTATGACGACACTGTTAACATCTCCATCACATCAGAATTTGTTAAGAGGGATGTAATAGTTAATAGCGTGGGTAATGCTAAAGGAATTATGATTGATTATAATATACATAAGAACCAAAGCGGCCTAGAAGGTAAAAATCTCGATGCTAAAAATAATTCAAACCATGGAATGATTAATAATTATAATGCTTCCAAGGATAATCCTCACAACAATGATAAGGTTGTGATTGGGAACCCCTCTGTTCCGAATACGCATAATAAGAGGGTTGTGATCCATAATACTCAACCCCGAAGAAATCAAACTGTCTTCAAAAACATTGGATACAAGGAGTGGTGTATCAAGAGAGCTATAAGAAGGGCTCAAGACAGGGCCCTCTCTAAGCGTACCCCTGAAGACTAGAAAGAAAATCGAGGGAAGGTTTACCTTCCATTCATCCAAGGGGTTACCGATAAGATTGCAAAAATTTTAAGGAAGAATAACATAGACAATCAATTTACAACATGTGGAACGATAAGGCAAATGATGAGTTCGGTTAAGGATAACATTGATCATCAACAACTCAAGGGAGTGTACAAGATTGATTGCTCATGTGGTAGGAGTTATATTGGGGAAACAAGTCGGTCTCTGAAAACAAGGCTAAAAGAGCACGCGGCTGACATAAAGAATGAAAGATCCCGTACATCAGCCCTTGCAGAGCACTCATCCAAGACCAAGCATCATATGTGTTTGGAAGACGCCAAGGTAATTGCAAGAGAGGACAATTATCATAAAAGAAAAATCAGAGAGGCCATTGAAATCATGAAATTTCCGCAGAACCTCAACAGGGACAATGGAAGTGAAATCAGTGGAAACTGGCTTCCCCTGATCAGAGAAATAAACCCCTCGGGACCCTTGGAAGCATAAGAACAAAAAGGGCCTTCCTTTTCGAAGGTTTGGTTTATTAATTTATTAATTAATTAATTAATGCAAATTATTTAATTTAATTAATTAAATTAAATTAATTAATGTCTTAATTCTTAAAAAGAACGAAAAAAAATGTGTTAATCATAAAGATTGTAATAACTAGGAAATTAACTTTGATTATGAAATTAATTTTAATTCATATGAATTAGATCTATAATCATAATTATTAAATAAATAAAAAATAAAAGTAAAAAAAAGGAATGAAGTATGAAGTATGATTTTTGGTTTAATCATTTAGGTTTTTCAAATTAATTTAATTTAATTAATTATATTAGAAAAGAGAGAGGAATTATAAATTTAATATTAATCAAATAAATAAATTAATTAATAATTTAATTACCCTTATATTATAATTGAAATTCTAATTTAAATAAATAAAAATTTTAGTTAGATTTTAATTAATTGAATTTATTGGAGGACTAATTAATTTAATTAATAAAAATTTATTATTTAATTATATATTTTTAAAATAAATATTAAATAAAAGTATATTAATTTATAAATAAAAATTAGAAATTAATTGATTAATTAATTAATAAATTGGCTAATTAATTAATTGATTAATTAATTATTCTATTGATTATTAAAGGAATGCTAAAAAACCCGGATGCGGGTGCTTGTACCACGTATCAATGCCAGGTTTGAAAAGGACGGCAGCTGGCATCACAACCAGCAGTTCTTGGCGGTTTAAGGCAGGTGAGGATCAGGCATTCAAGGCTCTGCGTAATGGCGGATCGGGCTTGGGAGTAATGGCGCTGAGCAGGAAAGTTAATGAGCTGCAAGGACATCGTTCCCGGTTGGCGGACCTCAATCAGGGCATAAAAGAAATGAACCTTGGCGGATATGGCATAGAGGCGCGCTTCAGATGGTTAATTCGATTGAGCTCCAGGGCAGCACGCAGTGCATGGGAGCCTCCCTGGGTCAGGTATCTGTCTGTTGGTTCTGGACTGGTAAGAGGGTCCAGTAGGTATGATCCTGTTCTTTTCAGTTTATCCCCGTGTCTAAATACTGTTGTCTTTCGTTACTTTAAGTTCATTCTCTGTCTCGGGGTCTGGCACAAGAATTGGGTGTTTCTTGTCACTGTTTGGGGTCTGGGCATAGCGTATCTAGTCAATACAGAGCAGGAGTTGTGGATTTCATTAGTTAATAGTTGGGTTGAACTGGAAGGAGTCTGGTTCTGGAGTGTTTGGTCTTTAGCTTGCAATTGGCTGTTCATTCCCCCAATTCAGGATCTCTGTTTGAATATTCATCACCTGAATTCCACCATGTCGCGCCAACGTGGAATCCCAAGACGTGGAAGTCATACTAGGTCACAGGGAGGTTCTAGCAGTCGCGGAGGCTCTGTCCCGCAACGCATAGAACCTTTGGCTTCTGTACCACCCCCCTCACCATCCTCAGATAGTTCTGGTCCCTCTCTCACCAGCTCTTTCCATTCAACTCGTTTTAAGTTTCGCAGCAAGCTGAACAAGCCGCTAATCTCTGTTGTTGTCACGGTGCTCTTTTCGAAGGAGGAGGAAGAGTCAGAATTAGAGGAAGAGCCTGCTAGTGCAGAAGAAACATCCAGTGAGCAGGCTCATTCCAATCATTCCAGTGCTCATCAAGAAAGCCCAATTGAGGATGTCCTCAATGCTTCGGGGATTTTGTGCGATGAGGGCCAGCAAGAAATACCTCGGCACCAGCCTTCATCTTCACAGGAGCCCGTCAAGGATTGTGAGCCTGCAAGTACTTCCGGGAACATCCTCCACCTTGTTCTCCCTCCAGGACGCAGCGCGATGGATGTAGAAGACATCCTCATGGTTGCCTGGGTCAACCGAGCAAGCGAGAAGGATGTCGGCTCTCCTCAGCAGGATTAAGAGCTTGTTTGTTCTATGGTTTGTTCTATGGTTTGTTCTTGGCCTGCGTTTTCCTATTTTGCATGGTCTATTTTCTCACTGGCCTGAAATTTACAATCTACAGGTTTTTTGATACTCAATGGAAATGTAATAGCCCTTCTAAGCTCAGTGAAGAGCTGAATTTTGTATTTTTGTATTTTTGCAAGCTTAGTGAAGAGCTGAATTTTGTAAAAATCAACAGTCTGCCTATGGTTATGATAGTTCAATATGTAAAGGTCAGGCATCAGGACACCTGCAATCGGTTTTTTGGTAGAGGGCAGGCTACAGCCCCCTCAGAGGTTAAAACCTCTCTGTAAATATTTTATCCTCTTTTTATTAATAGAATAGTCTTTGCTGAGAAAAAAAAAAAAGGAATGCTAAAAATAATTTATATTTATATTAATTAATATAAAATTAAAAATAATCTAAATTTATATATTATTAAATTATAAAATATTTATAAATTAATTTATATTAATCAATTAAATAAAAACCAAGATAATAGATAAAATAAATTAGAGTTATTAAACCTGATCCTAATAATGAACAATTAAATAATTAATTAAAAAGAATAATAATAATAACAAAAATTTTTATAAAAATTAGAAAGCATGTGTCAGCCCTTATAAATTAGGGTTCTTTGGTTTATTTATATCCAGGCGCATGGCTCCTTCTCTCAATAATCTTTCATTCATTTTCTATCTATCTAATTTGTCCTGATGATGGACCCCCTTTGGGGTTTGAAACTTCGGCAGAATGAACTAGAAACTATGGATAATCCGGATCATGAAGCTACAAAAAACTTCCACAGAGGCTTAAAATCCAACATCATAAACATTACAGAATTAGATATATAATGAACAAATGATAGCATTCACAATTGCACAATCATATGGGAGAAAACTTGAAGAGATTTATTAATAGAAACGAGAATTACAACCCAGTTGTCTGATCCAGTGCCATTCTCCCAGCTTCAACCCTTCTTCACCTCATGAAATAGAAAGATCACACCAACAAGAATACAATGCTCTCTCCTCAATGACAAATTATCAGCACTTCCTTACAATTCACAATATTCCAACCCCTTGTTCTCTTGGATTGGAGATCCATTTATAGATTTTTGCAAGGGTGTGAGTCATCCATGGGGTTTGATTAGTATCATTCCACTTGTTACAATTGGTTCCACAAGAGAGGGGATTGGAGATGGTTTCCTAGTTCCCTTGTTCATCCTTGGGAGAATTCAGAGAGGCAAGTGGCACAGGAGAAGTTTCTAGAAGATTCCATGAGCAACCAACTAACAAATTGTCCCTGAAATTTGTCCATCTTCGCCCATCACACCCTATAGAAGGCCTAAATAGTATGCATCACACCCTGGTAGTGTACCACTCAGTATGCATTGCACTTTGCTAGTGGATTAATCAGTATGGTTCAATTTAGGCAATTTCTGGATGGTTTCTCAGATGGAACTTTTGGGGAATGATGTATTCAGATGACTATGTTCCTTTAGGGCATGAAACAAATGTTTTAGGGGTTGATGAGCCCTAATACTTCGACATATAAGTTTGGGGTTGATGTGCCCAAATATGTCTATAACAATATTGCATCGCAAGTTTCCAGAGGTTTAATTTCTTTGGTTTTTGGGATATGCATCGCATCACAACATTCCCATGGACCGTTAAACCATTTCTTTTAGGATCGGAAATATGTGATATGCGATAGTCTTATCGCATCGCATGTTTGGCAAAGGATTGATTTAAAGAGATTTATGATTAAGACTTTTCGTTAACTTCACATTACAACATGAATATTTGGATTGCATTTCCCTTAGCCTCAAACGAATGTGATTTGCGATGTGTGATTTTTTATAAAGTTTTTTGAAGCACTTTTTATTTAAAAGCAAGAAACGAAGAAAATTATTTCTATTTAAAGGTTTTATTTCTTTTTACAAACTAAAGGGACCCTATTTCTTATTTAACATCTTAGAATAAGATTAAGAAAAAATTAAAATGGGGGGGTTGTTGTATAGCACAACAATTGGCGATTCACTGAAAGAACCAGTTATCTCTGAATAAAATTATGAAATTATAACACTCTCAAGTACAAACAATTGAGGAAAAGGGAACTATCTTGAAATTAAATAAATAAAATTACTATGAATAAGAAAAATTGATCAATTTTGCAATTTCTTTTACAAACCCTTGTCATAAATGAAAACATTTTTTGGTTTCTTCAAGCCTTGGTTGGTTGTTAAAGATAAAGTGGGGGCTCCTTCCAACTTAGCTTTTGAATTTACTCCCTTGTCATAGGTAGTGCCACTGCTGCCAACAAAATTTTATAGTCTCAACAGGGTTATCTTTTAACCATCAATTATTCATTATCCAATCCATCTAAGAGTATAATCTTTTAAAGATAAATTCAGAGAAATATATTTACATATTTATTTTTTCCTTTATTTTTATCTTTCTTTGCATAGAATACATTTCCCTAGTTTGGGAGCCAGAAGATGACAATGTCATTCGCTGGTTGTAGTTGAACTGAACAAGCTGGTTCGTGATGAGACCCCTTATCTTATGATTATAAGTCATTACCCTGTCATGGTATGCAGTGTTGGTAATGTCAGTTTAATTAGTTCCCTATGATCATGGTAAGCAGGCTCGTAATGAGGCCTCTTATCTTTTAAGTCAAATATATTTTAGAATTACACTCTAAAAAATCATAAACCTAGTGGATGGGGTGAATCTTTGACTCCTTAAGAGTTATTGGATGACAACTACAGAGATGTAGATGCTTAGTTGTAGAAAGTCTTTAGTTTTAAAAATAACCTTTCTCAACTGATGAAACTTAAAATGATTCACTAAGTGTTCCAAGTTTGAAAGATTTCGCAATTTCAAAGAACATCTCAGAGTTTTACGATGTTTATCTAATTTCGAAAACTGTAATCATTTCCTTGAAATTTTCTACTTTCTAAAAGCAGATATTCACAATATATTTCAAAGAGATTTCAATAGCAACAAGCCAATGGTATACTATGTACAACATTATTTCTAAAAGAAATCAAAATTGCATAAAAATATGTACAGGTAAGAAGGGGTTACCTCCTTGGTGAAAGAATTTCTTTAGGAGAATCCCATTCGCAGGAAGAGAATTTCTCTTTCCTGTTAAGTCTTGTAGTAGAAATGTTGATGAGCCTATCCTTTCAACAATTTGGAATGGTCCAAGCCACATCTTCTGAAATTTGGTATGCTTACCTTTTTCCTCCTGTGTTTTGTCCCATTTCAAAATGAGATCACCAATCTGTAATGTTTTTGAGTGGCTGAACTTGCATCAAAAGAGGATTTAATGACTTTCTGATGTTTATCATGAGTAATTTTGGCTTTTTCTCTTTCCTCGTCTAATTTAAGAATTTGATCAAACCTTAATTGAATAGAGGAAGAAGGAGTTTCTTCAATGAATTGTACTAGGGCTAGTGATGGGAGGGCTAGATTTGGTGGAATAACAGCGTATTTCCCATACATTAAGTTAAAAGGAGAAGTACCTATTGAGGCCTTCTGAGTTATACGATCTGCCCATAGTGTGAAGATTAAAGATTTATGCCAATTATTTTGGCTTTGATCAACAGTTCTTTTGATAATCCTGATGAGATTTTTTTTAGTTGACTCTGTTAACCTATTTCCTTAGGGATAGTAATTTGTAGAGTATTTTAACTTAAAACCTCTCTTCAAAGAAAATTCGACTATACTATTTCGAGAAAAATAAGATGTATTGTCAAAGATAAATGCATTAGGTAAACCAAACCTGGTGATGATGAAATTATCAATAAATTCAATAATCACATTAGAATTTTCTACCTTTAGTGGAATTGCTTCTACCCACTTAGTGAAGTAGTCTATGGTTGTAAGGATGTATCTATGCTGCTTGGAAGAATGAGGAACAATCTCTCCTATAATATCAAGCTCCCACTGCTCAAATGGTTTCTCAATGTTAACTAGTTGTAAAGGAAAGGTTGGTTTCCTTTGTCTCCCACTAGCACTTTGGAAAATCTTACATTTCCTCACATAGTCATGGGTATCTTTGAACAAAGTTGGCCAATAATACCTAGCATGCAATATTTTATGTGTTGTAGTTTCCACCAGCTGGTCCACCACGGAGTTCTTATAAAACCGTTTGTGCTTCAGATTTTTCAAGGCATCTTAACAAAATAGAATCATAGTTTCTTCTGAATAATACATTATCAATGATTTCATAGTGTTTGGCATTTAACCTTAAGGAACATTTGTTTTTGTAGCTGAATTCAGGGGGGAATATCCATTTTTCAAGTAAAAAAATCAGATCAGCATATTTAGATTCAGAATCAATCATATGTATCTCATTTACTTGTGCGGTACTACCTAAATCTTCATGATTTGGTATTTTGGAAGCTCCTGCCAGTAACCTGCAAAAACCTTGTCCTCTAACAATTTTCATTGGTTTAATATCAATGTCATATTCTTGTAAATTTTTTACCCAGTTATCTCTTTTCTCTCCTACTTCTCTTTGAATTAGCAATTGCCTCACTATAGAGAATGGTACTATCACTTTTGTATGCGTTTTCAGGAGGAAAGGCCTAAAATGTTTAGGAGACTTAAATACAGCGAAGGCTTGTTTCTTGACTTCTGAATAATTAAGCTCAACAACCTGCAAATTAGAACTAAAGAGAGATATGGGTGCTTCCACCTATTGATCATTGACTTGTGTTAAAACAGCTGCATGAGATGTTTGAGTGGCCAAAGTATACAAAATAAAATGACTAGAAAAATTCGGAGTATTCAATACAGGAGCATTAATGATTACTTGTTTGATTGATTCAAAAGCTTCTCTTTTTTTATGTCCCCATTTGAAGACTAAGTTTTTCTTGATCATGGATTGCAACGGTAGAACAATATGAGAAAAACCAGGAACAAATCTTTTTACAAAATTTATGTGTCCCAAGAATGATTGCATAGATTCTTATTGTGTGGTAAAGGGATATCAGAAATCACCTTTATCCTATCAGGATCAATGTATATTCCATTTTTGGATATAATAAACCCTAAGAGTTTACCTCCATTAAGAGCAAAGAATGATTTTTTAGGATTTAAGGAGATCCCATACTTTTTGCAACATTCAAAGATTTGTTTTAAATCATATAAATGGTTACTCTTTTTCTTAGAATAGACAATTATGTCATCCAAGTAAATAATGACCATTTTATTGATCAATCCTTTGAAATCTATGTCCATGGCTCGTTGGAAAGTAGTTGCAGTGTTTATCAAACCAAAAGTCATTTTCTGATAAGTGTATGTTCCCCATTTAGTTCTGAATGCAGTATTTAATCTATCATTTGGATGTACCAGGACCTGATTATATCCTAAAAAACCATCAAGAAAAGACATTAATTTTGAGCCAGCTATTGATTGAAGTATTTGCTCCATTGTTGGTAATGGGAAATTATCTTTTTGACATGCCCTGTTGAGATTTCTACAATCTATATAAATCCTAATATCACCATTGTTTTTCCTAACAGGTGCCAAATTTGAGACCCATTTTGAATGTCTGACAAGAAAATTTATTTTGGCTTTAAAGAGTTTATTCAACTCTGATTTGATTTTACTCTCAAGATTGGGGTGAATTTTCCTTAATTTCTGTTGTATAGGTTACTTATCAGAAATCATTGGAATCATATGTTGAATAATAAAAGGATCATAAGTTTTTAGATCTTCATAATTCCAAGCAAAAATACCTTTGTATTTCTTAAATAATCTGATGAAGGCAAATCTTTCATCAGGTGAAAGTCCAAGTCCTAGATTGACATTTTGTGGTTTGGCATCGGTACCAAGATTTACTAATTCAAACCTTAAAGTTGAACTTTGAAGTTTTGAATTAGTGAGTTTTTTTAATCTATCCTTAATATCATGCAGATCTTCCAATTTAACCATAGATTTAGGAATAGGGTTTTCATTGAGTTTCTTCTTTAATTGTAGATCATGTTCACTTTCATCGATGATTTGGTCTTCATAAGTTTCTTCGGATGTTAAGAAATTCAAGATATCTTCATCAAGATTGAACACATGCCAATTGGTGACATTATCTGGGATGGATGGTCTAAAAATTAATTCAATTGAAAATATATCTGGACTATAATCCTCAGATGGAAGGAGCTTAGAAGCTACATTAGCCAGGAGATCTATTGCTCCTTGTAGAGTATATGGGAAAAATCTTACAATTGTGTCTTCTTCCACTATTCTATTCAAATTAATGGACAACATGAAATTATTTATATGTTCTTCAGCTAACAGGCCACTATCAGGGTTAAATTTATGTAGCCATTTTTCTGGATGTGCTGGCAATTATCTAGCCATTCTAGCAGCCCCTGGGTTGGTCCATGACTTTGGCTGAGGTTTACTTTGTGCCATTGTTGGGGTATTAGTAGAAGAGAGTGAAGCAGTGGTTGAAGGTGATTGGATAGAGGATGGGGAAGCTCCTGTACCTGCGTTAATCACGATCTGGAGTTGAGAAGCGGGTGTGTGACCTTGCAATGATATGGATGGTGATGACGAAAGAACTTCGTTGTTAGATTCTGATGGTGTCTTCTTAGCCCTTTTACGACTTGGTAGAAGGAATTCAACTAGTGGGATTCCAATTTTTACACTCTGTATTCTAGTTAGCGGTTGCGATGGGATATATTGAGAAGTGATACTGCCTTGGGATAACTCAGACTCTTCTTGAGATATTGAAATCCCCTGCAATTTTTGGATCAAATATTGTAGTTCAATGGGTTCAGAAGAAGAATTGTCTGGTTTGTTTATGATTTCAGCAGTGGGTTCTATATTCTTCTTTCCAACTTTTCGCTTGGAAATAGGAGATTTGGAATGCGAACAAGAAGTTGGAGGTGATGGTGAGGGAGTTTTACTCTTAAATCGCCTGTAGATTTAGATTTACTTTCCATTCATAGTCTGGCCATCCTTCTAGCACCAAAAATGTTGATGCCTCTAAAATAGTTTCACCAACATTGGGGGATAACCACCCAGTCCGGACCTTAAAGCAGCTCCTTTCCCATTTGGTATGGTGGCTCCAACTAGATAGTATGAGACCAGTTTCCCAATAAAGTGTGATTTGATGAATGGGTGTCTAAAATATATAACAAGGTGATAGATGGTTTGATTTATAAACTTATGAAAATATGAAAATATATCTATACAACCCGGGTGTTTTAATATCAATGAAATTTATAATCATTTCTAATAGACAAATGATAATGAAAATTAATCACTTACCTATAGAAAGTTAAGTTTGAATGATGATCACTTTGAATAAGAAGTTAAACAAAGTAATGTAAAAACATATCGCATATCAGAATAATATTAATTGTTGACATATGTATTCAGAATATCAATTCTAACTTATTCAAAAGTGATATAATGCAAAATTGTGTGAGACATGTACATATAACAACAATATCAAATCAAAAGATTCTTAATTGCATAAAACGAGACAAAAAGACACTGATAAAAGTACCATATGTATTTGAGTCCTTTTATGAAAATAACAATCTAGTTCACGCTTCTTATTCCAAAAACTTCAATAAGATACAAAAAATGCAAGGCCTCCTAAAGTCCCTTTACAACAAGTTTGAACCTTGATCCACTGTTTCCACAAAAGTAAATTAAGAAGTGAAGAAGTGCTATCTTCTTAAATCTAATTTGGTACACTTTGAGAACCCTTTCTACAATGACATGAAAGGGTCTTTATAGTAAAAATAAAACGAAATGTTCGTAAAAATTGCTTCAAGTGGTTGGAACAATATTTACCCCAAAACATGGCATTTTACGTTAAAAATAAAATTGCGATATCCTTTGAAAAGATGCATTGCATCTATGATTCCTCCTGTGGCCTTAATTGACAGATCTCAAGAAAAGTTTGGATTTCTGGTGGATGACTCATCCTTGCATGCAATTGTCTTGTGTAAACCACATCCAAGAGTTCTGACATCATGCGATCGGCTGCATCAGCAACAAATTTGATGATCATTTGTTGGTTGTGTGGTTTGAATAAAAAGAACCAATATGTATCCCAATTGAGGCTTTTTAATTTTTTGAGTTTTTCTTCCCTGGTATTCAAATCTTGCTTCCACTGTTTTTCTAACAATTTTGCTTTTGCAAGGTTTTCTGGAGGACACTCAAAAATCAAATTAGCGTTGTGTAAATTATCATTGATCAACTCAATAATATTATTCATTACTACTCTGGCCCTTGAAGTTTCTCTTTTTGCTTTGATCAGCTGTGTCTCCCATTCTACAAATAATATTTCCTTATGAGATTCTTCAGTTATAGGCAATTGAGTAGCCCTTCCCTTTATTGTGCTTTGCTAAGAGATATAGCTTGTAATTTTGTCATCTTCTTCCTCGAATTCCAACCTATAATTAACCGCCTTATCTATCAATGCATTGGTTTTGATACATAAGGGATGAATAAGAGATATCTTTTGGCAGAGTTGGGTTAGTTGTTGAGACAAGAAATTATTTATTTCTAAGGCTTCCTTTATGAACTCCTCAACCTTGGGATTGTCTTTGAATTGCTCCATTGAAAGTTGTAGCTGCTTAATTTGCTCATCCTTAGATTTCTTCTCTTCATCATGTGCCAATTTTCGTTGTTCGAATTCCTGAGATAGTTGTTATTGTCTTTCAGTGGCCTATTGATCAATGCTCTGCCTTTCCACCAATAGTTGTTCCTCAAGTTGTTTAATCCTTTGATCCTTTTCCTTGAATGACTGATTAACTTCAGTTGCTTTATCTATTGTGGTAGCGGTATATGCTCCTGCAAACTGAGATAATTTGGTCAATTCTTCAGAGGGATTGACCTATGAGTCCTTCCAGATGATGTTCATGGATTCTTTCTGAGGGACTGTTGTTGATGCTTGATCTATCTTTCTCTTTTTCCTTTCCCTTTTGACCACAGCTCTGTGTTTAGGATTGTAGAACACATCCAGAGGTGGAATTTCCTCAATACTTAGTATAATTTCTGATGAAGGATGCTCAGGGATTATCTCAACCTCTTTCAGGACTGAATCCTTACTGGGTGGTCTTTCAATCACATGATCATGAATCATAGGCTATTGTTTTAAGAGATATCCTGGTGTGATAACAGTTTATGCATCACTTTGAATTTTGATCTGTTGATCAAATTGTTCCTACTCTCTGATCAATATTGGATCAATATGAATATCTGTGCCCAACTTATCACTAGCTTTGTCGCTTGTCTCAGCTGCACTAGAAGATTTCCCTATATCCTACTCTATGTTTTGCTCTATTTGTTGAATGACTAGTGTAGTATTCAACAAGTCCAGTGGTACTGTCTGAAGTCTTTGTGTCCTGTAGTGAATGAATTGATCCATTTTTACTTATCCCAGCTTGATTTTCACCAGGTGAATTACCTGTGTAAATGCATCTGTTGATGTGAATAAATCATCGAAATCATCATCTTCATGGATGAATGGTTTGATTTTTACCTAAGTAGTAAAATTGAAAGCAAATTTATTTGGGTCATATTGTCTTTTATGAATGACAGCGAGTTTCAAACCCTTGGTCTTCTCAGCTTCCTTTTGGGCATGTTTATAGTGATGCAATGAATATATGCCGCAGTGAACAAGAAAGGCAGGCCATAACCGTTTTTTGGCTTCTTTGATATTTTTCGTAAGCACTTTTTCAACTGCCTGATAAGCTATTTCCCTAGCCAATACTTTGTCTAGGACATAAAGAGGAAGGACATGTGGTTCGGTAACACTGCCATAAACCCTAATGTATGTGAAGAGCTCTTCCCCAAACCAACTGCCAATTGATATTAAATCAATACCAGTCTCCTCGGAAAACCGAGGAGCTGGTTTATTAAAAATTGCCCGATGAATAGGTAAGATGAAGCCACGGAAAATTTTATAGAAATGCTTCTTATACTAGGTCTTCCATAGGCTTTTATGATAAATGTGGATGGGGGTTTGGTCCTGGATGGTCCATTTCCATCCCATAATTGGAAAATCGGAATTAAAACAGATAGTATCAACTATATAGGCGCTCATATAAAATGGGGGAACTGTTAGGGTCGAAACAAATTTGTTTTTCCTATAGTCAAGTATTTGGATGACCATTTTATCAACTAGGATATTGGCCCAATCCATCACAAAAGAGTTCAATGTTGCTTCTATTAATGGGACCATTTCAATGGAAAACTTAGCAGTGTTGGGACTTCCAAACAATCTACACATTAGTGTTGCAGCATAACAATATGGAGACGCTAGAGAGTCCACATAGTACATACCAGATGATTCATGCTTGTGCTTGATAGGGAAGTGTCTCCATTGTCTAATGGGGTCCAAACCTATTTTATTTTCCTGCCTAAAAGCCTCGAGGAACGATTTATTATAGCACTTCTGGGGTTCTAGTAGATGATACATTTTCTTCAAGTCTCCAGGCTTGAAGGATCTGAACATTATTCCATCAGCTATGAAGAGCATCCTGTCAGTTATATTAATGCTTTCAATTACCCATTTTACCATATCATTATATGGCAAAATCTTTGGGAGGGCTGCTATTCACTGAAGAAAAGAGTCTTCTAAATCACCCAGTGTGTTTTCTAACTTCGTTGGTCCATCAGTTGTTGCATGTCCCTCTGTTACCTTTGGATTTTCTTTTTCCAGCATATCATATATGCCTTCCAATGATATTTTTCCAAAATCTTGATAGGTAGTATCCGAAATCAACATAGTCTTTTCCGGTCCTTCCGCCACTGCAAGGGAAGCCTTCGTCTTTCGAGCTTTCTTTAGCATTTTGGCTGGCTGCGTTCATCCATATTCAAACTGTAAAATGAGATAGAAGACAACATTAACATAAAAAATTCCAAGCAGTTAAGGCTTGTAACTATAGTAAAGATATTAGTACAGACATTTCGTATTTGATATCAACATGAAGAATGAAATCTTGAAGGATGAAAGTTATAACTGTTCTTAATGTTTTACTGTAACCAACGATGAGAAACTTTAATGTGCAATGAATAGATCACATCACAGGTTTTCAGAGGTCTTATTAAGATGTGTGCCATAAACTCTCCATTTTTGCGATGAGCGATTTCAATATTTTATTTAATATTTAAAGCGCAAATCAGGAGTTACAAGCACCATGTTCTAAGAATCTTTCGAACTTTCGTGATTGCGATAAGTGATGACCTGGCATATTCCTCATTTAACTCGCTCAAGTCATGTTTTCGCTTTATTACTACTGAATCACTTAATTGTTATCAACATCGCATCGCATGTCCCCGAGGTGAGCTTTACTTGTTTCTGATAGGATTGCAATATGTGATGGACGCATATCGCATCGCAAATTTCCAGAGGTATAGTTTCTTTGGTTTTTTGGATATGCATCACATCGCAACATTTCCATGGACCGCTAAACAATTTCTTTTAGGATTGGCAATATGCGATATTCAATAGTCTTATCGCATCGCATGTTTGGCAAAGGATTGATTTAAAAATCTTTATGATTAAGACTTTTCGTTAACTTCGCATTACAACATGAATATTTGGATTGCATTTTCCTTAGCCTCAAATGAATGTGATTTGCGATGTGTGATTTTTTATAAAGTTTTTTGAAGCATTTTTATATAAAAGCAAGAAATGAAGAAATTTATTTGTATGTAAAGGTTTATTGCTTTTTACAAACTAAAGGGACCCTATTTCTTATTTAACATCTTTGAATAAGATTAAGAAAAAATTAAAATGGGGGGGTTGTTTTATAGCACAACAATTGGCGATTCACTGAAAGAACCAGTTATCTCTGAATAAAATTATGAAATTCTAACACTTTCTCAAGTACAAACAATTGAGGAAAAGGGAACTATCTTGAAATTAGATAAATACAATTACTCTGAATAAGAAAAATTGATCAATTTTGCAACTTCTTTTACAAACCCTTATCATAAATGAAAACATTTTTTGGTTTCTTCAAGCCTTGATTGGTTGTTAAAGATAAAGTAGGGGGCTCCTTCCAACTTAGCTTTTGAATTTACTCCTTTGTAATAGGTAGTGCCACTGCTTCCAGCAAATGTTTACAGTCTCGACAGGGTTACCTTTTAACCATCAATTATTCATTATCCAATCCATCTAAGAGTATAATCTCTTAAAGATAAATTCAGAGAAATATATTTACATATTTATTTTTTCAATTATTTTTATATTTTTTTGCATAAAAGCCATTGCCCTGGTTTGGGAGCCAAAAGATGACAATGCCATTCACTGGTTGTAATTGAACTGAACAAGTTGGCTCGTGATGAGACCCCTTGTCTTATGATTATAAGTCATTACCCTGTTATGGTATGCAGTGTTGGTAATTTCAATTTAATTAATTCCCTATGATCATGGTAAGCAGGCTCGTAATGAGACCTCTTATCTTTTAAGTCAAAGATATTTTAGAATTACACTCTAAAAAATCATAAAGCTAGTGGATGGGGTGAATCTTTGACTCCTTAAGAATTATTGGATGACAATTATAGAGATGTAGATGCTTAGTTGTCGACATTATTTACTTTTAAAAATAAACTTTCTCAACTGATAAAACTTAAAATGATTCACTATGTGTTCCAAGTTTGAAAGATTTTGCAATTTCAAAGGACATCTCAGAGTTTTCTGATGTTTATCTAATTTCCAAAACTGTAATCATTTCCTTGAAAGTTTCCACTTTCTAAAAGCGGATAATCACAATATATTTTCAAAGAGTTCAATAGCAACAAGCCAATGGTATACTATTTACAACATTATTTCTGAAAGAAATCAAAATTGAATAAAATATGTACATGTAAGAAGGGGTTACCTCCTTAGGGAAAGGATTTCTTTAGGATAAGCCCATTCACAGGAAGAGAATCTCTCTTTTCTGTTAAGTCTTGCAGTAGAAATGTTGATGAGCATATATTTTCAACAATTTGGAATGGTCCAAGCCACATCTTCTAAAATTTGTTATGCTTACCTTTTTCTTCGTGTGCTTTGTTCCATTTTAAAACAAGAACACCAATCTGTAATGTTTTTGAGCCGGCTGAACTTGCATCAAAAGAGGATTTAATGACTTTCTGATGTTTAGCATGAGTAATTTTGGCCTTTTCTCTTTCCTCATCTAATTTAAGAATTTGATCAAACCTTAATTGAATAGAAGAAGAAGTTTCTTCAATGAATTGTACTAGGGCTAGAGATGGGAGGGATATATTTGGTGGAATAATAGATTCTTTCCCATACACTAAGTTAAAAGGAGAAGTACCTATTGAGGCCTTCTGAGTTATACAATTTGCTTATAGTGCGAAGATTAAAGATTTATGTCAATTATTTTGGCTTTGATCAACAGTTCTTTTGATAATCCTGATGAGATTTTTGTTAGTTGACTCTGTTAAGCCATTTCCTTCGGGATAGTCATTTGCCGAGTATTTTAACTTAAAACCTCTCTTTAGAGAAAACTTGACTATACTATTTCGACAAAAATAAGATGCATTGTCAAAGATAAGCGCATTAGGTAAACCAAACCTGGTGATGATGAAATGATCAATAAATTAAATAATCACATTAGAATTTGATACATTTAGTGGAATTGCTTCTACCCACTTAGTGAAGAACTTTGTGGCTATAAGGATGTATCTCTGTTGCTTGGAAGAATGAGGACAATATCTCCTATAATATCAAGCCCCCACTGCTCAAATGGTTGCTCAATGTTAACTGGTTGAAAAGGAAAGGTTGGTTTCCTTTATCTCCCACTAGCAGTTTGGCAAATCTTACATTTCCTCACATAGTCATGGGTATCTTCGAACAAAGTTGGCCAATAATACCCAGCATGCAGTATTTTATGTGTTGTAGGGTCTCCTCCAAAGTGTCCACCAGTCGGTCCATCATGGAGTTCCTATAAAACCGTTTGTGCTTCAGATTTTTCAAGGCATCTTAAAAAAACAAAATCATAGTTTCTTCTGAATAACACATTATCAATGATTTCATAGTGTTTGGATTTTAACCTTAAGGCATGTTTGTTTTTGCAACTAAATTCAGCAGGGGGCATATCCATTTTTCAAGTAAAAAATCAGATCAGCATATTGAGATTCAGAACCAATCATACTTATCTCATTTACTTGTGCAGTACTAACTGAATCTTCATGATCTGGTATATTGGAAGCTTCTGCCAGTAACCTGCAAAAACCTTGTCCTCTAACAATTTTCGTTGGTTTAATATCAATGTCATATTCTTGTAAAGGTGTTACCCAGTTATCTCTTTTCTCTCCTACTTCTCTTTGAATTAGCAATTGCCTCACTACAGAGAATGGGACTATCACTTTTGTATGTGTTTTCAGAAGGAAAGGTCTAAAATGTTTAACAGACTTAAATACAATGAAGGATTGTTTCTCGACTTGTAAATAATTAAGCTCAGCACCCTGCAAATTGGAACTAAAGAAAGATATTGGTGCTTCCACCTACTGATCATTGATTTGTGTTAAAACATCTGCATGAGATGTTTGAGTGGTCAAAGTATACAAAATAAAATGACTAGAAAAATTTGAAGTATTCAATGTAGGAGCATTAATGATTGCTTGTTTGATTAAGTCAAAAGCTTCTCTTTCGTTATGTCCCCATTTGAAGACTGAATTTTTCTTAATCATGGATTGCAAGGGTAGAACAATATGAGAAAAATCAGGAACAAATCTTTTTACAAAATTTATCTGTCCCAAGAATGATTGCATAGATTTCTTATTGTGTGGTAAAGGAATATCAGAAATCTCCTTTATCCTATCAGGATCAATGTATATGCCATTTTTGGATACAACAAACCCTAAGAGTTTACCTTCATTAAGAGAAAAGAATGATTTTTTAGGATTTAAGGAGATCCCATACTTTTTGTCAAAGATTTGTTTTAAATTATACAAATGGTTTCTCATTTTCTTAGAATAGACAGTTATGTCATCCAAGTAAACAACGACCATTTTATTGATAAAACCTTTGGGAGCTATGTCCATGGCTTGTTGGAAAGTAGCTCCAACATTCATCAAATCAAAAAGCATTTTTTGATAAGCGTATGTTCCCCATTTGGTTCTGAACGTAGTCTTTAATCTATCAGTTGGATGTACCAAGGCCTGATTATATCTCGAAAAACCATCAAGAAAATACATTAATTCTAAGCCAGCTACTGATTGAAGTATTTGCTCCATTATTGGTAATGGGAAATTATCTTTTTGACATGCCCTGTTGAGATTTCTAAAATCTATACAAATCCTAATATCACCATTCTTTTTCCTGACATGTACAAAATTTGAGACCCATTTTGAATGTCTGACAGGAAAAATTATTTTGGCTTTAAGGAGTTTATTCAACTCTTATTTGATTTGACTCTCAAGATTGGGTTGAATTTTCCTTAATTTCTGTTGTACAGGTTTCTCATCAAAAATCATTGGAATCATATGTTGAAAAATAGAGGGATCATAAGTTTTTAGATCTTCATAATTCCAAGCAAAAATACCTTTGCATTTCTTAAATAATCTGATGAAGGCAAATATTTCATCAGGTGAAAGTCCAAGTCCTAGATTGACATTTTTTGGTTTGGCATTGGTACTAAGATTTACTAATTCAAACCTTAAAGTTGAACTTTGAAGTTTTGAATTAGTGACTTTTTTGAATCTATCATTAATATCATATAGATATTCCAATTTAACCACATATTTAGGAATAGGGTTTTCATTGAGTTTCTGCTTTAATTGTAGATCATGTTCACTTTTATCGATGATTTGGTCTTCATAAGTTTCTTCAGATGTTAAGAAATTCAAGATATGTTCATCATGATTGAACACATGCCAATTGGTGAAATTATCTAGGATGCATGGTCTAAAAATTAATTCAATAGAAAATATATCTAGACTATAATCCTCAGATGGAAGGAGCTTAGAAGCTACATTAGCCAGGGGATCTGGTTCTCCTTGTAGAGTATATGGGAATAATCTTACAACTGCGTCTTCTTCTGCTATTCCCTTCAAATTAATGGATAACATGAAATTATTTATATGTTCTTCAGCTAACAGGCCACTATCAGGGTTAAATTTAGGTAGACATTTTTCCGGATGTGTTGGAAATTGGGACAAAGGTCCGGCCATTCTAGCAGCCTCTGGGTTGGTCCATGGCCTTGGCTGAGGTTGATTCTATTCCATTGTTGGGGTATTAGTAGAAGAGAGTGAAGCAGTGGTTGAAGGTGATTAGATAGGGGATGGGGAAGCTCCTGTACCTATGTGAATCACTATCTGGAGTTGAGAAGCATGTGTGTGACCTTGCAATGATATGGATGTTGATGACAAAAGAACTTTACTGTTAGATTCTTATGGTGTCTTCTTAGCCCTTTTACGACTTCATAGAGGGAACTCAACTGGTGGGATTCCAAGTTTTTCACTCTGTAATCTAGTTAGCAGTAGCGATGGGACATATTGAGAAGTGACACAACCTTGGGATAACTCAAACTCTTCTTGAGATATTCAAATCCACTACAATTTGTGGATCAAAGATTGTAGTTTAGGGGGTTCAGAAGAAGAATTGTCTGGTTTGTTTAGGATTTCAGCAGTGGGTTCTATATTTTTCTTTCAAACTTTTCGCTTGGAAATATGAGATTTGGAATGAGAACGAGAAGTTGGAGGTGATCGTGAGGGAGTTTTACTCTTAGAATGGCCTGTAGATTTATATTTACTTTCCATTCATAGTCTGGCCCTCCTTCTAGCACTAAAAATGTTGATGCCTCTAAAATCGTTGCACCAACATTAGGGGATAACCACCCGGTCTGGACCTTAAAGCATCTCCTTTTCCGTCTGGTATGGTGGCTCTGACTGGATAGTATGGGACTATTTTCCCAATAAAGTGTGATTTGATGAATGGGTGTCTAAAATATATAAAAAGGTGATAGATGGTTTTATTTGTAAACTTATGAAAATATACAAATATATCTATATAACCCGGGTGTTTTAATATCAATAAGATTTATAATAATTTCTAATAGACAAATGATAATGAAAATTAATCACTTACCTATAGAAAGTTAAGTTTGAATGATGATCAATTTGAATAAAAAGTTAAACAAAGTAATGTAAAAACATATCGCATATCAAAATATTAATTGTTGATATATGTATTCATAATATCAATTCTAACTTATTCAAAAGTGATATAATGCAGAATTGTGTGAGACATGTACATATAACAACAATATCAAATCAAAAGATTGTTAATTGCATAAAATGAGACAAAAAGACACTGATAAAAGTACCATATTTATTTGAGTCTTCTTATGAAAATAACAATATGGTTCGTGCTTCTTATTTTGAAAACTTCAATAAGATAAAAAAATGCAATTCCTTCTGAAGTCCCTTTACAACAAGTTTGAACCTTGATCCACTGTTTCCACAAAACTAAATTAAGAAGTGCAAAAGTTCTATCTTCTTAAATCTAATTTGGTACAATTTGAGGACCCTTTCTAAAATGACATGAAAGGGTCTTTATAGCAAAAATAAAATGAATTGTTTGTAAAAATTGCTTCAAGTGGTTGGAACAATCTTTCCCCCAAGACATTGGATTTTACGTTAAAAATAAAAATGTGATATCCTTTGAAAAGATGCATTGCATCTATGATTCCTGTTGTGGCCTTAATTGATAGATCTCAAGCAAAGTTTGGATTTCTCATGGATGACTCATCCTTGCATGCAATTGTCCTGTGTAAACCGCATCTGAGAGTTCTGGCATCATGCGATCGGCTGCGTCGGCAAGACATTTGATGATCATTTTTTGGCTGTGTGGTTTGACTAAAAAGAACTAATATGTATCACAATTGAGGCTTTTCAATTTTTTGAGTTTTTCTTCCCTGGTATTCAAATCCTGCTTCCATTGTTTTTCTAACAATTTTTCTTTTGGAAGGTTTTTTGGAGGACACACAAAAATCAAATTAGCGTTGTGTAAATTATCATTAATCAACTCAATGATATTATTCATTACTGCTCTGGCCCTTGAAGTTTCTCTTTCTGCTTTGATCAACTGCGTCTCCCATTCTACAAATAATATTTCCTTATGAGATTATTCAATTATAGGCAATTGAGCAGCCCTTCCCTTTACTGTGCTTTTCCAAGAGATATAACTTGTAATTTTGTCATTGGCTTCCTCGAATTCCAACCTGGAATTGACCACTTGATCTATCAATGCATTGGTTTTGATACATAAGGGATGAATAAGAGATATCTTTTGGCAGAGTTAGGTTAGTTCTTGAGACAAGAAATTATTTATTTTTAAGGCTTCTTTTATGAACTCCTCAACCTTGGGATTGTCTTTGAATTGCTCCATTGAAAGTTGTAGCTGCTTTATTTCCTCATCCCTAGATTTCGTCTCTTCATTATGTGCCAATTTTAGTTGTTCGAATTCCTGGGATAGTTTTTGTTGTCTTTCAATGGCCTATTGATCAATCCTTTGCCTTTTCACCGGTAGTTGTTCCTCAAGATGTTTAATCCTTTGATCTTTTTCCTTGACTAACTGATTAGCTTCGGTTGCTTTATCTATTGTGGCAGTTGTATATGCTCCTGCAAACTGAGATAATTTGGTCAAGTCTTCAGAGGGATTGACCTCTGAGTCCTTCTAGATGATGTTCATGGATTTATTATGAGGGACTTTTTTTATGCTTGATCTATCTTTCTCTTTTTCCTTTCCCTTTTGACCACAGCTCTATGTTTAAGACTATAGAACACATCCAGAGGTGGAATTTCCTCAATACTTAGTATAATTTCTGATGAAGGATGCTCAAGGATTATCTCAACCTCTTTCAAGACTGACTCCTTACTGGATGGTCTTTCAATCACATGATCATGAATCATATGTTGTTGTTTTAAGGGATATCCTGGTGTGATAACAGTGTCTGTATCACTTTGACTTTTGATCTGTTGATCAAACTATTCCCATTCTCTGATCAGTATTGGATCAATGTGAATATATGTGCCCAATTTCTCACTAGCTTTGTCGCTTGTCTCGGCTACACTAGAAGTTGTCCCTATATCCTGCTTTGTGTTTTGCTCTGTTTGTTGAATGACTGGTGTAGTATTCAACAAGTCCAGTGGTACTATCTGAAGTATTTGTGTCCTGTAGTGAATGAATTGATCCATTTTTCCTGATCCCAGCTTGATTTTTGCCAGTTGACTTACCTGTGTAAATGCCTCTGCTGATGTGAATAAATCGTCGAATTCATCATCTTCATGGATGAATGGTTTGATTTTCACCTGAGTAGTAAAATTGAAAGCAACTTTATTTGGGTCATACTGTCTTTTAGGCATGACGGCGAGGTTTGAACCCTTGGTCTTCTGAGCTTCCTTTCGAGCATGTCTATAGTCATGCAATGAATAGATGTCGTAGCGAACAGGAAAGGCAAGACATAACTGTTTTTTGGCTTCTTTGAGATTTTTCGTAAGCCCTTTTCAACTGCCTGATAAGTTATTTCCCTAAACAATAGTTTGTCTGGGACATAAAGAGGAAGGACACACGGGTTGTTCATTCTTCCATAAACCCTAATTTATGTGAAGAGATCTTCCCCAAACCAGCTGTCGGTTGATGTTAAATCAATACCAGCCTCCTCGGACAGCTGAGGAGCTTGTTTATTTTAAATTGCCCGATGAATAGGTAAGATGAAGCCATGGAAATTTTTATAGAAATGCTTCTTCTACTAGGTCTTCCATAGGCTTTTATGATAAATATGGATGGGGGTTGGGTCCTGGATAGTCCATTTCCATCCCATAATGGGAAAATCAGAATTAAAATAGATAGTATCCACTATGTAGGCACTCATATAAAACTAGGGAACTATTCGGGTCGAAAAAAATCTGTTTTTCCTATAGTCAAGTATTTGGACGACCATTTTATAAAATAGGATATTGGCCCAATCCATCACAAAAGAATTCAATGCATCTTCTATTAATGGGACCATTTCAATGGAAAACTTAGCAGTGTTGGGGCTTCCAAAAAATCTACACATTAGTGTTGCAGCATAACAATATGGAGACGCTAGAGAGTCCACAAAGTACATATCGGATGACTCATGCTTGTGCTTGTTAGGGAAGTGTCTCCAAGGTCTGATGGGGTCTGACTCTATTTGATTTTCCTGCATGAAAGCCTCGAGGAACGATTTATTATAGCACTTCTGTTAGGCTTAAAGGATCCGAACATTCTTCCATCAGCTGTGAAGAGTTTCCTGTCAGTTATATTAATGCTTTCAATTACCCGTTTTACCATATCATTATATGGAAAAATCTTTGGGCGAGCCGCTATTCGATGAAGAAAAGAGTCTGCTAAATCACCTAGTGTGTTTTCTGACTTTGTTGGCGCATCGGTTGTTGCATGTCCCTCTGTTACCTTTGGATTTTGTTTTTCCAGCATATCATATATTCCTTCCCATGAGATTTTCCCACAATTTTGACAGGTAGTATCCAAAATCAACACAGTCTTTTCCAATCCTTCCGCCACTGCAGGGGAAGCCTTCATCTTTCAAGCTTTCTTTGGCATTTTGGTTGGTTGCATTCTTCCATATTCAAATTCTAAAATGAGACAGAAGACAGCAATAGGATAAAACTTTCTAAGTAGTTAAGGCTCATAACACTGGTATAGATATTAGTACAGACGGAAATCAGAGAAGGAGGAGTTGATGTGAAAGATTTCGTATTTTATATCAACACGAAGAATGAAATCTTGAAGTATGAAAGTCATAATTGTTCTTAATGTTTTATTGTAACCAACGATGAGAAACTTCAATGTGCAATGAATTGATCGCATCGCAATTTTTCAGAGGTCTTATTAAGATGTGTGCCATAAAATCTCTGTTTTTGCGATGAGCGATTTCAATATTTTATTTAATATTTGAAGCACAAATCGTAAATCGTGAATCGAGAGTTACAAGCTCCATGTTCTAAGAATCTTTCGAACTTTCACGATTGCGATAAGTGATGACCTGGCGTATTCCTCATTTAACTTTCTCGAATCATGTTTTCGTTTTATTACTACTGAATCATTTAATTGTTATCACCATCGCATCGCATGTCCCCAAGGTGAGCTTTACTTGTTTCTGACGGGATTTCAATATGCAATGGATGCATATCGCATCGCAAGTTTCCAGAGGTATAGTTTCTTTGGTTTTCGGGATATGCATCGCATCGCAACATTTCCATGGACCATTAAAGAATTTCTTTTAGGATCGGAAATATGTGATATGCGATAGTCTTATCGCATCGCATGTTTGGCAAAGGATTGATTTAAAAAGCTTTATGATTAAGACTTTTTGTTAACTTTGCATTACAACATGAATATTTGGATTGGATTTTCCTTAGCCTCAAAAGAATGCGATTTTCGATGTGTGATTTTTTATAAAAAAAATTGAAGCACTTTTTATTTAAAAGCAAGAAATGAAGAAATTTATTTCTATGTAAAGGTTTTATTGCTTTTTACAAACTAAAGGGACGCTATTTCTTATTTAACATCTTAGAATAAGATTAAGAAAAAATTAAAATGGGGGGGGTTGTTGTATAGCACAAAACCTTCTTAGTTGAGTTTTATTAAGATGATCAGGACATTTTTCATTTGCATGTAATGGATCAATCCTTGTACCAGGGGTGATTTGTGACATCAATTTGTTGTTTGTTAATAAAAAACAATGCAGATAAGGATTCATCATCGTTCTCTGGTTCACTTGGTTCAGGGTATTGAGCCAGGTTAAGTGCTAGATCGTGTCCCTTTATTTTTTTGGTAGTAATGATTGACAGATCATGCTCTTGAATTTTGGCAATCCAATGAGAAAGTTTCCATGAATTATAAGTTTGTGAAAGTAGAAATTGAATGGTAGGTAACGGGACTCTTACCTCCATATGCTTGCCTAGGCTATAGTGTAGAAACTTTTTTATTGCTTTGACAAGGAAAAAAACATGTTTTTCAATAAAATAATATTTTAATTCATCATCCAAAAGGCTTCAACTCATGGAAGCAATTAGTTGTTCAATTCCTTAATCATTCTTTTGCATGAGGATACCAGAAATGCCTTCCTCTATGGCATTAGTGTAGATAGAGAATTTTTTAGTGAAGTTTGGCTTTGCTAGAACTAGTGTGGAGGAAATAGCTTCCTTTATGGTAAGAAAACATCTTTCTGCAATCTCATCCCATTTGAAAACATGATCTTGCTTCAATAAATTATGAATAGGCTTAGTATTTTTAGCAAAATCATTAATAAAAATGCGAAGGAAATTTACCCTTCCCATAAAAGATTGGATTTCCTTTTTTGAATTAGGGGGTGGGATATTCTTGATTGCTTTGACCCTATCTGGATCAATGTTAATTCTGACTTCAGGGAAAATATGTCCTAGAATATTACTAGCAGTGACTCCAAACATTGAGTTCTTTATCTAAGAGTGATATGTCGAATCTTCTACATTTAATGAAAACTCATCTTAGATGCTCAAAGCAATATTTATGACACTTTGGTTATACCAGCATATCATCAAGATAGACCTAAATGATCTTCTTGACGAGGTAATCGAAGCCTAACTGCATAGCCCTCTGGAAAGTGGCGCCTCCGTTGATCAAGCCAAAAGAAGTTAGTTTGTAAGTGAAACTGCCCCAGTGATGGGGTAAAATTAGTTTTGTATTTGTCCACTTTCTTCATGTGAATCTAGTTATAACCGGAAAAGATATCTAAAATGGACGTCATCTGATATTTTTCCACTTGCTGTAAAATATGATCCATGTTAGGCAAAGGGAAATTATCTTTTACACTTGCCTTATTTAATTAGAAGCAGTCTACACAAAAGTGTATGCCACCATTATTCTTCCTAAGAAGGACCAAGTTGGCCACCCACTCTGAATATTTAACTAGAAAAATGATTTGAGCTTGTAGTAATTTATCTAATTCTTTACTAATATTGGCTTTGAGAGCAGGGTTGACCAGTCTTTGTCTCCCCCTAACTGGTTTGGCGTCTTGTTTAATGGGAATGGCGTATATGATGTCAAGATCAAAACCATGACGGTATTTGTAAGACCAAGGAAAGACATTGGAAAAGTATTTGAATAAAATCATAATCTTCTCTTTCTCTTCTTTGGTGCATTAGGCCCCAACTTGTAATATCTTAGGATCATCAGGGGTTCCAATATTTATTGAAATTGTTTCTCCAATTTTATGCTAAGGTCCTTCTCCATGCTTTCCTTTTGAATTAGGAACATCACTTGGTGAGAAATAAATTTCTATGGGGGAGAATCTGGCTAATAATATAGTTACTAGAAATTTCCCCAAAAGGTGCAAAGAGGGGCCGATAGGATTGTTAAATTAAAAAATTGTTTATTTCAGTTTTCATAATAAAGCAAGAAATAGTTTGCCTTATGTAAAGATAGGAAAGAACATAATGTTATTTGGTCATGTCCATCACAAATGGAAACAATTTGTTCTTACTGAAATTGAGGCATAAAAATTATGGTACTCTTCATATACCACGCACCACTATTAGTTTTCAGCCCTGTGCTTAGGCAACTCAATAAAAATAAAAACAAAGACAAAACTGGGGCAATACTAATATATAAATCCCAACAACACAGTATCCTTCAATTGGAAATCCTCACCCATCAACCTATAAATATGTTATGAGAACATTGTATGGTATGTTGTGGAATTCTCTCGATTTATTCTTTAGAAACAACCAAAACAAAAAATATACTAGTGCAGGGTGCTTTCTTGTGAAATCCAACAAATATGAGCTAACAGAGCTATGTATAAAAATTACAATTTATGATAAATTGTTGTTGTTAACCTTCTGAAGAGTTATTGTTTTTTGCTAATCAGAACAATTGTGTCTCAAGGAAGCAAACCAATAATTTCAATTGCAAGCAATTTCTTCTTTGCTTGACCAAGAAAATTTGACCAATCTCTAACTGCACATGAAGCTTCACGTTCTAGGCCTTGTCTCAGCAATTCACACAGTGCTAAGAAGGCTCTTTCTTCTTTCTGCATTTTTTGTTGTTCATGGTTGGCTTAGATTTTCTAGCAAACACATATGTGCAAGCTCCTCTAGAGATGTTTCAATCTATATCATAATTGGATAAGAAAATATGCATTAATCTCATTAACTAAAATTTATTTACAAGAGTGGAGATGTAGGATGGGGTTGATTGTAGGAGAGGAGTGGCTATAGTAAAACAAATGTATAATAAAGAAAAACTTAAAAAACAATGGTAAAGTTTATCTAGACAATGGTGATGTTGTAAAATAAGAAATATGGAATTTGTAGAGGGAATAAGTTGAGGCAATGAGATCCAAGTTGAGGGTTCCAGAACATTTAAAGCTAAGGTGTACATACTCCACCTCTTTCTATCACCTTTAAATTTGAGCTTGTAACATTTTTAACCATTAAACTTATTCAAATTAGACTTAATATCTTAATTAATGTATACTTAATATCTTAATTAAATTATTTATTGAATAAATAACATAGATTTTTTGCCCCATGAATTCTATCAAATATTTTTTTATTATACCATTTTTTTTATTTTCCACGAAATTACAAATTTTAATAATTGAACATTAAATACTATAAATAAATTTATTTATAAAAGCTGAAATTTCAGTATGCATACAATACTAGCATGCCCTTGAACCCCCAAAGTCGGGGAAGGGGACACAGAACAAAAGGGAGAGTATATGTTTTTTTTTTAATCATAGTGAAATGAATGGTTATTAGCCATGTTCTTGCTATATCTTTTTTTAATTTTATACATTTTATCGGTGTAGTCTCCTTTTTATAATTACTTAAAACTTTTCTCAATATTTAAAAAAAAAATCATAATGTAGGTGTGAAAAAAGGTGAAAGAGTTCTTCCCAAAAAAACACCTAATTGACATGGTTCAATGATGGATATTTATGATCTGTCGTGATTAATCATTTAAGGGTTATTACAACGTACCTACATAATCTGAAACATGATGATCCATCTATTTGGCTAATTAATGGTTGGGTATTGAAACCATGTAGACATTGAAGAGTATTACATCCATTTGTAGGATAATGTAGCATAATCAAATGTAAACTTTGATAATATCGTAATGAGTGTGGAATTTATATAAGAACATCTTTGTATAGTTGAAATGGTTCTTCAACTCGAGTAAATAGAGGGTCATCATAATGAATTGAGACAAATTCATGATTAGTTAGCACAACTCAATTAGAGGATAGAAACCATTGATTAAAATGAGAGCAATAGTCCATCATGCACCACAGGATCACATGATCATTACCTTAGAAATTTCCCATCAATGGTGGCGTGTTGTTGATCATTGTTCTTTCATAAAGTATATGTGTTCCATGACTTAGGCCTTAATTCCATTAAAAATAAATTGTATATTCCTTTCATGGGATTTTGTGATAGTTATTGATTAGATTAGTGTTTGCTCCATTCCCCTTTTCCTTCTCTCAATAGAGTGGATCAAAATCCTAGAAAGTTCAACACTCTTTGGTTAGGTTGGTGTTTGTTCCTTTCATGTTTTCCTTCTCTTAATGGGAGTAAATCAAAATCCTAGCAATTTCAATACTCCTATAAAGTGACACATGTGAAGAGAAGATATATGAATACATTCCATATCTCTAAAATTATTAGTATATTAGTACCCTCTCCTACCCTACAATCAAATTTGAGAAGGAAGACTTGAGGTTAAAATTGATAAACAATACTCTCTTATAAATACAAGTCATGTAAAGAGGTGCATTTTTGTTTTATAACATTCTATGATCAATATAGAGTATCACTTTAATTGCACAAGACATGCAATTTCGATAATTAAGGTAAGAATAGTCATTCCCCATCACTCCCCATCGATATTTTGAGTTTCAACAATTAAATGAAACACACCAAAGCACTCATCCTAACTTTGACATTTTCACCTTAATTTGTGACTATAAAACTACTAAAATCAAAGAAAAAAAGCAGTCATTTAACCGCCACATAACTTGATTTAAGCAAGACACATTGAACACATATATGTAAATTTTTAGCTAGGTGAATATATAACATAAATAAACTATCCAATTGCAAATGAAAAACATCCAAAAAAACAAAATACGAATGTGACACATGATAGGTAAAAGGTATGAAACAGTCCAAACTCTTCTGCTTACAATATTAAATTATGTTTATAATAATTTTCTATAATTTTGACCCGTTGACAAGCTTCAAGGGTTTTTTGTGGGTGACCAATGACCATAGAAAATATTTTCTATTGAATTTTAGTGATGCAAGAAATATAAAAGCACAGAGAATCCGTAAATAACAGGAAAAGTCCATAACATGCCAAACTGTTGAGCTCACTATATTAAATTATGTGTTTATTGTGGTTATCTACAATTTTCACCAAGCTGCGAGTTTCAATATTTTCTAGGGGATACCATAGAAAGGAATATAATATAGTTCCATGCTAAGAACTTCGAGAAGTATTTTCCATGGATGGAGCAATCGAAAAGAAAAAATTTAGAAATACTAATATATATGTTGTATAACTCTTTCCTGGTCTTCTGGCATGTAACACTTTGAGGTTTCTTTGTATATTCCATGATCATGTTTATAAGTATTTTGAAAACATTGCATTTGAATCTTCAAACTATATTCATTTGGTACAAGTCTCATTTCTATGTATCCTTTTCCACGTGGTGCATTCAAGTATTTGCAATTATTGTAGGTTTGTAATTATTTACCTTCCTTCAATAGATGGAATCTAAGTTACATGGAGATTCATTACCTAGACTACAAATAAAAAAATTAAACAAATGATACCTACAAATATATTAAAAATGAAATTCTAGGCGCCCTATTAGGAATATTAAAAAAAAAGGGTGAAACACCCATCGATAAAAATTATGGCAGAAATCACCATTTATATCATTTTGTTGACCTTGCTTGATTCAAATCCTATTCAAAATAGACCGTTTTGTAGGATTATGAGTATCTTCTTTGTTGTAATGCATTTGAGCTTTGGCTACCCTCAATCAATCAAAAAACCAAAATGAAATCCTAATAGTGCTTAAGAATGAAAAATGAAGATCAAACCCCATATGAATGTATGACATATAAAAACCTTGTATAAACCCTTTCCTAAGACAAAGGTAGTCATCCTTTCATTCACCCATATTTTACAAGAATATCTATAACGACCGTGCTCAGAGTATCTTAATAAATGCATCCTCTCTGGACTTTAAATACAAGCTATGTTTTTCATGAGTCCATGAAGTTTATGATATTTGACGATTCTCTCGGACTTGTAATTACATAACAAAAACAAATGAATAACACAAACTAAAGTGGAATTAATGGTGATTGCGCAAATCAATATGCTCTATAATATATTACCATCGTGGCACATTGTTGGGGATGACCATGAATACTCTATTGAAACGGAATCAATTTGAAAGCTCGCGAAATACCTCGAGAGAACACCTTGGGGAAATCTCTGCAAACTTCCTCACCCTCTTAAGCATGCCTGCTCTGCGAAGTTCAAAGCTAGAGCTCCAATGATTCTCGAATTGAATCTTTAACGGGGTCTCTAGCATCTTCGACTAAATCTCCCACTGAATTTCCATCTCCAACAAGTGAATTTTGAATCGAACAATTTTCATTGAATTTTAAATGAATTCTCCCATTTCCCATTGGGTATTGAATTTGATATTCAGTCAAATTTTCCACTTGAAGTCCTTGATGAGAGTAAATGGCATGGATTCTGCACATAAGGCTCGATTTATTTACCAATAAAAGGCATGCCACTCAAAGGAATCATATAAACTACTCCATCCCTAACAAATTTCCTCACCTATTGCTACTCCTAGTAATAATTTCTTACCATGTTAAAAAATGCATGAATTTATTTTTAAGCATAAATTACCAAGGAAATCAATGATTAGTAAATATGTTAATATTGATGTTGACAAAAACCCATTGATTTCAATGAAAAAAATGGTGAGTGATACACATTAGTATAAATGACAACTATCACAATATCTAAGATGTTGTGTTATGGGATGTAATAGCCTCACTCATATTAATTTATTATATATATAGACACACACAGAATTCCAAGGTCTCCAACAAAGCATTATATGACAATATTATATGTTTAATTTTAGATATAATAAAAGTAAGCAATATTGTGCATAATTGTTACATTACACCCTTTTAGATGGTCCTTGGAAATAACATGCATGGGTACAAAAGTGCCACTACAAGGAGCCATGACATTGACATAATGTGTTTTGGGTTCCCAACTAAAAGTCAAATTCAGCCTATGATGGCCATGAGAAATTATGTGCATTGTGACATTCAAAGGATTCGTCTCAAAAAGTGGGGAAATCATAGAAAACATTTGCCTATACTAAACATTACCAGGGGACATGGACATATAATCTTCGAAACAATGATGGAGATAAGTAGAACCTGGACAAATTGAACTTGCAAAATAGAAAGAACCAAATGGAAAGAAACTTTTAACACAAAATTTAAGCAAATTTGAAATGTATATCGAAATAGAGACAAAGAGAAATCTAAGCAAAGAAATTTTAGCGCCAGTTTCACCAATCTAGGAAGGAATTATGCAACAAATTTGATATGTATAATAGCATCATATTCTCCCTATGGAGAACCATAATAAAACCAAACCCTACCATTTTATTAGGCTCTAAGGCAAGGGCAAGACATGCGTTCCTATAATAAACATGCGACAACAAGGACAAAATTAACAGGGAGTCATTTCATAATCCAATGTGAATGACTACACATTTAATAATCCAATGCACGTTTCAATGAAATTTTCAATGAACATCTCATAATGCAGTCCACATTTTCAATGTAGGGTTGTAATTATTTAATTCGCTTCTCATTAATTTTCATTAAAATTAATCATGATAAGTGGTGAGAAACAAGTGGTAAAGTAAATTTTTAATTATTTTTGGTAAATATTTAATTTTAAACATAGTTTAAACATGGATTTAGAGATGCTAATCAGTTATTATTGGAAACTTCAATTGTTTAGTTAGAAGAGATGATGAAAATATCTTAGTATCTTTTATTTTGAACCATATAATTGAGATTTGTAATTAAAAATAAAATTGTAAACTTCAAACTAAGGGACACTTATAAATGTAATGAAATATCTTTTTTTATTTATTCTCATGATACTTGATCAGATTTTTATGAACCTTTGAAGAGAGAGACAATGTCATTTTTTTTAATGATAAAACATATAGAGAGAGAAGTATAAGTTTAAGTTAAAACAAGTATCAGTTTGAAAGTTGTCCCATAACCCTTAATGTGATGCTCACGCATCTTAACATGAAAAGCTAACCATAGAAAAGAAATCCTTTGTTGTAACAATAAGTCATTTTAATGTGCATTCATCTGATAGAATTGGTTCTCTCTCTCCATTCCATGTTAAACATATCTATAAACATGTAATAAACAAAGGAAAAAGTCATATACTTAATGAATCTCACTTGAAGCAAAATATTATTTTGAACCATTAAAGCATCACAATGCTCATATTGTACAGATGGAAGAGAATGATATCTCCCATACAAAACATGAAATCTCATTGGAAGAAAGTCCTCTTCCTCAGAGTTGGAAATAGAAATTATATTTTACATAAGAAGAAGAGATAACATGTAATATCAAAGCAAGCAACCTAATTGGGAGAAAATTGTATTCTTAGCATTGTGATCATCTTTAATAAGAGCATAAATAAGAATAAGTTGGTCCAACCTTCAATCATTGTCTAAAATTTGAAAAGCTTCACCTGAAATTAGTGAATGAAATATGTGTGGATCTGTAGAATGGATTGAATGTAGTGATGGATCAAAAATGTGACAAGGCACTCGAGAATACCACAAATAAACGAAACAGGAATTTTGAGCGATTCAAACTAAAACAGCACAGGAGGAATAATGACATTAGTATTACCGTAAAATAGTTTGTTCAATGTTAAATGGTCAACCAGAGGTGAGTGACCAAACTGCCAATGAATCACTGTGATTGTGTGATGTTTTAGAGGGAAGAGTCGGCAACCTAGTATGTGCATTACCCTCATTTCATGTATTGCATTGAAATTCTGGATCATTCTTCAATAATACCTAGTTTCAAATAAGAACAATGAGGACATAGACTCTCCTACTACCCCTGCTACTTTTGTTATCATATGTGGTGTTCGTTGATGTAGAGTGTCTGATGGACCTACACTATTTTCGTAAATTACAGCGGGAGAAGTCTTTCTGTAAATCAGCCAATATCGGCAGTAGTGACAACCCTTTGCTTCCAGACATTGCTAAGCTTGTTCAACATGGGAATAACTCAGCATTTGAGAGATGCATCCATGCTCGAGCTTCCCAACAATGCCTTTGTCATCTATTGTCTCGCACTCTTTCAGCATCATATGGTCTCTCTGGGTCTAGCCTCACACTTGGTGTCAGTATGTTTGAAGAATAGTATGTTTGAGTTTGTATCAAGCCCAGTCCTCTGTGTTGGATTACCAGAGATGAAGAATCAACCCTTAAGAAACTTAGAAAGATTCCTGACATGAAAATTCGTAAGAGGTACTGCTACAGTCATTATGGACACTACCAAATACAATCCATACACTATTGAATACAGCCCATGAGGCTTGTTCTCTCGCCAAATATCACAATTGTAGCCTTGTTTTCTGGCCAAATATCACAACTATTACATTATCCCAACATCAGCCACACGAAGGATAAGGCGAATTTGTTTTCCCAACATCGTGTCTCACAATAAAGTGCAATTAAATTCGGCGAACCTAAATAACTTAACTAATCTTGCTAATAATATAGTTATTAGCATTTTATTGTGTGAAAGTTTTAACAAAATTTTGAAATTCCTTTGCAATTATTTGACATATGGGGAAAATAAATCTAATTAGGAATTCCTTTACAGCTTCTCAACATCAATGGTGAGAATAACTACAATTATTATAATATGTTATAAGAAGAACATGAATCATTCCAATTATTATAATATGGCATAGGAAAAGCATGAAGATCTTCCAAAAAACATTTATGTAAATAAATAATGTGGCAATCATATTTATTCAAAAACATTGACAAGGTGAAAGAGTCAAGATTATTAAGTTAATAGTGGTTATTTGGATTATCTACTATTGATGGTCCATGGCATTACATAATATATATATTTTTAACTTGGGATTGTGCATTATGTGCTACAAGAAATAATGTTTGTTGTGACGAATCAACCCGTGATAAGAGTACATAACATGAGTAGGTGTGAGGAATGATGGGACAACAATAACGAAATTGTAATGCCCCTTAATAATAATAATAAATAATATAATATAAGTAAATAAACAATAAACAATAAAGAAAAGATAATAATGGTAAATAAATAGTAAACAAATAAAGAAAGGATTATAATAGTAAATAAATAATAAATAATAAAGAAAAGTTAAAAATAGTAAATAGTAAATAAATAATGAAGATAATATAATAAGAATAAATAAATAAAATAGTAAATAATGAATTGGAGTTCTAAATAAATATATATATATAAGTAAACTATAAAAATAGCAAAAATAAGTAAAGTTGAAAGAAAAAAAATGAATAAAATAAGAAAGAATTAAATTAAGAGAAATATTAAATTAAGTAAAACTTAAAATAAAGAAATAAAAAGTTGTATGTTGACACATGGAATGTGTGGATACAGAGCCATTTCCATTTTTTGTTCTATTTAATGAACGGTGAGGAAGATGAAATTCATTATTCCTTTATCCATTCTCTTGGGACAAAAGTGTTGTGAGACAAAGGATGGCAGTAGTACATTGATTGAGGGCTCGGAGGTGGCTAGTTGTAGAAAGATTATATGCAGTTGAACCTACAGTTGGGTGGAGAGTCATCTCAAAAAAAAATTTGCGGTTAGCAGGATTCAAATAACGTTCAACTTCGAAATCACAAGTAAGGAATATCATCGCCACAGGTAAGTTGTCTCTACTCATATTGTTTTGAAAATCTATGCTAATTAGTTAATTAATTGTGTGTTGATTATAAATTACATAATTGATGTAATTATTTGCATATTTTAAATTAAGGTTGTTACATATGATATTAGAGCAGGTTACAACCCTGAAGCCTATAATTCTTATATACAATTTTATTTAAGAATTATATACAAAACAAATTATTAACCTAATTAAAGATCTCTATTATTTTTATTATTTTTATATAACATAGGAAGAGTTTTAAAAAAAAAATGATAGAATAAACAAAACAAACTATTTTTTTATATAACATGTAACTACCATCGTTTGTGATTTTGAAAAATTATTCTAAAGTTTAGGGTCTTTTTATATATAGATTATATTTAGAATGGAGTTTTCCAACCACAAAAAAATCCATGATAAAATTGAAATCATCCTTACTTTTTAAAAAAAAAAAAAAAAACTAGATCTTTCGAGGTTGGTCATAAAATTGGTTTTTTCTGTGAAGCTCTTCATTCTCTCGACCAGAGTTGTCCGCATGTCTAGCTATTTTTATTTTAATTAATTTTGGTCTTTATCAATTAGATCTTTCACTGTGGTGAGGGCTAACAAATATTTACTGCAACTAATTTAACTTAGACGTCACCATTTAATTGAGGTTTAAGGTGAATAAAAGTTTAGGAAAGTTTCATATGGGTTAGTGTAAAAATGTATCTTAATTATATGTTTTTTTCAATAAATTTATATTAGAAATTAATATGGTATAAATTTGAAATTAGGATAAGTATATTTCTCCATATTTTTATAATTAAATATTTTTTTTGATAAATTCAAATTCATTTAAAAATAGAAAATGAAAAATATATCATTAAAAAAGAAAAACAAGAATAATCACTACTTATATTAAATACGGATCTTTATATGAACTTTATCAAATTAATGTTTATTAATGATGGATGGATGGTATATTTTTAATGTGAAATTTATAATTATATTAAAGTAATTAATTAAAATCTATTTTATTTATGTAGATTAAAAAAATTTATATTAAAGATAAATTAAAATCTTAAATAATAAAAATAGGATGGTTTGTTTAAATATATGATTTATGATAGATATAAAAGTAGGATGTTTGGTATATAATATGAAAATTATTTATAATACATTTAAGTCATTTTGGAAAGTTTGAAATGTGTATATACCACATATGGGATATGGTGAAATTATTATATGTTGTTGTTGTATATATTCTTATTTAGAATTTTTGGTTTAATAAGGTGTAACAAGTAAATAATTCATGACTAATGACTAAATAATAAGATGAGTTAAAATGAGAACAATAGAGAGACATGGTGTGATTCCTAGTACAATTAAGAGAAAATAAAGCTAAGGAACTAAACTCAATGAATAAAAATTCCATGTGGATATTATGATGAATTCAAGATGATTCTAAGCTTAAGTCATAATTAATAATTCTTTGGTTGAAATTGATCTAAGAATGTTAATTATTTGATTGACCTTGATCTAAGGATGTTGATTCTCAGGAAGAGAAGAAGGTAAAATAATAGGTTGGTTGACTAGAAACAAATAATGGTCTTACCCGAATCAGGTTGCGTGCCAAAGGATGGTAGTGCCTGCGGATAGTTATGACGAGTAGAAGAGAGGTACGTCCCACCGCCCCACATATGCTCAAAGTGATGGGTGTAGTGGCCCTTGGCATGAGTACATGCAAGGGTGGTGAGAAAGGTGGAAAAGATGGAAGGGGTGAGTTGAAAGGCATAGCAATTAAGGTAAGACAGGGGTGTAAGAAATGTAATATGGATTTTGGAGTTTGGAGATGGAACAATAGAGAAGGAAGGTGATGACAACAACCTTGGAGCAGAAACGGGTATGTATCTTGGATCTTCGCCTCATTTGTAAAGTCGACATGGTTTGATTGCTAGGGGGGAGGGAGATACCTAGGAAGGGAAATTGGGGGAACTACAGGGGAAATTGACGGAGGACCTTACTGTGGGTGGTGTTGAGACCCCAGGCCTTGCATTCTGTGGGCTAAGAGGGGCTGGTTGCTAGGGATGGGTAGGTAGTCGTTTGGCACTGGAGTCTAAGGTAGTAAAGGGCAGCTACCATGTTGGGTTGGCAGATGGAGCAGTGGTGCAACCACAGAAAGCTTTGGCGAAATGGGAGTAATAACCGCACTAAGAAACCTACTAGGATTCCTGTGGGAGAGGACGGGCATGACACGGGCAGAGGAATGGCCCTGGCTTACTGGGCAAAGGGGAATGGGATGGCATATCATGGAAGAAAATTGATCGAGTTGTAGCTAAACCGATTTGCATGGCCTCAACAGGGGCCTGGAAACCTCACTGGGCATGTGAGGCAACGGAGAGGGAGGAGTTAAAATCCAAATGGTATTTGGAGACCAGCCATATCTCAAGACTGGCCCAATGCCCACCCTGTCCCATGTTCTGCTCGTAAATGGGGCAAGACTAAGAACAAAGAGAATACTGGCATTAAAAATCCAAATTAGGATAGTAATAAGCTAGAATGCTTGCGGATAACATCTTTTTCTTGTGAATAGGTATCGAACCATGCGGATACGGCTCAGCCAATAAGAGGACGAGGTCGAGGGAGACGAGGCCGGGAGCCTGTTAAGGCTAAGGACCAGAGCACGTCGGAACCCCGCAGAGGAAGGAAATCCATTGAACACCTCACTAATGAAGTAGTTGCGACATACTGGGAAGGAACGGATGAAGGCATTCGAAATTTGCTAGAATAATGGGAAGAAGAAATCAAGCAAGGCAGTGAAACAGAGGAGGAGATAGAGATTTGGAGGAAATTAGTCTCAGGCCCTAGGAATACAGAGGAAGCATAACCCAATTCAAGCAGGCTTTGTGTCTCTACTAGCTAATGAAAAGCCTGTTAGGGAAGGCCATGAAACAGATCTCGGTGGGGATGGCCCTCTCTCTCCAAGGCATGCCGAATTACAAATAGGATCTGCAGAGAATTCAGTTTCAATTCCACAAGCAGGACATTAGATTGGATAGAATTCAAAGGAACATACCAAGAATCATAGAATTGACTGAGATGCCTGGAGAAACTGTCAAGGATCCGGCACAGGTGGAATCGGCGTTGGAGGAGCAGAAGGGCTAGTCAGTTTACCTTGTTTCTTTTTGTTTTATATGCGGTTAGAATTTACTTTACGTCATGCATGTTTAAGGATAGCTAGACATATAAAGTCTGGTCATGAAACAGAGACATACTTAGCTTGGTTATAAAGATTGAAACTTTATTGTTTTTGGATGGCTTACAATGAGGATAGGTGGCCAACAGACTTGGTTTCCCACTGGGCAAGTTGAGGCCACCTATCCAACATATGTGGTGTAAATTTTCCAATTATAAATAGAAAATGAAAGGTCCTGCCAAGCTTTAAAAAAAAATTAATGGTCTTGATCTTTGATTACTCTATATCCATTGATGTTTAGCTTCTACATTTGCTAAATAGTAACTAGCATAAGCAACTTGTGTTTACATGGATAATTAATGCACTAAATAATGTAAATATTGAGCTATTGCATTGGTTTTATCTTTATGATCCACATTATTAACAATGATAAGGAAAACTCATGAGATGCAGTTAAAAGTATGAAATAATTGATAAGAAAGAAGCAAGATCAACTTATAATGGAACTTTTGTTATGCTCTCTATAACAAGTCAATTTTCATAAATAAAGTAGGAAAATATTAAAATTTCCTTAGCAGATGTGTCATTGATGAGTTATGTAATTGGATAAAATAAGTCAAAGTATTGGAAATGAAACAATGATTTACAAAATGATGGTAAGGCTAGTAATAACTTAATTAAAGGTTAAGGCTCTAGATGGTGAAACTTGTAAATAAATAGACTATATCATAATTGTAGCATAAAAATTGTGTGGTGAACTAGATAGGATTGCATATAACTTAGCTTAGATAGATACTTTTGTGGAGCATCTAAATCATGTCATATTGTTTAAATTTTATTGATACATCTAAATCATACACTATGATTTCAATTATCAGTTATGTTGTTGGTTGAGGTTGGGGTGACCCAGGTTCGGATTTTACCGTGCACCAACAAAACCCTAAATCACTGGCCCTTTCGGCAATGACCTACATGGGAGGATATAGCACCAGGTTTCTGTAGCCTTGAGGGATGATGTTATGTGGTATTTTTACTCTACTTTCACTTAACACTTTATTCTTTACTTCGTGGTGTTGGTTTATCTACTTAACCATGCCATTAACAACCATAAACAATACTGTGTGGAAGTAAAATATAACCAAAATACTGAACAAAAAGCAAAAGATACACAATAATCATACAAAAGTCATGTCCATCAAAAGTGTACCTCTTATATTAATTCTTTGAAACAACGTACAATTCCTCGACCTACGCACCCACCTATAGGTGTCTGCGCACTCAACTACAGACTTTAGGTCTCCACACAATCAGTTACGCAGCCTTTCCTTCAAGTTCCAAACACATATTACAGAGATATTTCCTTTATGTTCGCATCATTAATATATTCATGACTTCGACTTATATCTTTTCTCCTATATATACTAATAAAATCAACGGGTACATCAAAATATCATGGTCCTCCTAAAAACGATCAACTATTGCCCAAACGCATTACAAAAAGAAGGGGTTTCGACCCACCCCGAAGCCCCTAAAACATCGCTCACTACATAGCTCTGTGGTACTACATACTCCGCTCCCTAAAATGCGGAGTTTTGACCAAAACTTAGGCCAAGTTGGTTTGTGCCCAACATATGTCAACATAGAACTATCGAGTATAATGTTGGGATGAGGTTTCATGATATGATGGTATGGGAATAATGATGCACATGTGGTTCTTATTCCTTTAAATTGATATGAGAATGATGTTGTATGCTCATGATGGATATGATATGCATAGGTATTATGGTGTTATGATATGAGATATATTGACATGTGGTTATGATGTCACGATATATATTTAATGCAAAAATGTTGATGTTATAACTTAAAAGATGGTATTTCATGAGATGAAGTATATGGTAATTGCATGCAGATTTTATGACATGGTAATTGCATGCAGATTTTATAGACTTAGATGATAGGGAGACAAACGTGTGTTTTCAATAATCACATTTAAAAGAAAAATTGTTAAATAAACTTAACTTTTTTACTAAAAAAATTATTATTTTTAATTCATAATAAAAGTTTCAATCAATATTAATAACGTGTAATTTTAAGTCTTTGATATTACATAATTAAAATATTTTAAAAAAAATTAATATTCTTTATTATAATATATTAAATGTGAGTGAAAGATTCATTTCGCTAAAATAAAAATATTAACCATAAATAAAATGATAATAAAAATGGTATTATTAATTAATTTCTCTTCCATTAAAATGGTTAAAGTAAATGAAATATATCGTTACATCTCATGTGGAAATTAAAAATATAATGTTCCCATGAAAGTGGAAATAAATTTATGGTGTTTGAGAGCTTTACATGTTCCATCCATAAATAATTTTATGGTGCTGACATTTACATATTCCATCCACAAATATTTACACAAAAGGTGTTACTTTTGAATGAGTTGGTTGCCTACCATCGTCTAGCCTTTTGTTTTCCACGGTACATCTGTCGCTACTACTTTAATTTTCCACGGTTAACTTGTCACTACTGCTTTGGTTTTCCGCCATTAACTTGTCAAACAGCGTGCGGCAAAACCTCCGAGATGGCTCTGCCGGAATTGTCAACACCCTCTCTCCATCATCGGGGCAGAGTCCTACGCAGAAAATTTTGGAGCAGAGCCCTCAAGATCAGGTTAGGTTTTTAATATTAATTAATCTTTTGATAATTTGTCTCTCTTCAATCTTCCGAAAACCACCGATTGGGCAGAACGTTGTGCGATCATGGCATATGACCTTGTTTTGCTTGGCCAAATTTCAATAACGGAGGTGGTGGGTGATTTTAACGGAGGTGATATAGTCATTATTTGGAATTAATGACCGTAATCTTTGAATAATGAATGTCGAAGTGGGCATGGCAGTTGGTGGCACTTACAACACCTACCACCATGCATGGAATTGAAGATACTACAATTTTTTCGCAAACTCAAGGATCTACCTACATCCCACTATATAAATCATCACATCCCGTCTTTCACTATCTACCATTCTTTCCACCCAAATCTTGTCACAATTTTAACGAGTCAGGGCGATATGGTAAAAATCTAATTGTGTCACTGTTCTACCCAGTCAGGGTGATATGGTAAAAATCTAATTATGTTAGTGCAATCTGGTAAAATTTTATCTGTGTTTTTGATTGCTCTGTTTCTGTACCGCAAAATGGCCGAGGGAGGAGGTAGTGTGTGGCTTTTCACAATGGGCATGCTACCCCTTTACTTGTTGATTCAGTCTGCACTTGTTGTTGAAGGCGCCACCTATGCCGTTGGGGATCGCATGGGTGGGGTTTTCAAACCGACCAGTCTCGTTGGGTTGGCGGGAAGAAATTCAAGGCCAGCGACACTCTCGGTAAGTTTAATGTGTTTTGAAGGCCATGCATCTGGTTGATGAACAAGGTTGTTTTATGTGGCTGATGAGGCCATCTTTATCATTGTCCATTTCTGGAATATTTTGAGTTTTGTTTCTCATGGTTAATGGAACCATCTTTATTATTGTAAATTCATAAAATATTTCCTTAGTAAAGCAATCTTTATTACTGTAAATTTCCAGAATATTTGGGAGAGAGGTAGTGAATTATCTTTATCATTGTCCATTTCTGGAATATTCTGAGTTTTGTTTCTGATGGTTAATGGAACAATCTTTATTATTGTAAATTTATAGAATATTTCCTTAGTAAAGCAATCTTTATTATTGTAAATTTATAGAATATTTCCTTAGTAAAGCAATCTTTATTATTGTAAATTTCTAGAATATTTGGGAGAGAGGTAGTGAATTCAATTTATTCATCTCACTCATTGTTATCCTATTTTAAAATATTTTTGAAATTGATAATGCAATTAAGTTTACCTAGAGAGAAGTGAAAGTGTTTAATTTCTTGACCTCACTCTTTTAAATCCCATTTGATAATATTCTTGAAATCCATTGAGTTAAATTCAAGTAATTATACGTGCAATATTCAACTATTACCGGAGATTTCACGCAGTGGTGGTGGGAGACGTTAAAGGTTATAAAACCTGTACTGCAGGGAATTCAAAGCGCTACGACACTGGCAACGACATGATTACTCTGAATAAGGGTCCTAACTACTTTATTTGCAGTTTTCCTCGGCACTGCTCTCTTGTAGGGATGAGACTCGCAGTCACCCCTGATTAGACATACGTGTGATAATTATCACTCACATCTGATCGAATATACATCGTTGCGCTCCTGCCGTTTCTCCAAGCATGTGGCCCTCATTTTTTGGTCCCTATCTAGGCTTATATAACCGTATTTATATATCTATACATTTATTTATAGCTGTTATTTATGTTTTGTTCATTATGTTTGGGATGATCAGCAATACTGGTTTGTATTCCCTGATCATGGCCTATGTGGTGGAAGTAAATTATGTCGTCCTAATTAATGGAGTCCCAACTCCTTTCTTCAAAGTGGCCAGGGGCTTACGTCAAGGTTGCTCTCTATCTCCACTCCTTTTCATTCTAGTTATGGAATCTCTGAGCCTACACATAAAGAAAGCAATCCAACAAGAGAGATACAAGGCTCTCCCCATTTGCAGGGATATCCTCATGTCGCGTAATCTTTTTGTTGATGATATCCTTCTGTTAGCTATACTGTGCAGATCAACATGGATATGTATCCATGAAATCTTGGAGAGATTTCGAAAAGCCACCGGCATGTATATCAACGATATAAAATCATCATTCCATGTCACTAATGTAAATGGAGATATAATCACATTTCTAACAGATCTTTTCAATATTAAAGCATTTCCTATCCTGAAGGGCTTCAAATATTTGGGTTTCAATTTGAAACCTGTGGGTTACAGATTGGTCGATTGGTCGTGGATTCCGGATTGATTCTATAAGAAAATATCTACATGGGAATACAAATGCTTATCCATTGGAGGTCGCGCCATTCTCACACAATCTGTGCTGGTTAAAATCATGGTTTATTGGGCACACTTCTTCTATATCCCTTCATCTATTATTAACAGTTTAAACAGAATGATAGCTAATTTCATATGGGGAGGACAGAAGGAAAAGAAAAAATATCACCTTAGCAAGCTTTCGAAGTTGACACGGCCAAAAAATATGGGAGGTTGGGGTATATTGGATTTACACTCTTTTAGAAGAGCCCTTCTATGTAAATCTACGTGGAAAGCAATTATGGGTGAATCCAACTGGAGCAAGACCATTAGAGCTAAGTACATGGATGATCAAGACATGACATATTGGTATAGACAGTGCTCCACTAGATCCTCCATCGGCTCATATATATGGAGAGGTTTTCAAAGATTGGAGTCGTTCTTTAGAAAAAAATTGATTTGGAAATTCCAATCCGGATCCAATATTATCATTGGATTAGATGAATTCGCAGGTGCGGGAGAAAAGATCCATATTTCCTCTCAGCTTTTGAGAAATTTACACAGCAGGGGATATTTTTTGTTGGGCCAGTGTAATATAAAAATGGGATGGTGCTATTCCCAATCTGGAAATCTGCTACAGAAATGAAATTACATGATGCTCTAGAATCCCAATGGAATGCTATCACTACTTCACTGCAAAAGCATGGATTGTTTCGCTCGTCAGACAGGGATTGCCTCATTTGGGAAGGTCTCGGTGGCTCATTGGCTGTATATGCAAAGCATATATATCTCCAAATTCTATTATCAGAATCTGATACATGTGATAATATTTTTCCGCCAGCTTTTTGGAAAACTGGATGCCCTTTAAAAATCATTATTTTTGCCTGGCTGGTTTTTCATGACAGGAATCTCACTTCTCACTTGGGAGAATCTCCAGAAGCGCAATTGGTGTGGGCCAGCCATATGCCCCCTTTGTAGAACAAATTCTGAGAATAATTTGCATATTTTTCTAAAATGTCCTCAAACCTAGTTGATTTGGCAAAACTTAACTACTCATTTTGGTTTCGCCAATGTCAGTGCTTCTTCTATCTATGAGGCTTTCAAAGGATGGAGCAACATGTACTGCAAGTGGAGGCCCATTCCATTATTAACAATCTGGGCCATATGGAAATGGTGAAACCGGATGATTTTCGATTCCAAAAGGGAACCAATTTCTAAAGTTTTCGAATCTATTCTTTGTTTATATGAAGTGCTAGCTCGGCCACGACAATCCAAAGTCAGACAAGGAAGGAATCATCAACCCAACGATGCCTATGGATATCCCTGTGCTTTTTTTGATGGTGCTGCCCAACATGATACATGCACCTATGGAGTTTATATAATCCCAGAAGAAGGACAAGCTTTTGACATACATTGGAATGGAGGACCTGGAACTAACAACAAAACAGAAATTATGGCCCTAGCTGGACTCCTTTCTATCTCTGACTTCCTTGGTCTCCAAAACCTTCACATTTTTGGAGACTTGAAAGTCATCATCGACCATGTACTGTCTAAACATATCATAAAAAATATACATCTCTCTGGCTGGTTGAACAGGCTTGAGGCTTTGTGGTGCAACAGAAAAGACTACACAATCTCCCACATTGTCAGGGATAAAAACCGGAGAGCAGATGCTTTATCAAAACAGGGGCTATCATTGCCACAGGGTATATGGAGGATGCAGATTACAGTGGACAACACCTCCCACCAGATCCAAGACTTTTCCATACGAGTAAATAATTTTCTATTTTGTGAAGTCAAAACTGGTACGATTTTCTGTTTCCCCAACATTTTGACTCATATTTTTGTCTTTTTTACGATATATAATCTTGGCTCATGGGACTGAATTTCTAAATTATCTACATGTACATATGTGCATTATGCAATATATTTCCTTAAGACCTTTATGTAACAGATCTCTATATATCCTTTCTCTCTATGTGGTTTGAACCACATTACATTTTCCATATCCGATAGTTTCCATATCAACATTGTTGTACATATTTGTTAGATAAATATAATACAACCATATAGCTTTTTTTGTGCTGAAAAATATTGTAAAGTTGAGCATCTTGCTTATCTATGTTTATAACCTAAGGAAATGATGATAGAACCGGATAGTCGTTGTAAATCATAGTTACCACATTTGTTTCAATTGGGGTAAAAAGTTTGGAAATACGTTAATTCGATTGGAACAACGAATGGTTCGATTTGGTTCATTTATTTGAGCATTCGATTTAGTTCAGTGATTTGAGCCCGTCTTTAAGGAGAGCAATATTTTAACATAATAGTGTTTTTTAAGGAGTTAGGATGCCATGCAAGTTAGGAGTGTTGGCTTTTACTTTTTGTTAGGAAATAAAATTGTGTGGCTCTATGATTTATATGCATATAATAAGATTTTAACACATATAAATAATTGTATTTAGAAAAAGAAAATTAAGGAAAAGAGAAATAATTATGAAATTAGAAAAAAATTATTTTTCAAATTTATTATTGGTTTGAAGGGTTGGAAAGCTAGATAAAAAAAAAATGTAAGCATATAATGTTAAGGTTCCAAAACATATATATAATTGTGTGTATTTAGAAAAAGAAAAGGAAGGAAAATAAAAACAATTGGAAATTTTTCATTTTTCAAAATATTCTTTCTTTGGTGGGGAAAAAGCCAATAAAACAAGAAAAAAAAAGAATGCACATTGTGACACATTTTCTAAATATATTTTTATTTTGAACTCTACATAAATCAGTTTAAAATGCTGATTTTCTAAATATGTATTTATTTATTGGATATGAATTTTTGACAAATAAGTTAAAAGTTTAATGAGTGAAAGTACATTATTACTCAGAAAGTATCCATCTTTACGATGTGTATTGAAATTCGAAGGTCTGTAACTTGAACGCGGATCGAAGTTAACACTAGGGTTTTGTATTAGGGTTCCATGGCGGGATGCGCAGGGGGGAGCACCACTCCCTCCTACAATCAGGTAGTCACAGAAGGAGGCAAAGAAGCAGGAGGTAAGCATTTCAAGAAACCGTCGGGAAAGATTTCAGAAGCAAGAGACAACGAGACAATTGGAAGAAACAAATCCCAATATCAGAAAGGGAATCAACAGGAAATAAGTAAAGAAAAGGAGAAGAGAGGTGGCAGTGGAAAAAAAACTTCCACAAGAACTACGAGAGTTTACAAACCCAAATCAAGCATCATTCCCTGGGTCGTATTAAGTGATCTTGTGATTCAAGCACACAGGGACCATATGAAAGAACATGCGATCATCTGCAAGTTCATGGTGTTATGGCCAACAGAGAGGGCTTTATACATCTGGATTAGGAGCCATTGGAAGTCAAAGGAAGAAATACATTTACATCTGGGTTCTAAAGGCTTCTTCACGGTGGTGCTTGTGAGCCTAGAGGACAAAGATCGAGTGTTTGAAGGGGGACCTTACTTCTACGCTGCGGCAAGACTCTACATGCAGCCATGGACAATGAATTTTGTTTCGGAATGTGAAACATTCACATCCATATTGGTTTGGATCAGACTATACTCATTACCTCTGGACTACTAGCAACCAGAGTCCTTGAAAACCATAGGCAACAAGCTGGGGCATTTTCTAAAAATTTTAGAGGCAACTCTCAAAGGTAAATATACTTCTTTTGCCCGAATATGTGTGGAAATGGATCTATCTAGAGCCCTTCCGAAAGGCATAATCTTAGAGGTATATGATGAAGAATGGATGCAAATGGTGGACTATGAGCACATATCATTCAGATGTCGCAAATGTCATGAACATGGCCATCTATTCAGAGACTTCCCTACAAACAACTTGGAAAGCAATGGGAAAACCTTTGTGGACAACGATCATGAGGGTTTTACCAAGGTTGGGGGCAGAGGGAAGGGGGGTAAATGATCACACAAGAAAATAAGCGAAGACAAACAAATAAGACACAACATTTTCAAGATCCTAGAGGAAGTGGAGGAGAGAGTGGAGATAGTCCAAGTCAAGGAGAACGTCCTTAAGGAGCAGGATATGGAAGCTGAAATGGAGGATATCCCAGTGAACAACCAGTAGATAGAGGAGCTACAAAGTTGCATGGAGATCAACAAGGACCATGAGATGACTCCAAGTGAGGCAAGTACGGAGGACCACGAACTGTAGGAGATTCTAGACAGGGAAAATCTAGATCTCGAGCAATTTCTCGAACAAGGAAAGAACAAAGGAGTGGAATCATTGCCAAAAGAATATTATGATCGAGTCCAACAACTCTATCTATGGAGGGCACAATCGAAGGGAACTGGTGTCAAAAGAAACCATGAAAGCCAAGAGCAAAGTGGAGTCAAAATGATGGAGGATCCACAGACACTATCTCCAAAAAACCCAGGGAGGAAAAGAGGAAGGAAAAGACAGAATGAACTGTTAAATGAATGTGGGAAACTACTGATTAACTCAGGTAAGATGAAAGATCTTATCAACTATTCTTTTACCAACCTTTCTTAATGAAGCTTACAACCTGGAATATTAGAGGTTTAGGCAGTAGAAGGAAACAGGGAAATCTCAATAATAGAATAAAAGAAGAAAAACCAGACATGGTCTTTATTTAGGAGACAAAGTGTTCAATGGAAAAAATAAGAGAAATTCATAACAAATGGTTAATCAAGTATGATTATTTAGAAGTTAAAGCTAATAACTCTGCAAGTGGGATTCTCACGCTGTGGAATCCACAGAATCTAGGAATTCTGGATGCTGAAGAATCCAGGAACTATCTTTCTGTGGTTTGTAGTCTCGTAGGTGACCAGGAGACTTACATGATAACTAATGTATATGGCCCTCAACAACAACAGGATAAACTCAAGCTTCTTACCTCCTTGGAAGGCCTCAGAGAACGTTATCCCAATATACCCTGGATACTTGCAGGTGATTTCAATATGATAAGATCTCTCTCGGAAAAAAAAAGGAGGCACTAGACAGCTTGGAAAAGACTCTGAAGCCTTCCAAGATTTCCTCTTGAACATGGGACTAGTGGACACCAAGACTATAAATGGAACCTTCACTTGGAACAACAAAAGAGGAGGAGTTTCCCAAGTAGCGTCCAAACTGGATAGGTTTATCATTTCTGAGTATCTCCTCCTTACAGGATCAGCCATCACAGCGTCCATTCTGCCCTTCGGTGGCTCAGATCATTGGCCAGTTTAGCTAGAAGCTTCCTTTATGGGCACTCCGAGAAATAGGCCTTTTAGATTTGAAAATGCTTGGTTGTCTCACCCCAAATTCACCATTAACATTGCCAAATGGTGGAAGGAGGATTTGAATATTCAGGGTACTAAGATGTACGTGATCCAGCAGGGACTGAAACACATTAAATCCAAACTTAAGGATTGGAACAAAAATTAATTTGGTGATATCATCAAGGCTAGAATGAGTACTGAGCAGAAACTCCAGGAAATCAATTAGATCAACATTACAGAGGGCTTTAATGAGGTAACTGACTCTTTGCAAGAAGAATGGGAGGAGCGTTGCTTACAAGAGGAAACATTTTGGAGACAGAAATACAGAACTCAATGGATAAAAGAGGGAGAAAGGAACACTAAGTTCTTCCACAAATCCATTATGGCCCGCAGGGCACATAACAGAATCACAAAGCTAAAGGATTCTCAAGGTATTGAGCTTGTCGCTCACAAGGATTTGGAATCAATCCTAGTACAACACTTCTCTAACATTGCAAAGGAGCCATTGGAAGACAGATCTAGATTCATTGAAAAGTTCACCCAGCACATTCCCAAGTCAGTCACCAGTGAGGACAACCATGATCTAAACAGGCTAGTTTTGGAAGAGGAGGTTAGTGAGGTGATCAAGGAAATGCAAAGTGGAAAAGCACCAGGCCCAGATGGTTTCAATGTTGATTTCTTCAAAGCCTGCTGGGATACATTCAAACAGGACATCCTCAAGGTTGTGGAAGACTCAAGACAACACAAAAAGGTTTTGAAAGCACTAAATGCGACCTTTATAGCTTTAATCCCAAAAAAGGAAAATGTTATGACACTGGATGGGTTTAAGCCCATCGCCTTATGCAATGTGGTGTATAAAATCATCTCCAAAGTGATAGCCAATAGACTCAAGCCACTGCTACCTTCTCTCATCTCAGAAGAGAAAATAGGCTATGTGGAAAGAAGATAGATTCTGAACAACATCATCCAAGCACATGAGGTGGTACACTCTCTCAAAAGCAACAAGCAAGCAAGTATGATCATTCAATTGGACCTTGCAAAAGCATATGACAAACTCAACTGGTCTTACATTAGAGCCATTCTAAAATCTTATTGCTTTGACCAAAACTGGATAAGATGGGTTATGGCACTAGTCACCTCGACCAGTTTCTCCATTCTGCTTAATGGAGCTCCCTCTAATACTTTTACTCCTTCCAGAGGGCTCAGACAAGGCGACCCACTCTCCCCCTTCCTCTTTGTCCTCATGATGGAAGGGCTTGGTAGGGCAATCAAATTGGCAAATGTTGAAGGTAGAATTCAAGGGATCAAGCTCACCCCGAATGGAGAGGCTAACACTCATCAACAGTTTGTGTATGATACTATGCTGCAAGGTATACCCACAGTTAGGGAAGCAAAGACAATCAAAGATATATTAAATGATTTCACTATGGCAGCAGGCACTGAGGTAAGCCAAAACAAGTCTAAAGATTTCTTCTTTAACACTAATATTGCTATAGAGAGAAATATCACCAGGATCTTGGTTTTCAAAGGGACCAGTTGCCTTCCAAATATCTTAGCATTCCTCTTACAGATAACCTTTGTGTAAACAAATATTGGAACCTATTTTAAACAAACTTCAGGACAAAATCAGCAATTGGACTTGCAGAGCTTGAAACTTTGTAGGGCGACTTATGCTCACTCAAGTGGTATTGCAGGCCATTCCCATTTTCATGTTTACAGCTATCCCTGCTCCTAAAGGGATTAAGTAGCAAATAAGAAGCATTCAAAGAAACTTTCTGTGGGGCAGAGGGGAAGAGAAAAATAAGTGGGCTCTAGTTGCCCAAGTCAAGCTCTGCAAGCCTACAAGCCATGGTGGTTTGGGGCTACATGATCTAGAAACACTGAGTCAAGATTCAGGAGCAAAGATCTGGTGGCAATGGATCAAGGAGCCGAGAGCCCCCTGGGCCAAGATTTGGACACAAAAGTATGCCAGGCATTGGCAGGAACAGGATCACATTAGAATGACAGGACAAATCAGGGGCTCACACATATGGAACCTTGTGTGGGAGAACAAAGTTATTGTTCAGCAACACTATTTTTGGGAAATTCAAGCAGGGGACCAACTCGTTTCTGGGAGGACAGTTGGCAACAGGAACCCATCCTAAACAGGAATGAACTGGCAGCCCTCAAGAGAGACACAAATAACAAAGGTCTTTTATTAGTAAAAGATTGTTGGGATCTGGGGAGGGATAAGGAAAAATGGAGGAAATGGAAGGACCTAAGTTACAATGAAGAAATCCCTCTAAAGGCCATGGCAGAAGTTCTTGCAATTGACTTAGAGCAAAGAATGATTCTAGTTTCCTCCTCACCTGACCAATTAAGATGGGGAAAGAATAATGAAGGCAACTATAACCTCAAAGAGGCAAAACAACCAATCACAGGATTTAACTTTGTAAATGCTGAGAAAGTATGGCAGGAGTTGTGGAAAACTCCTCATTGGATGAAAATAAAATTATTTATTTGGCTAGTTCATCAAAGGAAAATCCTAACTTGGGAAAACCTTCTTAAGAAAGGTTTCATTGGCCCCTCTAGATGTCACCTTTGTCGCTCTCATGAGGAAACGATTGAACACCTTCTAAATCTTTTCTCCTTTTCTGTGAAAAATTGGGATTGGGTAGCCTCAAGCTTCAAACAGACTGATAGGGAGAGGCTTAGCATATCCAACACTTTAACAAAGTGGAGGAATAACTTCTCAGAGAATGAGATCATCAACAAAGCTTGGATGCTTGTATCAGGTTTTGTCATCTGGAATATTTGGAAAGAGCACAATATGCGGATCTTCAAAAATAAATCCAAAGAGCCCCTGCTTATAATCAATCAGATTTTAAAACAGCTCAAGAAAATAGTTAGGATCATTCTGAGAACAACTCCCTCGAATCTTCCTCTGCCTCATGAGGAACACATTATTATTAATTTGGGTCTTCAATCCATCAGCCCTCAAGGAATAAAGAATGAAGTGAGATCAATAAACTCTGAGGATTGGGGTTGGCAGCCCCCTCCACAGGGCTTCTTCAAAGTAAATATTGATGGAGCTTCTAAGGGCAATCCTGGGGAAACTGGCTTCGAGGGTGTCATCAGGGATCCTGAAGGGCACACAAAATACATTTTCCATGGCCACTTGGAAAAGGGTACCAATAACATGGCTGAACTTTTGGCTTTAGATCAATGTTTGGAGATCCTAGTGGAGGCAAATTTACATAATGTTATCATTGAAGCAAATTCGGAATTGATCATAAAAGCATCCAAGAAGATTCAAAATGGAACCTCGCCAGACAAAGTGTCAAAGCACTAGAAGTTGCTGCAGGTTTTTCATCGTATCCACTCACACTTACAAATCCTTAAAACAATAAGATTTGTTCATGTTAGAAGGAAAGAAAATATGCTTGCAGATAGGTTGGCCAATGAAGGAGTGGCCAATAAGGACACGGACTCTTGGCATCCATGGGAATTGCTTCTTGCCGGAAATCCGCGGGAGGATTATTTCACGCTAGCAAATGTAGATTGGGATTCATGGATGGATAGTGTTGATCCGGAGGACAGGGGTGAGGATGAAATCGCCTAATCTGTCTTCGTTTTCTGATCATGGTTACTCTTCATAACTTACATGGCTTTCGGATGATGGATGAAGGTTTCAAGTCTAGCAAGGACACAAATTGGACTACTGATGTTCAGTTGGCTCAGCAGGTTTCTATTGGCAACTCCAGGAGGATGGCTTAAAAATTTTGGGCTCAAAAAGGTCGGCAGGATCAGACAGATGGTCTTCATTTGGCGATACCACGAATGCAAAACCACAAGTGGTTTATCGCGTAGGCTTCGAATGGTATCTATTTTAGTGGAAGAAGCATGTGATTCCACTCAGGAGGTTACACGTGGCATTGGGATGAGAGAGGAAACCGCTCTCATCGCGTGGTAACCTCTATGCATCTCAGACGTGTGATACCTCCGTGGGACATTGGATCGGGTCGCTTCTTTCTACGGTTGGGATTAGTCGTGCAGGTTGCTCAAGGTTCCGGACCTGATGGTCCACGATGGTCCACAAAACTAGATCCCACTTCCTTGAATGGTTTTCTCACGGCACTATGATGATTTTTTGTTTTTTGGTTAATGCAAGCGATTCCAATCAGTGGGTGACGCGTGGCAATGAGGGTAGAGAGGAAACCACTCTCATTGCGCAGCTAATCCCCACGCATCTTGGCCATGCGATATCCATTCTTGTCGTTGGATCGGAACCTTGTCTTCAACGGCAGGGATTGATCGAGCTTGTTGCTTGTAGAACGTTGGTTCGGGTTGTCGACCTGTGGCGCATGGGTCTCGTACCCGTTAGCTCTATGGACTCTCCTTTTTGTTGTTGTGAGTCATTCTAGGCGTTTCTTTGGCATGGTTGTTTCAGTCCTGTAAGCGTCCTTGCCGCCCCTACTGTCTGGGGCACTTTGTATATTATGTAATTTACTTTGACTAATAGAAGGTTCGTCTCTTACTTATAAAAAAAAAAGAAAGTACATTATTACTCATGTTCTAAATATATTTTTATTTTAATGAAATATACATAAATAAATAAGTTTATTGATTTTCTAAATATGTATTTATTTATTAGATAATAATTTTTGACTTGAAAATTTTCATGGGAAATTTTATGGATTTGAATTCAAACTTGGTAACTATGTTATAAATTAAGATGAAAATAATAATGGTTTTTCAAGAAAAACTTTTAAAATTGTTTAATAAGTTGATTTATTTAGTTTTTTAGAACATAATTTACAGCCCCAAGGTTATGGATGGTGTGTTAAGACTGGTATATGCAAAATTTAGATTTGCCATATTATAAAAACATTATAAAATTATTTTAATTTTCACAATTTCATTGGATTCCTTAATAAATTTAAGATGGATGATAGATTCATGTATATAATTAATTAAATGTTAAATAATATTAATAACCAAAGCAATCAACACTGATTTATTAATTCTATTTATAAGATATATTAATTTTTAAATTTATTTATGCATAAGTATATAGCGGTTTAAATTGAAAATTGATATAAATATAAAAGTTTGAATAAGCCCAGGATTGTCTTGTCTTCAATTTTTGTTGTTTTAAGATATGGTTGTCGATTGGAATTTTTCATTTCTTACCTTTGTAGGGATAAAGTAAATGGTTTTTCTTATATTTTATTATAATTTGGTGAGAGAGATCGCTTAATTGCTCAAATCGAAACAATTTTTGAGACCTTTAATGTCGGTATATGATGGAAATAAATGTTCAAAATCCTCATCATATTATTTAGCATCTTCGAGAAAGTGTGGTGAAATAGTGAACAAGTGTGGAACTCTTTGCAGGGTACACTAGATTTCTATGGATGATGGACGCACATGCGTTGCAGTGTCCCTCACAACTTGCTTGCAGTGTTACCAGTTGACAAAGTCCTAAACAACCCATTTTGGCAACCTTTTCACCTTTTCCCACATTAGTTGTAGATTTTCCATTATCGCATTCCCATTCCTGCACACACCCCTATTTACTTTATATTAGTATTAATTTTGAGTTTAAATATTATTTTTGTGTGTCTTATAAAGTATTGGATTTCATAGGTTTTGAACTCCAAAGCATGTTAGCCACATCAATGAAGGTCGGTTTGTGGTCAAGTAAGAATATATACTGAATATATTTTTTAATTTCTTTGGGTTTTCACTGGGTTTTTTTTTATATGACAGTTATAAATGGGTTTATTCTTTTCAATATCAACTAGTCTAGTCAACATTTCTTATTATAAATGGGGTTAATTCTTTTCAATATCAACAAGTATAGTCAACTTTTCTAGTTCAGGTAAAGAGGTTGGACATAATGCCCCTGTCATGCAAAGTTTATGAGAAACTTTTGTCATTTGGTTAAATTCTTAGTGTTGTTATTGTCATGGATCTCTAATCAAATTTTCATGTTATGGATTCTTAATCTTTTTGGCAGGCATTTTGAGAGTGTTTGAATTGAATCAAAGTTTTTAAATGTTGGTGACACTGAGTCTTGAAATTTGAAATTCTAAAGATTATTTTTTTTTGTTTTTTAAACTTATTTTACAGTACATTAAAATTTGTACAAACTTTATGAGTACACTCTTTTTATGACTAGATAAATTTTCTAATTTTTTTATTCCTTCAATGTATCTTTGCAACTTTAGGTACAATTGCTAGTGTATGGTGTTGAGATATTTACACACTCAATCCACAAATATCTTGTCACGAATAAACCAACGTGTTTTCAATGGTGTTGCAAATAATTTGGAAACTTTTCATTCATTGAAGTTAAAAATAGATGGAGATTGTATAAGCTTTTTACGAATTTTTGAAAAGGGGATGGATTTGAAACCTCGTGAAATGGAGTAACTACGTCCCTAAAACTATTGTAAAACTGAAATTGTCATAGGCATACATACTCTACCCCCTCTAGTTTTGAACCTGTTGTTATCACAAAACCTAGTCCTGATAGGCTGCTGACCAGGAAGACCTTGTGTAACTCTTTCAAACCAACTTTTGGCTGAGGCTTAGCCTCCTCAGCCTAAGAGGGCTCTCTCAAAGGGTTTATGATATTGATTAAAGATATGGATAGATGGCTAACTCTATGGTTTGTGATTTTATAGGTTTATAGGTTGAAAGATGAAGGTTGGCTACCATTGGGCTATGGAGTCAAAGTATGTTTCAGTACCACAACAAGATTAGCTTAACATGAAAGTCAGGGCATAGAGAGTCTTTATACATCAACAAAACAAAGATACAATGCAAGGAAACACAGTTTATAAATACATGAAGGAAGTTAGCGCATCATTGATGAGTTCTAAGTAACATGTATTCATACCACTGCAAGTAGGTGAAAGAGAAAATCCATGAGAAAATAGGACATTAAAAACTCTCTTTGAATCCTGAGTAGTGAAGCCAAAACATTCTACCTAGCATGGAAGTCAAGGCATTATAGAGTTCAAGTGCAGAAATGTAAATATAAAACAGTGCAACACAGTTAGTTTATCTATGAAGGAAGTCAGAGCATCATTGATGAGTTTTGAGTATCATATGTAAACACCACTGCAATGTAAGTATTGGAAGATGCCATCAAAACAAGAACATACAAGAACTCTTCATGAATCTTGAGTTGTCTAAGTAGAAATTCTGCATTAAGTTAAAAATATACACGGTCTGTACATAGAGCAGCAGCTGAGCCAAAAAGTCTCCAACCTGGTGTTAATTCAACCTCTTGCTTTATATATAGCATTTACAATATGGATTCCCTCATCCCTTATCAAGAGAATTCGAATTTTCTATGAGTGACACCTATTCTAACCATAAAACAAACTATTAAATACAAATGACAACTAACTAGCAGTCCTAGAGACCTAATACAACTAGGAGTGTAACTCCTTATTATGATTACAACAACCTTATCTAAATATTTAAAGAATTATTTGACAATTACAACCTCATGAAGTTGAATTTGATGAAGCCCCCCACGTTGTCACCTGATTGCTGATGACAAAACCTACAAATTAGGGAACATGTTTCTCTATTTTTAGGTTTAGGATCTTTGAAAATTAGCACGTGGGACAAAGCCTTTATTTTCTCATCCATGACATATTTTATGAAACTAAAGGAGGTTTTTTTATTCCATGATGTATATAACAAAAACCTCTCTTGTTTTTTTAAAACAATGCTCCAGCTATCCAGAATTTGTCCTTGAAAAACACATGTAAAACAGGAAAAATTTGTTCTCTGAAATTATGGTTTCAAAGAAAGTTTAGTATCTCCCAACTGATAACATTTGTGAAGAAAGTGAGGTGGGTTATTGTAGCTTGAGAGTTGATGAAGAGAAACCTCCCTCATAATTCCAAAATACCTTTTCCTATGGCCAGAAACTGATCTTGAAAAAGACTGTTAAAACCAGAAGACAAAGCTTAACTTTCAGCAGTTTCGTAGCGCAAGTTTAACCATAAATTCCTCCCACCTCAGAACGAATTTGAAGAAACTGAAAGTTTTTTTTGTAGTTCATTATGTTAGGAAGAAAAGCCTCTTTCAATTTTCAAAATTGAGTTCTTAGCTGCTCAGGAAACATTCTAGAAGTTGACAAGTAAAAGCAAAAAACAGAGTCTTTTATGCTGAAACAGGCTTTTTCAGGGGTTTCGTAGCGCGCTACAAAAACTCCTAGTTCAGTGACAATTCTGGGTTTTGCGCTACGAAAACTCCTAGGCAGTTTTGTAGTGCATGAAAACCTTGACACAAGTTTGACACATGGAATTTATGTGTGATGTGGGACCAGTGATGGGCAAGAACGGAGTGTTGACCCTATTTGACCATACCAACAAGACTCTTTTCTAGATCTTAGACACTAAAGCAACCGTGGAAAGACTAGACCAAGACTAACACCAATCCTTTGGAATAGAACTGATGCTGAGAATTTAGAAATCATTTCTTAAGTGATAACCCCTATAACCTCTTAGGAAGAAACACATGCTCTTAACCATTAATTCTCTCACACCTCTTCCCAACATAATTTATAAAATGATATAATTTAAGGCATAAATTAATTATCGTACAAATTAAATGGGCATTTAACATATACGTATATAGTACACTTCGAGTGCCACTCGAAATTACAATAGAATTTTTTATTTTTTATTTTTTTTAAATGCATTTTAAAATGGATAAAATTAGTCATTTCAATATCTTTGTCCAATCAGAAAATTGGAATACAGTTTTAAAACAAGTAGAAAATATTTTTATAATTATCAAATATTTGATTTAATATTTAAATATTTCAAAACTATTGTAAAACCATAGTACATTTGTTATATTTGAAACAACTAATTAAAAGTCAATATATTTTGACTAAAAAATGATTACAATATAAATGCCTTAGACATGTATAAAAATTTCCAAGTTAGAATTAAAAAAAAAAAAAACACGTCTTCAAATAAGCAATATGTAAGAACTTATCACCTTGAATATTTATAAAAGAGGAGTTTTTCAGATTTAAATTTTTGGAGATGGGTTTTTATTAATAAATAAATAATATATTTTTGAAATTCCATTTACTAAGAAATAATAAGGAGTTGCCTTTAGTGCGACTTTCTGGATTTTCTAGTGTCAGAATTTGGGGAAAAAATTGAGGTGAAATCTTAATTTTTGTTATTTAAATTGGTCTTTTGACTGTATATATGGATTCAGCACCCTCAAAAACCCCTAGGGCTCTTAGATTGTGCGAGGGTTACCCATCAAGCTTGTGATTTCAATGTATTCATGTTGGATTAGAGAAATTAGATGAGAAAAACCCATCAGAAAAGCTTCCAAAAAATTGCACTAAAGACAACTCGAAATAATAATATAATAATAATTTATTTATTTATAAGTAAATAATAATATATTATGAAAAACTTCACTTTGTAATCATTATTTTTTTACATTTAGAATTTGTTAGTGGTTTTTATTTATCTTTCTTTTACATATATTATCTAAAGGAGTGATGTTGGAAAATGTGACATAAAAAATCCTTGAATCTATTAAAAAGAAAAAATATTTATATTTCAAAATTTTAAATTTAATTTTTCATTTATATTAAAAAAATTGGTGTAAGGTGAATTCTATTGATCAATCAGAACTAGAATACATCATATACAATCATGACTCTTTTCTCGGCATAGTGTGCCATTTATTGACAAGAACATCCTTGAGATGTATGAAACTGAGAATAGCAAAGGATACGTAGAGGAACAAAAGAAACAATTACAGAAGAGAAACATCCAAATTTGGGCTCATCCTCAAAGTGACTTTTCATTCCTTTCTTTTTTGAAACCATGACCCAGCCTTCCAAAGGCAGTTTTATCAAGGAAATTTTAAGATTATTAGTGCGCGTTGAAGGAGAATCTTTGTTAGAGTCTGAAGAAGCTGACTCATAAGTTCGCTTCAATGCACTCGAAGAAGCATTATTATACACTATCTATGTGTTTGTTGAATGCGCGTGGTTCACACCATGATCCTCAATTGATTTTTGTGGATCAGGAGTCTATACCTTGTCCACTGAATGCATTTTATCATCATATCCTTCATCGTCCTCTTTTGCAACAAAGAAAGCCTCATCCTCCGTAGGAGGCAGTTCACAAGGCTTCCAACTTTTAGCTTTGGAATTTTGAATATTCCGCTTCTGGTGAGATCTGAACAGAGAGAAAGAATTCTATAAATGGCTTGTTTGCCAATAGAAGTGACAATGAAAAGTAGTATTCTCATATTCCAAATCCTAGGTCTGATGAAAATCACCTATTTTTAATTGATTTAGTTTGGTGGTCCTTTACTGATATTGACTTCAACACAAATTATGTCATAAGTGTAGATGCCCAACTTGCCATGAGAATTATCAATTGCAAGTAAATGACTCGGGGTGTTCCTAATGCCCTGAAAGGTTGGGTAATGTCGCGAGTGAGCAATAATATTAGGAAGACGAACCCATATTAGCAATTTGGTAATGGCTATTATGGAAAGGTTAAAATATGGAAACTATGGTGTTATGAGTAATCCTGCATTACCCAAAATTAAGGCCCTTTCGATAAAAAAAATTGATAGCCTTCTTGTTCAGAAAATGCCACAATGAAGAAGCCTTTGGAGCATAAACTAACGTCACATTTTTTTGTTTATGAAGAATGGATCCATTGCTAGAGATTCATTGAATGGGTCCATAAACCATTAAAACAACAAATGAGGGTTGACTCTACATAGATCTAATGGACATTCTCAAGAGTGGGGTAAGCAATTTCTATAGAGGGATCTTCCTCAATTTTTCAACCAAAAATAGCTTAGGAGTTGCCTCGGATTGAGTTTCCTTTGGGGAGGATTGTGCATGCACAACATCTTTATAAAAAAATCCTAAGAGGGGGAGGGCTTAACCCCAACACCCCTTGTAAACAAAAGGCCATAAAGATAGTGGCATCTTTTCCAATATTATAGACTAAAAGAGGGGAAGAATCGTCCAGTTCCTTACCTTTGAAATGTAGGCATTGCATGATAGAGGAAATAACCACCCGAAGCTCCAAGGAAAGCTTGAGGTCCCATACCAGATCTGTGGAGAAAAACCTAAGGAGAAACGAGTGCCCAGAGAGCACTTTAACAAAGATTTGACAAGAAATTTAAGGATTCGGGGGTTGAGGACACAAGAAACCAAAATAGAAAGGTAGTAGACTTCCACCATTAACATAGCCACATCGCTAAAACCACTATCACTATCACCCATGTTGTTGTCTCAATTTCCATCATCACCTCCACTGTTACCCTGGACAAAGACTCTGTCAGTCCCCGTAACATCAAGGGCTTTGGATCTTTCATCTTCCTCATGCTCAACCATGTACTTGGCAACCTCTCACTTGACCTAAAATCAGAGACTTTGGAATGAATAGAAGTTTGGTGGATCAACAGGTCCTCACTACCATCATTAGGTGTTATGATATCGTGACCCTTATTCGAGTCAAGCCCCATACACTTCCCCTAGCTCTTTCCCTGATATATGGCATCACTCTCGGTAGCCAGATATTCAGGAGAAAAAATGAGATACATTAGAGCACCAGCCCCATGTGCTTTGCATGTTATCCAACTTTAAGGAAATCAACAATTCTTCCTACCAGGAACTGTAATCCCGCCTTTTTCAACGTACACACGGACTTCATAGAATTGGTCTTCCCACGACTACCAGGATTATCAACAAATTTGAGGTTTTTGTGTATCAATCTCTTTGCACACTTTCCCTTTGCAACTATCATCATGCTCTTGGATACATTCCAGCAATGCTTAGTTTTTCCAAGCCTCGAATTCCCATTGAAATTTCAGCACCATGTAATCTCCTCACTGGGTTTAGGCTTCATGATTCTAAGATCTGGTAAAGGTGATGGTTGCAGCCATGAAAAGTATTCATTAGGCTCAACCTCCTTAATTTATTGTTCAATCAAAGGGAAACATAAAGAATCATAAATATCCTTGAGCCTAAGCCATTGTTTGAATGCAGAAGCCATGGGTGATCTGCAACAACTGAAGGTCGCCATTCGTAGAGCTCTATTCTTCTCTTCATTTATATTAAAGTTGTAAAAAAAATTGTTTGTTTGTCAATTTGTCTGTGATCCTCTAGGCTTGACCTATCTAGCTTGAGTAGTCGTGACCCAAGGGCATCTAATCCGTCAAATTCACCTGGGGATCGCACCCAACCTAGGCCATGTCAGCCCTAAGTTGCCTGGATATTTTTAGCAAGTCTCCTCCCCCTAGCACAGGGCATAACCACCCCCATGAGGTTTGATCCTGGGTCGCCTTGCTGACGAGGCCCATCATCAACTGGCTATGCTAGTGGGACTTGACAAGTTATAAAAATATTATTATTTTTAAAAAAAATCTTCAAACTATATGAAATTTTTGAAAAAAAAAATAATTAATGAAAAAAAAATCACAAAGAGTAATATCATAATATTTTTTTGGCATTTCATTACTTCAAAAATATGTTATAATTATTAGACTCATGAAAATTAGAGCTAATCTTGAGATACATTTCTTACTTATATGATACACGAATTCATAGCACATGGTTTCATCTTCCAATTAATTTCTTAGACTTCTCATGACTATTCAAATTCACTTGTGGTTTTTAGATTTCCTCTCAAGTTAATAATAAATTTTACATAATCTCTAAGGATTATGTTTCGAACATTCCCCCTTTAATCCAAAGTTGTAAATGTGAGCTTGAAAAGAGAGTTTAACTATGGAGGTGGATAACAACTAATGAGTAGATGTATTTTTTGAATATGGGGGTCTAAGGAAGAACACAAACCAAATGGGTAGTAGAAACTGAAGTCTTCAATTAGTGGTGGTTTAAGGTTTTCCACTAACACAAGAACTTGACTTGAAATAATTTATGTAACAATTTCAAATATAGTTAGAAGTTGATGTCTTTTGCAAAATGGAAGAACTTTATAATGAGGATTTGACGACGATTAGAAAATATTGAAAATATGGTTTAAAGATGACCATAAAATATTGTAAAGCATAAGAAGTAAGTCTTTTACTAAGTGGTGGTTTAAGGAGGATCATAAACCAAATGGTGCTCATGGAATATGAGTTTCTCTCTAGCTACAATGTTGACTTGGACTTAAACCACCACTAGTAGAAAACTTTGGTTTTTTCAACCCATTTGGCATGTGTTTTTCCTTGAACCACCATATTTTAAAAGCACGTCTAGCCTTTGGCTGATATCCACCTCCATATTTCATCTCTCTTCTTGGACTCACATACACCCCTTTGGATCAAGGGGAAATGTTGGAGAAATAATCCTTAGGGATTATGTAAACTACATTATTAATTTAAGAGTAAGATAAAAAGAAATCGCAAATGAATTCGAGAAGCCATGGGGATTCCAAAAGACCACTCATAAGATGAAACCAAAAGTCATGAATTTATGTATATCATATAAATAACAATTGCATTTCATGCTTGTCTAATCTCCAATTTTTATAACTCTAACAATAAAAAATCACTTGAAACATAGTGAAACTTTGTTAAAAAACTAACTTTATAATATTAAAATAAATTTAAGTAATAATGATTCAAATTCATAAGAATTTTATTTCAAAACATATAATTAATAAATATAAAAAATAAATTATAAAAATTACAAAACATGACAAAGAAAAATGTCAAGAACATTTACATGTATATATATGTAAATGTACTTATATGTATTGTCTAAGATTTTAATAAAATTAAAAGAAGAATGTGTGTGTGTGTGTGTGTCCCCAAGGGTAAGATCAAGTGGCCTAGAGCCAAATGTGAAATTATTTGACATTATTGCTAGTTGTTGTTGATCATGAGTTCGAATTTCTTCGATTCCTTTAGGGTGAGGTCTCATAATCAAGGCCAATAACTTATCCAGTTTACCATCCACGAAACTAGACCACTTACAATAGAGATAGAACTTCAATTTGTAGTGTTGACCCAAAATTGTTACTCTATCTATAGTCCAACTTATACAAGAAAACTAATGTATTGTGCATTCATACTCCCCACCAATGGCAAGCATGATAGATGATACAAGTTGTTGGTTGGAAGACAAGACCCAACTACAAAACCAAGAAACTAAATAATATGAAAGTATAAAACATAAAGAAAACCTTTAGGAAACTTGAGGCATGAAAACTCATAGGAGGACGAAACTAGAGCCAAAACAGTGATGTTAGGATATAGAGTAGGCTATGTTGAGAAATAAATGCTTATAGGAATTAGGGTTTGATTCCTCTTTCTTGATAATTACTTGTGAATCATGTTGGCTTCTTTTACTTCTTTATTATTTTGTCTTTCATCAAGAAATTACCAAATTATGTGTATATGAAGATCACAAGAACAAGAGATACAAGATGTAAGCACTCAGCAAGGGCAAACCCCCTACAAGGGGAAAACCCAGTCAAACTCTTCCAATAGTAGATTCAAATTAAGAAGAGACACTCCAAGAATTCTTAGACCTAGACAAAGACTCCTCCAACCACCAAGTAAACCATTCCCTTCAATAGATCATCCTTGTCAAAGTCTCCAAGTGACATCTCCCCAACAACAACTTGAGTCTAGAATTTTGGCCCCCCAGCAGCGAAACTTTGCCCCCCAGCAACATAATTTCAAACCTGAAATAGACATAGATTTTCCGCCCTAACAATTGCCCAAAAAATTCGCACGTGTGAGAGATAGATAGCCCAGAAACTCAAATTAGGTCTTCCGAACAAAATTTTTCCTTCTCCAGCTACTTTTCTCTGTTTTTTACCTCTCTTCCTTGAAGATCAAACTTGTTGAATGAATGCACCAAATAGGTCAAACTAGCTCTCTATAGATAGCCTTTATGTTGGGTCGAATTTCCCTAATGTAGGAAGACTTCATGGGGACAAGGCCAACTTGGTGTGGAGGTGAGAAATAACCTTTTTGACTAAAAAAGAATTATTTTTAAATGATACAAAATCCCAATAAGGGTCTAATAAAAATGAAAATGACTTTAATGACTCAATGCAAAACCTAGAAGCATTCAATGGAGGCTTTGTCCTAGAAAACATTAACCCAGACATGAAACACATGCTTTAATAAGTCATTTTCTTTAATAATAAAATTTATTTTGAAAAGTGCAATTATGAAGATCGACACTAGTTACATTCTTTAACAGAGTAATTGTCATTTTTCATGAGCTTTTCAATGTTCCCAAGTCGGGCATCCAAGCTAACCAACCAAGTGTGCAAGTGATTTTGGACATAGTGGATGTCATTTAGGAATACAATTATCTCATTGTGGTCCTCTTGTTTCTCTTGGATAACACATCCCAATAACATTTCATCTACCAATAAATCATAAGCGAATAGAAGTAATGGTTGCTATAACTCCAAAAAATTTCTGATCTGAATTGGATCATTATGTTGTTTTTGATCATTCTTGATGTTTTGAGAGTGGAAAAAATGGACGAATAAGCTCACAAGACCCTTTTACCAGCGGGACCCAATTTGGAAAAATGAGGTCTAAAACCTTTTAGGAGAATTTTGAGGCATCAAATGACATTTTTTGGGGGGTAAAACTTTGTCGCTTTAACGCCATGCCTTTTTTTCATTTTCTACACACATAAACCTTCCAATGGTGCAAGAACCATGTCAATCACAGTTTGTATGTGAAAGTTATGCCACCCAGAAGTTAACCTTCCTATTTTCACCACCATCATTCAAGAGGATGCCATGTCAACTCCCATAATTCATGGAAAATGGGCTAGCCATGTGATTATGATGAAGAAGAATCTAGAAGAGTGTAACCCACCCCTCCCACATTTACCCAATTTCACCTACCTGTCAAGGTAAACATGAGATCAAGAGTTATTATGACATGACCCAACCTCCAATCTCTAGTTAAGTGGGGCCTACTAGTAACCATCGAATGACAACTTACAACATTCCTCAGGGATACATGACACTTAGGGGCCAAAGGACCACCCCAGGTGACCAAAACCTAAGTTGGTGCTACGTTTTACTTACTTGGGCTCCCCACTACATGCATGACAAGGCCTGGGTGTGGTTGAGGGTCTCCAACCACATGCACAACATTGCTTGAGTGCAATTGTGACCCAAAATTTCTAGTTCAAAGGGTGCGGTCCTGAGATCTGAGCCACAACTCTAGGTTAGCGTCCAGGCCACTACCCAGAACTTCCTGAAACTTCTCATAATCATTATTGACATAACAACAAGGATAAGCATACAAACTTGAGTCATAAACTTGATCTAGATTGGACATAACAAACTAGGCATTTCATCAACACATGGCAAACATGTAAGCTACATGTCATGAATGCATATGTGATCATAAAGGTATGTGAACCATTGAGAAGCCCCTATGCCCTCTCCACATAGTTGCAACAAAACTTATTAGTACATACATTCATCAAATGATAAATAGCTAAATAATTCATGACAAAAGCCATAAAAGATACACATGATATGAACATCATATAACCTGAAAATAGCCAACACATAGACCATGGAAACTCAGCCATAATATCACCAACATAATCACTACAAATATACATGTATCACAATAGAAGAATAACTCTTATTAACATATGAAAATACCAACCAATTTAAGGACTTCCACATACAACTTGACCATAGATTGGGCTAAACAAAATCTCTCTTTCAGCCAATCACCCCTACGCGATATTCCAAGCATGAATGTGGGATCTCATGGAATAAACCAAACAAACCAAACTAGGGCTTCTAGAGGCCAAACCACCTCAACCCTCAACCAATGATTCCACCTCATGGTAAGACATCATGTCATGTTCATTCCTAAATTAATTTGGAACAAGACTAATTATTTCATTTTGGGGCCAGTTTTGGAGACAATGGAGCCCATTTGATTTTTATTAGAAGATTAGACTTAGGGGAAGTTATTTTGTTGTGATTAAATTACACATGGGGATCACCCACACTAGGGAAATATGCACTCCCTAGTTCGGTTTGCATGGAGGTGGTTAAGGTAGGGCTCGTGATGGAGATAAAATTGGAGGGAAAAGTGCTACATGAAATCTATATAAGGAAGGCAACTCTCCTCATTTCATTCATATTTTTGGTAATATCGATTTATCTTTAGTCACTCGAGCTGCTTAGATGAGTCACCTCTTGTTCAACAGGAGTTCTTCAAGCAAAGAGCTGACCCTTTCTTCAGGATACTTTGAGTGCCACCCTAGGAATGTTTTATTTCATTTATTCAGTAGGAGGATCTCAGTGTGATTCTCAGTGATTTCATCCATCTTCAGGTGGTGTGTATTACTGGAGGACGCAGTGAAGAGGAGGTTAAGTTTTCTTCTGACCTCTTGGAGAGGAGTTTGGTGAAGGATTTTTCAAAAAGTAGGCATAGAAAGATTGTTGGAATTTGGGAGAAGTTTTGGAGCTGGAGGAGTATGTTACTTTGCAGGGTGATTTTCGTACTTCTTGGGCTAGCGTAGAGGCAACACTGGGTGTTCACGTGGAGGGTAGAGTATCAGTCTTTGAGGTTGAACTTTACCATGGAGGTTAAGGGAAATACTTGGAGAAGTGGTTGTTGCATTTTTATGAGATTGGAGGAGGATTTCACTGGGGTTTATTGCATGTCATTTTCTAGAGTAGCGTGGAGGGCATACGGCATATTGGAGGTCGATTTTGAAAGTTCAAAATCCGGCCAAACCATTTATGGGCTTTTCAGGGTTTTCAACAAGGATCCCAGATATAAAGTTTCATAATTTTTTTAGCAACAGAGGTGGTGTTTTCGGCAATATATTTGTAGCAGACATTGTAGAATTGTTGGGCATTACATATACATATTGGAGGCCGAATTCGGGAGGACAGATTCAGCCAAAACCATTTCTAGGTTTTACTGTGTTTTTGACAAGGATTCCAAATATAAAGTTTTAGAATTTTCTGAGCAACAAAGACAGGGTTTCTTGTAATTCCTTTCCAACCAACATTGTAGTTTCAAGGGACAATGCAGAGCATTAGAGGAGCAGTCATTTCTAGCTTAGAGATTAATGTTTTATCACCTTGGTCCTGTCAATATTTCCCTTGAGGCAGGCCCAGGTGCATTTCTCCATATTATTGTACTTGCTCCATTTCATTAATAAAATGGCTTGGCTGGTTCTTATTTCTGAAATTTACATGTGTGTTTGTTGAATGTTTGAAATTTTCGGTGTTGTATTTGTTATTTGCTTTTCATATCACTATTTTTCCTATTTTGTAACATTATAGTGGTATCATAGAATGATTTTGGCCTAGTTGTGGGAAACTAGCTAGAAGATCATGGAAACTTTGGGTATGAGTGCACAGTGATGGGTGAAACCGAAGACAAACCCATGGCTCAAGGGAAATTCAGTATGCATAAATTGTGGGACATAATTCATTAGGAAGATGAGAAGTTGGCCCAGTTGAGGAGGGTGATAGACCAAACCCATTTTCGCCCTTACAATAGAGACATTAGAGGTGACCAAGTTGTGGGGGTGCAACCATCTACATCATGTGGGGAAAGTCGACAAAATCAAGGCACCAAATCTCCTTAAAAGGAGCAGGTAGGACAGGGATAGTTAGAGGGTGAGACCAGGGAGCACTTTTGCTGGTGGAGACCTGACTTTAGATATCATAAGCCTAAGGAGGAGGTTGAGCATGATGCTGAGAGCCCACATGATGGTGAGGAGCACATTGATTTACCCAATATAGCACATGAGACACCATTGTCGGAGACCTCTTTGATAGCACCATTTGACACCTTGGTGGAGAGGATGGAGCCTACACACATAGAGCTATATGTTGAGGAGGCGCCACCCATGGATGAGATGTGGATAGTTTCTTAGGTATCTAGAGTTGTGATCGAGTCTCCAGGTGATGGATACCCATGACAGTTTCATTAGTTTTACGCTGACCTTCTAGAATTGAGAGAGGAGGCCATGATAGTATGAGAGGCCATTCTACAACAAAAAAAGGAGCCAGAGAGCATGAGAGTGGTTTTTCCCGAGTCACCAACCAAACTGACTCGCGTTGGAGAATGTTGGATTCCCTAATGGTACAAATAATGTGCACATTAGAACATCAAAGCAACCTCTTCAGACATACATAGATGGGTCGTGTAGTGTTAGTAGTTTACCTTTACACCTTGGAGAGGGAGAAGTAGAGCCACCTCGACATATTTTATGTGTTGACCAGGCTGATGAGATGAGGTGACATGAGCGGCACAAGGTGCAGCATTCGCATGATGGAGGGCTTGTCCTATGTATGGGAGTTCGTACATTCAATCCCTCTCTTGGGGTTTGATGGTCAGAGATTTTGAGTTGGTACCCGGTGGAGTGAGCTATGGAGATGGTAGTGGACTGGCGTGAAGCTCAGCAGGAGCTTTCAAGAATTAGTGATCTAGTGCTCAGAATTATGACAAAAAAATCAGAGTGTTAGAATCTTCTCAAACTCAACTTCAGATTGAAGAGCTCTTCATTCTAAATCCAATGGTGTGAACGACACTCGAATCCGAGCTCGTATGTAGAAGTTAGAGCAAATCAAAGTTCAAGTTTGACTTTCATAAGTGGCAGGATTAGGGTGATGTGGCAAGTCTTCAATGAATAATGAGGGGCCAAGTGGCATCCTTCCATTGGCCCTCATGAATCGCATATCACAGAAGTAGGTGAGAAAGGTGTTTCAAATCAGTCCCCGACAGGTTCAGGTTGTGATGTGATCTAATCGCAATCACATATCATAGATGGTGAAGGGGAGAAAAAAACAGGTATTAACAAGGTTTACAATGCGATGCGATCACATATCGCAATCGTGGAGAAAAGGTATCAGCCCCGACCCCGAAAAGGTTAACAATGCAATGTGATGCGATCGTATATCGCAATTGCAACGGTAACAGGGATCGGTCCCAACGCAAGTTAAGTGCTGAATGCGAAAGACCCCAGACGCGATAACGTTATATGTCACAATTTAAAACTCCGGTATGTCCCCGATATCACAATCGTAACATTTCACTAAGTAAACAAGACATTCCGCCCATCGAAACCCACCAATTGTAATTTGTGATATGATGGATAGAATATGGACCGCGATGCGAGAAATTATTGCTCGGTTAGCGGATTTTGGGGATAATTTGTAGTTTTATGCCGGTTTTTGAGCATTTTGTGGAACAAATAGTGGGAGAACTGGGAGAAGTCATAACTCCTTCAGTTCTTATCCAAATTTGATACAAAAATAGTCAATTCTAGCATATTTGATTATTTTGAACTCATTAAGACAAGTTTCAGAGGCATCTGAGCATTGTAAACACACTTTTGATGTAATTTGAAATAGAGAGGCTCAAGCCATTGAAAGCTAGACCAAGGAGACGTAGCCCAGGAGGGGTGAACCCCTTTATCATGTGCTTGTTGTGTGTTCTATTTTGATGTTCTTTGCTGTTATATTGCAGTTGTTCAACATATGTTTTTATGTTAAACTGTTTATAACATTTACATAAGAAACTCTCATGGGAATCTGTTAATTATGCAAAAGTTTTGAATCCTTAAGCACTTGAAAAAACAAATGATAAGCATCTTTGGTTTATTTCTGAATGGGGAATTAGCGCAACATTACTAATCTACTCCAATTCAGATCAAGCTTGTATCAGAGCACTGGTTTTGCTTACTAGATTTTCTTTGTGAAATAAGGATTTAATTGTTTGAAAGTTTATGTCATGATCACAAGGTTCAAGCTCAAAAGAGGTGAATGAAACATGGTTGAAAGCCATGAAATTGGGTCAAAGTGAATAAGATCAAGGTTGCCAAAGTCTTCTACACCATTTCAGCTTCAAGTTGCAAAAGTTGCAGTTGAGATTCCAACACCAGTACAACCTCAAGTTGCAGTTGAGTCTCCAGAGACCATGTCTCATGAAGGAGAACCTATCATGACAAAAGATGAGAAAACCTACAAAAATGATTTCTTTGATATGGCAGAGATGGTGAAGGTCCTCTATGAAGAGAGGAACAACATACTACAAGGTGAAAGTTCGAAGCCTCCCAATGGAGGAGGTAATGGAAAAGAAGATAAAGGAAAAGGAAGTAATGGGAATGGAGGCAAACATCCACCATATTCTTCATCTTCTTCTTCGAAAGAATCTTCACACTCTTCCACAAATACCACCGTTACTCATACTCATCATCATTCTTCAAAAGGGGTTGGTAAATCACCTAATCTGAAGCTTGATGTTAAATTCGATTTGCCTATGTACAATGGAAAAGTTAATGCAGAGAAGCTGGATAAGTGGATTCATTAGTTGGAGGTGTATTGTAGAATTCAAAAGCTTCAAGAGGATGATATCTAAATTTAGTTGGCTTCTTTGAGATTGGAGGGTACAACACTTATATGGTGGGAAGCAAGGACGCAAGATGAGATCAAGAAACATGGTAAGATCTCTATTTCTTGGTTTGATTTCATTGCTGCTATAAAAAGACAGTTCTACCCTTTAGCTCATATGCAAAAAGCCATTACGAATTGGAAAAATTTCAAACAATTGAAAGGTCAAAACGTACAAGAGTATACGCAAGAGTTTAGGAAAAGAGATCTTATGCTAGGAGTAGACTTACAGTCACAAGATACCTTGCTGAAATACATAGGAGGGTTGCATAAATATCTTCGACATACTATTGTTATGTTTAGCCTCACGAATCTTAATGAGGTTTGTGTTCAAGCTACACACCTTGAAGCAAGAGGAGAAAATATACAGGAAGATGGTAAGAAGAAGCCATTTCAGAGTGTTGAAAAAGGGAAGAAGTTTAAAGGAAACCAAAAGAAAAATGCTTTTATTAAGAAAGAAGGGGAGAAACTCATGTGTAAGAATTGTTCCAAGGAAGGACATGATGAAGCGCATTGTTGGAAGCTTCATCCATAATTACGACCGAAGAAATTCAACAATAAATGGAAACATAAGACCAATGTTGTTTCACAACAAGACTTGGGTTCAGACTCACAGGATGAAACAAAAATCATAGCCATAGTCACCAAAGGAAAAACCATGGCAAAAGCAAGCAAAGAGGTCAGAAAAGAGGCAGTTGTAGCAAGTACCAGTGTAGCAAATAATACCCACAACTTTTCAAATGAGGAAAACCGAATAGAGCTATTTCATATCCGAGTCATTTCCAAACATATGAAAATCGATACGTTGTTTGACAGTGGATCGCAAGCCAACTCAATTTTTGCGGATTTGGTTAAGAAAATGAATTTGGAAACCATGGCCCATCAAAAACCTTATCCATTGGGATGGATAACCAAGGATGTTAATTTACAAGTCACACAAAAATGTATTTTTAGGTTTGCAATCACCGCTAATTTCATTGATGAAGTTGAATTAGACATTGTGCCATTGGATATCTCAGGAATTGTGTTGGGAAGTCCGTCTTTTTATGACAGGAAGGTTGTTTTCCACAAATTTGAGAACAAATACCATTTGTTCAAAAATGGAGTGGAGTACATTGTAAGAGTCCATCACAGGAAACTTAATCTGTCTTTGGCAAGCACAAGTGAAATGAAACAACTCGTTAATTCCAGAAAGAGTCTCGTGCTCCTCATGATCAAGTAGAAAAATGACATGGAGCAGGAATCCTTTGTAAGCTGTGATGTGAAGCTGAAAGCTGAATTGGTTTATGTGGTCAATCAATATGGAGACATGTTTCAAGAACCAAAGGGATTGCCACCAAAAAGAGGAATTCAGCATGAAATTCAGCTACAACAGGATTGTCCACTCCCAAACATTGGTATGTATCGAATGTCAATTTTGGAAAGTTTAGAAATTAATAAACAAGTCCAGGAATTGTTAGATAAAGGAGTAATTCGTCCTTCTACTTCGCCATGTGGTTCACCAATAGTATTGGTACCCAAGAAATATGGAACGTGTGTAGATTATCAAGCTTTAATAAGATTACAATAAAGAATCGATACCCACTACCCAGAATAGATGATTTTCTAGATCAGTTGAAAAATGCAAAGTATTTCACTAAATTAGACTTGAGAAGTGGATATCATCAAGTTAGAATAGCTAAGGAGGAAATATGGAAGAATGCTTTTTAAACCAAACAGGGATTGTTTGAGTGCCTGGTTATGCCTTTCGGTCTTTGCAATGCTCCAGCGACATTCATGAGAGTTATGAATTATGTTTTAATATCATTTCTTGATGAGTGTGTAATTGTCTATTTAGATGATATTTTGATATTCAGCAAATCATGAGAAGAGCATGTCAAGCATGTTAGGAAAGTGTTGGATGTCTTAAGAAAAGAACAATTATTCCTTAAGATGTCTAAATGTGAATTTGGGAAATCTTATTTAGTGTATTTGGGCCACATGGTTGGCGGAGGTGATCTGAAGATTGACCCCTCTAAAGTTTTGGTCATTGTGAATTGGCCAATACCCAAATTAGTCATAGAAGTAAGGAGTTTTTTAGGAGCAACGCAGTACTGGAGGAAGTTCATTGTCAATTTATCCTCCATAGCAGCTCCACTACATGCATTGACTAGCATGAAGGTTGTCTTCCAGTGGGGAGGCAAACAACAAAAAACAGTTGATGCTTTGAAACAAAAGATCAGTTCAACCCCAGTTTTGGCATTGTCAGATTTGAAACAACCATTTGAAATACAGACAGATGCAAGTGACTACGCCATGGGTGCAGTTCTTTTACAGTATGGTAAGCCCATTTCATTTCATTCTGAAATTTTTAATGGTGTTGTTATTAATTATCCTACGTATGATAAATAGCTTTACGCATTGGTACAAAGTGTGAAGAAATGGAAGAATTATTTGTTGGGAAAAGAAACCATTATTGACGTCGATCATCAACCTCTGGAATATCTTCAATCTCAAACCAAATTGTAGCAGTCAAGGCACTTTCATTGGATGGGATTTTTACGAAAATTCCACTTGGTAATTAGGTACAAGAAAGACATTTATAATAGAGTTGTTGATATGCTTTCTAGACTGGTTGTAAATGCAGCCATTTTACTCTAGAATAATTATGTTTTACTTGAAAGTTATGTTGAACAATATGCACAAGATGTTGACTTTCAAGAGTTTTATTTAAACTTGAGTCAAGGCCACCAAGTTGAGGAATTAGACTACCATGTTCATGATAATTTGTTGTATCATTTGGGAAAACTTTGTGTTCCACAGGAAGAGAGAGTAAATGTCACAAGGGAAGCACACACTTATCTTATTGTTGGACATTTCAGTGTAAGTAAAACAGTGGAAAATCTTCAAAGGTATTTTTATTGGCCTCGTATGCTTGAAAGTGTGTCACATTTTATAAGAGGTTGTTCATTGTGTGTAGTCAGTAAGCCTATTAATAGGAAACTAGGATTGTACACACCACTTCCAGTGCCTTCAAGACCATGGGAAAGTGTTTCTATGGATTTCGTAGGAGGTCTTCCTTTCTCAAGGAAAGGTCATGATTATTTGTATGTAGTTGTGGATAGGTTTAGAAAGATGTGCATGTTAATGCCTTGTAAAAAGAAAATTACAACTGAACAAATAGCTCAACTTTTCTTTCAAAATGTATGGATTCATTTTGGATTACCTACTTATATTGTAAGTGATCGTGATTCTTGATTTGTTCGGATTTTTTGGTCAAGTTTATGGAATTTGATGGACACCAAGTTGAATAAAAGTAGAACCTTCCATCTGCAAACATATGGTCAAACTGAAGTGGTAAACAAGACAATAATTCATTTTATAAGAGGATATTGCAGCAAACATCCTAAGTTGTGGGATGAACAGTTGCATTATAGTTAGCATGCTTACAACCGAGCAAAACACTCTTCTACTCTAACTTCGCCTTTTGAGGCATGTCTTGGTTATTTTCCTAAATCGCCTTTGGATTTCATTTTTGAGAAAGATGTAGTTGTAGATGGTCATAATGACATCTACAAAGTAAAGAAATTCATTGAGAAAATTCAGTTGATTCACTAAATTGTTCAAGAACAACTAGAAAAGAGTCAAGGTGAGTATAAGACAAGGCATGATAAGCATTTTATGGATCATCAATTTCAAGTAGGTGATGAAGTTTGGCTCTACATTAGCAAGGAAAGGCTTCAAGGTGAAGGTAAAAATCTTAAACCAATTCGTGATGGTCCATTTAAAATTCTAGAAAAGATTGGTAATAATTCTTTCAAGCTTGATTTGCCTTCATATATGCAAATCTATTCCATTGTTAATGTTGAAAATTTGAGATTGTATGAACCTTCTTTGATTCAAAATCAAGGATAGAATTTTCAAATTCCATCTACTGAAGACTTTTCTCTAGAATACCTTGATGTGCTTTAGCAAGACACTGTACTTGACAGAAGGACAAGGACAACTAAAAGGGCAAATATTGATTATCTTAAGGTGGGTCTCAAAGGAACACATCCATCAAAGGCCAAATGGATTGAAGTGGGGAAGGTGAGGGAATAGTACCCTCATCTGTTTAATAATTGAAAGTGATCCTTTTGGGGTCCAAAAGGCTTCGAGTGGGGAGGAGTGATTAGGTGCTCAAAATTATGCTCAAAAAATCAAAGTGTCAGAATATTCTTAAACTTAGCTTCAGATTTAAGAGCTCATCATTCTGAATCCAATGGTGCAAATGGCACTCGAATCTGAGTTTGTATGCAGAAGTTAGAGCAATTCAAAGTTCAAGTTTGACTTGCCTACATGGCAAGATTAGGATGATGTGGAAAGTATTCAATGAATAAGGAGGCACCAAGTGGCAGCCCACCATTGGTCCTCACAAATCGCATATCGCAGTGGTATGTGAAAAAGGTGTTTCAATTCAGCCCCCTACAAGTTCAGGTTGTGATGCAATCTAATCGTAATCGCATATCGCAGATGGTGAAGAGGAGAACAGAACAGGTATCGGCAAGGTTTGTGATGTGACGAAATCGCATATCGCAATCACGACAAATAGGTATCAGGCCCAGTGCCAACAACGTTAATAAAGTGATGTGATGCGATACATATCGCAATCGCAGCAGTAACAAGAATCGGTCCCAACGTAACTTAAGTCTTGAATGTGAAAGGCCTCGGATGCGATAAGGTTATATGTCATAGTTTAAAACTCTGACAGGTCCCCAATATCACAATTGTAGCATTTCACCGAGTAAACAAGAAATTCCTCCCACCGAAACCCACCGATTGCGATTTGTGATACGACCGACAAAATATGGCCCCCAGTGCAGAGAAATTATTGCCCGGTTAGCGGATTTTGGGGTTAATTTGTAGTTTTCTGCTGGTTTTGGAGCACTTTCTGGAACAAATAGTGGGAGAACTAGGAGAAGTCATAACTCCTTCAGTTCTTATCCAAATTTGATGCAAAAATAGTCAATTCTAGCAATTTTGATTATTTTGAACTCATTGAGATAGGTTTCAGACGCATTTGGTCATTGTAAATATACTTTTGATGTAATTTGATCATAATAGAGAGGCCCAAGTCATTGGACGTTGGACCAAGGAGACGTAGCCCAGGAGGGGTGAACTCCTTTATCATGTGCTTGTTGTGTGTTATATTTTGATGTTCTTTGTTGTTTTATGCAGTTGTTCAGCATATGTTTTTATGTTAAACTGTTTATAAAATTTACATAATAAATTCTCATGGGAATCTGTTAATTATGCAAAAATTTTGAATCCTTAAGCACTTGAAAAAGAAAATGATCAGCATCTTGGGTTTATTTTTGAATGGGGAATTAGCACAACATTACTAATCTGCTCCAATTCAGATCAATTAGGGATATTTTAATCCCATACTGGAATTGGGATCCATGTGGGACTACCTATCATTCCCCGAATATGTCAGTTGACTATGACCATGGTGGTGCAGTTGGCCTGGTAGTTGAGCACACACATTCACTAGGGGAGTATCAGTAAGCACTAGTGGCCAATTAGTTTATGGAAAGACTCCCTAGGTCATTTTTGGTTTGATGTTCATGCATGGGATCACATGCTGACCAGCATACTCTGGTGGGAGTTTGTTGGAGGAGGTGGCATTGGCAAGCCACCAAATAGTGCCTTATATGGAGTTGGGGATTATTCACATTTATGTGGGGAACAAAAGACATGGAAGGGCAGAGCAATGGTGGCATCACTACTGGTACCTAGGGGGATTCACTTCTTGGGTCCCTCAAGGAGGATTTGGAGGGGAGATCCCCTCATCGGAGAGCATGGTGATGCAATGGTGGAGGTGATGATATAGGTCGGGTGCGGGCCAACGCATATCGACACAATGTTAGGCCATCACATCCAAGGATGGGTAGGAGCATCTTGTGTGGAGAAGTGGTCTACGGATGGGCATGGAGACACATGGGGGTGTGTCGTAGTATGTTGGATTGTGTTATGGAGTGGGAGTGCCTCACATCGCATTGAGTACATGCGGGGGAGTGACAAGTGCAGTGTCACAGGTGGGACATAGGACTGTACAGGATGGTATAGACATAGCTGGGAGTATCCAATGGTGTACCGAGATAGGTTGCAGCATACAGTGGAATGTTGAGTAGTGTGGCCATACTGGGTGGTATGCAGTGGCAGATGATGCGGCGCAGCGGGCGCTTGGAGCGTTGCCTCCCAGGAGACTTATGGACAAGGGAACTATGTGTACCATTGGATGCAACCCACCTAGGATCAATGAGGACATTGTTGAGCATCTGGGGACACCATGTTTAATGGAGATAGGGCTTCGAGGGGGTTATCAGCAAATCCGAGACAAAGAGGGGGTCGTCCATAGCATTACCCTTGAGAATTTCGACAGACTCTTGATCATACCCATCCTGCTCCAGTGTTGTTTATAATTGCAGAGTGTTTGTTTGTTTCCCCTTGAGAGTCTCCATTCAAGAAAGAAGGCTTGTGTAGCTCACCCTAGGCAATTGGATGAGACACCTCATGTCATGAGCCAGGAGGAGAAACTCCAGTTGAGACACTTGGTAGGTGCATGAGTTAATGAATATAGGCTTATGGATGGCATGGTTGATTGTCGAGGTAGCACATGTTCCACCCCTGGGCTCACACATGTGGAGGTGACTGGGAGGGATTTACATGGTGCTTTTTTAGTTGGACATCTCAAGGTGTTAGGTGAGCATGAGGGGCGAAGGATGGTAGTCCTTGTTGGCAGGATGATGCCTAGGCTTCCAGAAGTACCCGGGCACATCATCAGGACTTCGGATAGCAGATATCGTTGTGTTATTTGGAAAACAAAGAGAAACTGGATATTTGTGACACAGGTTCTTGATGCTCGGTGTCTACCTATTGGACACCTACAAGAGACAAAGATGGGGCACAAAGGGGTCCCAACAGTTAGCATCATAACACATTAGCAGGTAGAGAGGATTTGGGGTTGTGGACCTCTAGAATGGTTATGGGATCCAGGGATCTAGTGGATTGGTGGGATACTCCACTCCTCAATGATCCTGGTCGGAACAACACGCAAACTAATTCATTCACAGGAAGACACATGGGGAGTCACCAAAGCCCACACCATAGGGCGAGGCAGATTATTGCTTAAGATTGGGGCCAGCCATGGGGTGATAAGCGCTGACACTATTAAGGCACTTTGGCATGTTGTGCCTAACCTTGATCATCACATAGATTGTGGTCAAGAGTTATGTGAGATGAGGTTATGGTATGAGCGTACTAGGTAGTTAGTGATGAACAAGGTGTCACAAGGTCAACATGATAGTTTCTTACTACGCTAGGCAAGGGGCCCTAGCATCATATTACTTAACGGTTCAACTACCCATAGGTGTGAGTTGGCCTCTAAAAGAGAGGGTTGTCTAGATTTTCCATTGGGTTTCCGTGATTCATTGATGGCATGGGAGACATCATTAGCATGGCAGGATGGCCAGCAAGAGGACTTCAAGAGGAGATCATGCAAGAGAGGCTTCATTTGCATGGGGATTGAGTTGTATCTTTATGGGACCACAATCAGAGTGCATGGGGTGGACTATTCGGTAGAGAAACTTCATGAGGATTTGGACAAAGTTTTACATCGTCATGATGCTCTACTTATTGGTAGTAAACAGAGGGGTCCCAACACCCCTATCTTGCAGGATAGTGAGTGGAGCAAGGGGTGCTCCACATTGATCAATTTGGCTTGGGATCTTGGTATCGAGGGACTCCTTCACTATAGGATAATACAATGATTAGGGATGATCCAATGGCATATTTGGGACCCTAGTGAAGTTTGCAACGACAATGGGGATCCGCAGTCTGAGAGGGTGCTTGTTTAGGCACTGCTTGAAGACAAGAAATTTTTGGTGCATTGGAGGAGCTTATCAGATGAGGATGTTACTTGGGAGAGCGAGCACATACTTGAGCATCCGGTACTGAAGTTGCCTGGGGACTCGCAATATTTGGGAGCTGAGGACTGTCATGTCCCTTCCTAAATTGATTTGGAACAAGACTAATTATTTCATTTTGGGGCCAACTTTGGAGATAGTGGGGCCCATTTGATTTTTATTAGGAGATTATACTTAGGAGAAGTTATTTTTTTGTGGTTAAATTACACATGGGGGCCACCCACACTAGGAAATACACACTCCCTATTTCGGTTTACATGGAGGTGGTTAAGTGAGGGCCCATGATGGAGGTAAAATTGGAGGGAAAAGTGCTCCATGAAATCTATATAAGGAAAGCAGCTCTCCTAATTTCATTCATCTTTTTGGTAATATTGATTTCTCTTTAGTCGCTCTAGTTTCATAGCCGAGTCACTTGTTGTTCGACACAAGTTATTCAAGAGAAGATCTCACCCTTTCTTCGAGGACTTTGAGTGCCACCCTAGGAATGTTTTCTTTCATTTATGTAGTAGGAGGATCTTAGTGTGATTCCCAACGATTGCATCCATCTCCAGGTGGTGTGTATTATTGGAGGACGCAGTGAAGAGGAGGTCGAGTTTGTTCATGGCCTCTTGAAGAGGAGTTTGGGTGAAGTATTTTTCGGAGAGGAGACATATGAGGATTGTTTGCATTTTGGAGAAGTTTTGGAGTTGGAGAAGTGTGCTACTTCGTAGGGTGATTTTCGCATTTCCTGGGCTAGCGCAGAGGTAACACTGGGTGTTCATGTGGAGGGTAGAGTATCAGTCTTTGAGGAAATATTTGGAGAAGTGATTGCTGCATTTTCATGAGATTGGAGGAGGGTTTTGTTGGAGTTTTTTGCATGTTGTTTTCTGGAGCATCTTAGAGGGTGTAGGGCATATTGGAGGTCGATTTTGAAAGTTCAAAATCCGGCCAAACCATTTCTAGGTTTTTCTAGATTTTCGACAAGGATCCCTGATCCAGGTGATATTGGTGGCCACCTGCCAAGTCCACCTGGACCCCCACCATTGTTCCTCTCAGCATTTTCAGTTTCCTTAATTATAGCGGAGTTTACTATTTTTAGCAGTTTTTCGGGTCCTAAACTTCTGGAGCCGTTTTGAGGCCCTAAACGACTTTTTTTGGGAAATCTACCGCCAACGATTTTTTCTGATAAAAATTGTCTTTTTCGTCATAGTCCTCGAAGAGATCTTTCCAACGAGCTATCATGCACGTCAAAAGGAGATAATATGACCAATTCGCGACCCCGGGAAGTTGGTTGTCCAACTCACCCCAAAACGGGGCCCACAATTTGGCGTTTCATCTTCTAGGGTTAGGTTTTGGGATGTGAAGGGTTTTCCATTGTTTCTCAATAATAAATAGGCCTTCGAGCCTCATTGTAACACAGTTCAGAGGCATGTAGCCACCACGTCTCTTCTCAGAGATAAGCTACCATCGCCCTAGCTGGTTTATTTCCATTATTGTCTGTAAGCATATTTCAGTATTTTATATTAATGAAATGAAGTATTATTTCCACTGCATATCTGTGTTTATTGTTATCTCTGTAATTTGTTGCGTTCCTATTTAAATCCAGATCAATCCTAGATATAAATTTTTATAATTTTCTAAGCACCGAAGGTGGGGTTTTCAGCCGTACCTTTGCAACATATAGTGTAGAATTAATGGGGATTGCATAGGGCATATTGGAGGCCGAATTTGGGAGGCTAGATTCAACCCAAACCATTTCTGGGTTTTTATGGGTTTTTTTTATGAGGATCCCATATATAAAGTTTCAGCATTTTCTGAGCACCAAAGACAGGGTTTATTGTAGTTTATTTCCAGTTAGTAGTGTAGTTTTTAGGGATGATGCAAAACATTAGAGGAGCAGTCATTTATAGCTTTGAGATTATTATTTTATCACCTAAATCCTTTTAATCTTGCCCTTGAGGGAAGTCTAGGTTCATTTCTCCATATTATTGTACTTGCTACATTCCATTAATAAAATGGATTAACTGGTTCTTATTTCTGGAGCTTACATGGGTGTTTGCTGAATGTTTGAAATTTCCAGTGCTGTATTTGTTATTTTCTTTGCATATCACTATTTTTCCTATTTCAAAACATTACACATAACCAACACCAACCAGATCGGTCTCTACCCAAGTTATATAGGGCTCCAGGAACTAGTAACTCAACCCACAAACTTCCAAGGCTCCTGTTATAGGTGTATTTGGGCACATCACTCCCAACATTCAAATTAGTACAATTAAGGCTTATCAAACCCTAATTCAGTTGTTACATGCCCTATATAAGTCATCTCATTGATGCTTCCATCCATGAAAGTTTCATAGCCTGAAGCCTTGCTGAAATGCCTCCTTGGGACACAAGCGCAATCTTAATCAGGGGTAACTGCACTGCAGAGTAGGCAGGCCCATTCAGGCTTGCACTGCAGTACACTTATGCCCACTTTGACCTGCACTAGGCGAGATTAAGAGAAATTTGAATAGGGTTCTGGGAATATTCCTTGATTCTATATCATTCTAGAAGGATCCCATCTCTTATCTCCTCCTATGAGCTCGAATTTGGATAGGCTAAGGATCAATTAACCTCCTATCCTCTCATCCCTTGGTCCATGGAAACTAACTCTAATTTTGGAAGGTCATTCAATACCCTCATTTATGACAAAACCACCTCCATTTCCCTATAAATTGAGCACTTATCATAGTGATCAAGGGGGCTAGAATTTGAAGATTGTAAGGAAATTTTGTTGGTTTGATATTTGAGTTCATGTCAAGAAATGTTATGCAGCTAGATTGGTGTGCTTTTGATGTGGTGAGGGTTGGATTGAAGCTGGAGGAGTGGTGCAGGATCGAACTGTATTTGGTGAAACTCTTCCTTCTACATTAATAAAGTGTTTATTCCTTTTCTCATATTCTTGTTCATATCTATGATGATTATGTGTTTCAATGTCTTCAATTCCATTGGTTTATAGTAGATAGATCATGTATTCTTTGATCATTTGTTGTTTATGTTTCTGTTGACACAGGTACCTATTGAGCAGATTTAGTTAAAGTGGGAGCGACGAGAGAAATTCAAAGGGGATTAAGGAAGATATGGCTCAGTCACCTTCTGTTATGTCGATGCTTGAGGTGCTTCAAAACTATCCCTCCCAAAAGTAGGTTTTATTGTTAGCAATTGGTGGAATTGATCCAATGGATTCCAATCTTGTGGTTTTTAACCATGCAGGTTATATGCCACAATTGCCAGCTCAATTAGCTTTCTTGATCCAAGTAAAGGCTTTGAATAAACTCATTCACCAAACCATTGTTGACGAGGGTGCATCTACTTGTATCATGTCAATGAATTATTGGAAAACACTTGGCTCACCGCCTTTATCACGATCACCTACAACGTTAAAATATTTTGACGGTCGCACTTATACACCTTGTGGAATTTTAAGTAACCTACAGATAGAATGAGGGAGCAAAACTGTAACTATTGAAGTTGAGGTCGTTGACAGACCCCTTGACTACAACATTTTGCTAGGAAGACCGTGGGTCTATGCTATAGGTGTTGTGGTTTCGACATACTTTCGTATGATCTCTTTCCCTCATAAAAGCGGAATCACAGTAATTGATCAACTTGGATTCTTCGCCTCTAGTTCACAGGATACTAGAAGCATTATGTTAGTTCATGGACCCCCGATATCTCTTCAGAATGTTAGAATAGGTCTCTTCAAATATTCTTCCCTAATGGGTACCTTTTCGCCACCGTCACCATCACAAATGGCGAAAGTTGCAAAAGTTGCGACTTGTAACATGATATCTTCCACTTCATCTGATTCATGGATGATTTCCAATAATTCTAAAATTGATATGCATAATCAAACCATGTTTCTAAGCCCCATTGAGCTTGCATAGCAATCAATCTTTTTGGCTTGTGTGACAAATCCAAATCCATTATCACCAATTGTATGGATTGATCATTCGTTAGAATATGGTACTTCCGCTGATCCTTTTTCACGTACATTTTCTACTGATGAAGGAATCATCCAATCAATGATGACAGAAGAAGAACCGTGGGCATATTATCATCATCGATCCCATCTTCCAGATCACACAGAAGATATTCCAAATGAACCAAATCACCCGTCAATTGTTGATTTCCTTTCGAATTCTGTATTCATAGACACAGTTGATTCCAAATGAAACTTATCAAATATCGAAGAAACCATTTCTATTAATATTTTGACCAAACCTAGAATTGTAGAAAACATCCATGTTGGCAAATCTTGTTCTCCATCGGAAATTGAAACTTATTGTGCTATTTTTAGTGAATTTTGCGATATATTTGCCTGGTCATATGAGGAAATTCCATGTATCGATTCTAGTATAGTTGAACATGAGATTAAAATGTATCCTGATGTCAAACCAGTACGACAATGCCTCCGTCCTATTCATTCAAAGAAGGTTGCTACTATTAAAGCAAAAATTGAAAAAAAATTGCATGTTGGTTTCATATACCCCGTTCCTCTTACCAATTCGGTTTCCAACCTTGTTCCTGTCATGAAGAAACAAGGAAAAATACAAGTGTGTGTTGATTATAGGGATGTTAATAATGCTTGTCCAAAAGACAACTATCCCACTCCCTTTATCGACCAGATAATTGATGATTGTGCCGGATGTGAAATATTTTCATTTATGGATGGATTTTCCGGCTATAATTAGATCAATATCTGCCCAGAAGACCAATATAAAACTACTTCTATTTGTCCCTGGGGCACATTCGCATATAGTAAACTCACTTTTCGTTTGAAGAACGTTGGGGCAACTTTTCACAGGGCAATGAATTATGCCTTCCACGACATCAAACACATTGTTCAACCCTATCTAGATGATTTACCTGCTCATTCACGGAAACGGGTTGATCACCCGCAACATTTGAGAGACATCTTTTTACGGTGCCAACACTACAAAAATCGACTCAATCCACATAAATGTGTGTTTTATGTTGGTTCTAGTCATTTTTTTGGTTTCGTAGTGTCTAAAGAAGGAATTCAACTCATCCCTTTGAAGGTTAAGGAAATTCTTGATCTGCCTCCACCTTCCAATTTATTGCAGTTACAAAGACTCCAAGGGAAGGCTAAATTTCTAATGAAGTTCATTCCCAACTATGTAAAAATGGCTAAAAGATTTACTCGTCTTTTGAAAAATGGGATTCCCTTCCATTTGGACCTGGTTGCACAAGCTTCCTTTGATGCTCTCAAAGATACCTTGATTCGAGCATCATTAATGTATGCCCCTAATTATCAAAACAACCATTTCTTATATCTCGCCGCTGCAGATACAACCATTGCTATGGTTTTAGTCCAAGAAGAAGATGGGATTGAACATTTGATCTATTATTTGAGTCGCAATCTCAATGATATGGAAGTTAAGTACTCTTATGCCGAACAGCTATCTTTGGCTACTGTTCAAGCTGTACAAAGATTTCACCACTATATCTTGCTCTGAAAGACCATTGTCATTTCGAATTGCAACCCTATTACATACATCTTGTCATGTCAATTGCTGGGGGGCAGATATTGAAAATGGATTGTCATTTTGCAGGAATTTGATTTGGAATTCATCAAATCCAAGTCAAAGAAACCTCTAGTCTTTGTTGAGCTTCTTTGCGACCTTCCCTCTACTAATATCGATTCAACAATGGAACCATCAATTCTGGATGAGTCTTTGTTTCTAATTTCGTCATCTGACCCTTAATATGGAGAAATACTGATCTATCTCCATTCCCAAACTTTCAAGCCCGATACCTCTCGCTCACAACAACGATGTATTCGATATCAAGCCAAAGATTATCTGGTCATTGGTGATACCCTTTACCGTTGTGGTATCGATACGATTTTACGGAGGTGCCTCACTCATGAGGAAGCTAAGAAAGTTTTGAATGGTTTCCATTCTGGTGCTTGTGGTGGACATTTATCTGGTTATGCTACCGCACAAAAGATTCTTCGTGCCGGTTACTTCTGGCCAACTATATTCAATGATTGCATTATTGCTATCAGAAGTTGTCATGCATGCCAGATTTTTTACCGTAAGACTCAATTACCATCTGCACCACTGCATCCTATTGTCGATGTTGGACCATTTGCAAAATGGGGCATTGATTTTATGACATGTAACCCTACCTTGGCCAGGGGCATGGGTATATTATTGTCGTTGTGGACTATTTTACGAAATGGGCGAGGCCATGCCTACATTAAACAATAGTGGTGAGACAGCTACTCTTTTTTTCTTCAACCATGTGGTTGCACGGCTCGGTGTACCACAAGCTATAGTTATAGATCATGATTCACATTTTCGCAACCATATGACGACTGAATTGACTGCCAAGTTAGGACTTTAACATGATAGTTCTACTCCTTATTATCCACAAGCTAATGAACAAGTTGAATCCATCAACAAAATCCTTAAGCGAATGCTTCAACGAATGATAGGAGTTCATAAATGAAACTAGCATTTAATCTTGTACTCATCTTTGTGGGCTTACTAAACCTCGATGAGAAATGCAACCGGATTCACACCTTTTCAATTAGTGTATGGTCTGGAGGTAATCTAGCTTGTACAATGTGAAATTTCATCATTAAAACTCGCAATTGACCTGTTGCCGACACTTCTAATGAAGAAGCACGTTTCTTAGCACTCATCCATCTAAATGAAACACGTTGTGAAGCTGCATTGGCCAACGAAGCACATAAGAAATGAATTAAGGCACAATATGACCGAAATGTCAAGCCTCGTATTTTCTCAGTAGGAGACCTGGTCTTGCTTTATGATCAGGAAGTTGATAAATTAAGAGTAGGGAAATTTGAACCATTATAGATGGGCCCCTATATTGTCAAGCATGTTTTGTCAAAAGGCGCTTATGAGTTAGTTGATTATGGTGGAATTCCATTGTCGCAGCCTCGAAATAGGTTGTATTTGAAATGTTACTATGCTTGATTTTGCGTAGTAATAAACATTGTATATTTTCTTTGGTTGCGTGTGTGTATCGCAGTGTGACTTTTAGAGTTTTTATGTGGTTAAGTAATCCTCTTTGCATTTGTTACAGATGTCAGAATCTTTGGAACCATTTGTTGGTTATGTCGACGGTGCTGGTCATAATACGCAGGACCTATCTTCTGCAGCATGGGCCATATTCGCTCCAAGTGGCGAGTTCGTGAGTTTTCAACTCCTCTCTGATGCCATTTCGCTTGGCATTCACCAACTCATCATTAGGCTGGACTCACAACTTGTCGCACTGTGACTTACAAATGTTTATACCATCTAAAATCCAACTATTTATCATATGTTCATTAGAGTTCATCTCTTGGAAAGACATTTTGATTACTTGGAATATCAACACATTTCCAGGAACTTTAACACATTGACTGATTCATTAGCAAACTATGTGTTAAACAGATATTTACGACACATGTAAAAATCAAATTTTCAATTCACATCAATAGTTGAATAGGATAACACATAACCATATAAAAAACTGAAAGTAAAATAGACAGATGTTTAAAAGTTTTTACAAAATTTGTGTCCAAGACATGTTGGTCATCTGACCTCAAAACTCAAAATGCATATAGAAAAACATCCTAATTAGACCTAATGATTCTCATGATAACAGGTCACAGCTTCAGCTATCATGCGCAATAGCCTCATCCAATGGCTAGGTACACCAATAGTATGGTGTTGCAGCCTCATCGGTAACTCCTCAATCCAGACATCCAAAATACCGAGGGTTAACCCCTCTATATGATCCTACAAATCTGCCCGTGTTTTAGTCAAATCCAAATCCTGGAGAACTGCTCTTCCGACATTTCTCCGTGTTGGTTCACCCACCTCCTATTGATGACCCATTAGTTGAATAGTGCCAACATCTGTATGCATGAGAACATTTTTGGTTTTGTATTGGAAACATCAAAAACAAAAAACATGTAGAAAATTAAAAAATAAAAATAAAAACACACGGTCGAAACAATTTACCTATAACACCCGATTGAACACCCACTGGTAACCCCAAATCTGGATGTCCACAAAAGTCCATCCCTGCATATGGATGCTCCTCGATGACAATGTGTTGTCGACTAAGCCAACTGAAGAATGCAGGAGGAAATGAGATTGATGATTGACTAGCATGTCAAGCCATCAACTCAACCCATCTTTGCATCTGTGGATCTCAAGGACCAATTAAACTCAATGATACATGCTGGGGTTGCATCAATGGAATTATCTCTAAGGCAAAGGTGATCAAGATAGAACCTTAGCTAAAATTATTCGTCTTACCACTTTTTATTTTGGTCAGTTGCTCTTTCATCAAAGAGAGAACTACCTCACACCAGTTGAATATAGTTGGCTCAAGGCACTCAAGCACAAATTGCATGTATGATTTGTTCGCCAGATGAAGTGTCGCACTACCTGCCAACTTTGCGATAGTGAAAAGGACTATCGCAAGGGAAAATCACAAACATTCCTAATGTTTATCTTCCCATCTTTGCTAGGTTGTGTACCTAGCTGACGGAACTGTCAAATGTAGTTCGTCATTGATTCACCCCCACGAGAAGAACTTGAAAGAGATATGGGGACACCACGTCTCGACAATCCTGTAAGGAAGTAAACCTCATCGATCAATATAGGGAGCACTTTTCCCCCTATGTGAAAATATTGATCTGCTAGATCCCATGAATGAACTAGGAACTGCAATAGTTCTAAATGTTTCCTCATCCCAGACAACCTGAAGTATTTGAGTAACCCAAAATCTCTGATGGCCTCAACAGTACCCAAATAATTTAGGGCAACCATATATTCTTCTTCATGTTCTCTTTCATGCCAAGTAATAGTCATTCTGATCTAATCAAGGCCTGAAATCAAACCATAAGCTTAGTTAGGATCCATTTCATGCAAAAAAATGAAGGATTTTTGGGTAAAATAGGAGAAACAAATTTCTCAATTGTGCCCAGCGCAGCCCAGGCCTTGATACAATGTGCTGCATAGCAAGTATCCTTCTGTTTGGGTGCATTGCAGCGTGGTTTTTGATGTGTTAGGCTACACTGATCCCAGGGCGAGGTATATTTTCCCTGGGGACCTCAAAACCCTAAAAAACTTGCCTAAAACTACAAAAGAATGAACTTAAATAGAAGATAAAAGGTAGATCTCCTACTAGTCCTAATGGCATGGAAGATGATCCACATAATCTCTCGCAATCAACTGCTGAAGTTTGAGGTAAAAACTAGTTCAAAGCACAAAACTTAATGGTAAATATCAAATGGTGAAAATTACTTGGTAAATTCTTGTTTTATGGCTATTTAATATTCAATAATTTAATAAACTATAGTTTTTACCTATTTTTACCAATGAAACAGGTATGTTTAATCTATTTGGCGGTTCTTTGAGCAGGTTTATAGCTGATATATTGAATTTGATATGCATGATTGTGAATTGTACTTTTGACCACAGAGCATACTTTTATCTCTTTTTCAAGCTCTGTTAAACATCGAAAAAGGAACCCCCCTCGAGTCCTCTTTAAGCTCTTTTCAGACTCTCAAAATATGAAAATATTGTCGATTGCTTGTCTTTTTCAGCTTGTTAATGGATTGGAAATGACATCTACTCAATATAAGTTTAACCCTTTTCTAGACTGAGATAGATTACTTACGAAAAAGGAATACATTGGTCGAATATGATCAATAGGTTCTCTCTTGTTTTATTTTACACTTTTTCGGACTTGAGAGACAAATTTACAAAAAATAACTTGTGGATTTTTCTTTTTGTCCCTTTTCAAACTCTCTAAACATGAAAAGGATTGAGTTCTCATTGTCGTTAAACTCGTTAAAACATCAAATAGCGACAAACTTGTCCATCATGACAAGGCCGAGTTTCACCTTCGCTAGGCTCGTTAAAACATCACATAGCGATGGATTCACCCGAAGGGTGGAATTATACTACAATCATATGTTATCCTCCTCAGGCTTGTTAAAAAATAAAGAGGTATGGTCAACAATGACTAGGGAAAATGGGAAAATGGATAAATCACTTTATGGTACCATCCATGACTTTGGTTTTGGGTCAATGCTTCCAATTCATTCAGTGTTGCCGACATGTTCAAGAGAAGTCACTCAGTAAACTCCATCCTTTGCAATACTCATAGACATTCATTTTCATGACCGCCATCCCTGAACCTTGTGTCGTCAGTCAAATTATGTCTTCAAAATCATCACACTTGTTTTGTGTCATTGATGGGGGATACATCAACTCCAGGAACTAGTAACTCAACCCACAACCTTCAAGGGCTCTAGAGCATTTTTTAACCTGACTCTAAGGACTAGTAATTCAACCCACCAAGGGCTCCATAGCATTTGCCCCAACCTGGGCTCCATGACTAGTAACTCAACCCAAGTAGTTTCAGAGCTTCCAGAGCACTTGTTCCAACCCATAGCCATAGCGAATTATGAGAAATCAGAAAACAATCAAATGGGAAAACCCACAACACCATGGCTATCCAGGAAATGGCAAGGCAAGGCTAAAACCACTATCAATCCACAAAATTCCCCATGCCAATGACAAAACATAACCATATAATCACATGCATATATCATGAATCCATAAATCAACAAGGAAATCACACATGCAACCTGTTACATGCAAAGCAATCCAAATATAGTTGTTGATCCACGTGTTCCCTTGCACTTTCCTACTTTCCTTTGCCTTCTTTCTCTAATCCAAGTGAAAATTAGTGTGCTCCAAGCATACTCCAAGTATGCTCTAAATGTGCAAGAGTATGAGAGAATGAGAGAATAAAAGAGAGCTCCAACACAAGATTGACAAAAGGTTGTGAATTGATCCTCATAAGCCTTTTTATTATTGAGGCCTCTGTTTTCATCAGTTTCCTTCATTTTTCCTTCAATTTCCTCCTCATGCAAATATGTGACCTTTCATCTCCCTTTTCTCCTATCCTTTATTTCGTTAACAAAATGCCAATTATTTCCACTTTACCTTTGCCAATACCTTTGCTAATTTCCATAGCTATTAATTAATCACCAATGACACCCATCACTATGTTTTACCCGACATTCAACCCTAAATACATGTCCCATGACCTTGGTCTTATTTTTGTTTACATAGAAAATCAACCAGGGATTGTTACAAATCCCCTTCCCTTGGGGGAACAACATCCTTAGTGTTCAAAGACACTTATAAACCAACAAAAAACATGTTGCCCATGGAGCTCTATAACACATCTTGATGCAACATTTACATCATATCATACTGCCGAGACCATGACCATCATACCATGAACACCATACCGCTTATTGGAGCTTTATAACATAGCTCAATGTGGTATTTACATGCACATGCACACATATAGACATAACCAAAATACAACATCAAAACATATATCAGAATACATCCACTCAACCAATGAATAAAGAAGGATACATAGCTCACATATGATCAACCATCTCCCATGTAGCTTCATTAGGCCCAAATTGCTTCCATCGTGCTTTAAATTTCTTGCTTGCTCAATTCAAGGGCATGAACATCTTTCGCTGCAAAATGCACTGAGATTCTGGATAGAATTCTCCTTCTAGTTCCACCTACAATACATACCAGTCAATCACATGATCAACATCCTTCATGTATCTTTTAAGCAATGAAACATGGAAAGCATCATGGAATTTCACTATCAGAGGAAGTGCAAGTATGTAGGCCACTGGTCCAATCCTCTTAAGTATCTTTAAAGGCCCACAATACCGAGGTGCCAACTTGGCACATGATCCAATCCTTAAGGATATTTTCTTGGGCTTGATGCATAAGTACACATGTTCCCCAACATAAAACTCCTTAAATACCTTGTGTTGATCTGCACAACTGTTCTTCCTGTCATGTGCTACCTTTAGATTCTTCTTGATAACCTATATTTCCTATTCTATTTCTGCCAACATGTCCTTTCCAATCAATACCCTATTCACTAGACCAGTCCAACTGATGGGATTATTACAACTCTACCCATAAAGTGCCTCAAATGGACTCATCTTCAAAGATTCCTAGTACCCATTTTTATACACAAACTCCACAAGTGGAATATACTCTTCCCACTTCTATTGCTAATGCATGACATACATCCTCAACATGTCCTCAAGAATCTTCTTGACCCTCTCTGTCTGTACATCTATCTACAAATGATCAGTTGTACTAGAGACCAAATCTATCCCCAAACCTATAAACAACTCTTTCCAAAACCTAGAAGTGAACTTGGCATCCCTGTATGACTCAAACTTATTAGGAATTACATGCAAATTCACTATCTACCTGATGAATACTTGGGCTACCTCACTAGCTGAATTAGTATACTTCACTGGAATGAAGTGAGTTACCTAGTCAACATGTCAACCATAACCATAATAGAATCATGTTATCTAGATGTCCTCATCAAACTTGTAATGAAGTCCATGGAAATGACCTCCCATTTCCATTCTGGAATTGGAATCGACTGCAATAAACCACCTGAATGCTTACACTCTACTTTTACCTGTTGACAATCCCAACATCTCGCAACAAACTCAACCACCTCTTTCTTCAAGTTCGTCCAATGAAAGAACTTATTAACCACTATCAATGTCTTCTGATATCTCGGGTGACCTAAATGCGGCTTAACATGAAATTCCCTCAAGATAAGCTTCTTGAGCTCATTGTTGTCCGACACATATATCATGTCCCTAAATATAACCAAATCAACCATGTGAGATGATAATCCACATCCTGTTCACCTATACCCTGCTATTCTAACCTGTGCTTAATTTTCTCACACTTATCATCTTTTTCTCATGCCTACAAGATCTACTCCTGCAATTCTGTCCCATATGAACTCATAGTTGCAATGTGATTTACCCGCACTCTTCTGCTAAGAGCATCTGCAACCATGTTATCTTTACCATTAATGTACCTGAACTCGAAGTCAAACTCATTGAGCATAGACAACCACTTAGCTTTCTTGGAATTCAGATTAGGTTGGTCAAACAAGTACCTCGGCCCACTATGATCACTCATCAAAATGAACCTCCTTCCAAGAAGATAGTGTCTCCACATCTTGAAGGTGTGGATGATAGTTTCCAACTCAAGGTCATGAGTCACATAGTTCTACTCGTGTTCATTCAATTTCCTTGACACGTAGCATACTACTTGTCCTTCTTGCATCAGGACTCCACCAAGTCCACTCTTGCAAGCATTTGTACATACCACAAACTCTTTGTCTGGATCTACAATATTTAGAACTGGAGCATTTGTAAGAAACTACTTCAACTACTGAAAACTATATGCACATTCCTCAATTCATCCAAACCTCTTTCCTTTTCACTGCAAAGATGTAATAGGATAAGAAATATATGAGAATTTTTTGATGAACCGCCTATAATAACCTGTTAGTCCCATGAATGATCTGACCTCTTCCACATTCCTAGGATTTGGCCACTCCATGAAAACTATGATCTTCTTCAGGTACATTTTTATACCTTCCTTGGAAACCACATGCCCCAAGTAATGAAATTATGTCTGAAATAAACTTCACTTACTAATTTTGGCATATAATTGATGCTCTCTTAGCAATCTCAACATTGCTACTAGATGTTTTGAATGCTCTTCCTAATTCTTAGAATATATCAATATGTCATCAATGAATACTATGACAAACTTGTTCAGATAAGGACACAACACATCATTCATCAAACAAATGAAAGTAGTTGGAGCATTAGTCAAACCAAAAGAAACCACAACAAACTCATAATGCCCATACCTGGTCCGAAAAGCAATCCCTTAGATATCCTCTTCTTTGATGCATACCTAATGATATCCTGATCTTAAGTTGATATTTGAGAACATCGTCTCTTCCTTTAATTGATCAAACAAATCATCAATCCATAGTAAAGGGTAAATGTTCTTAATCATCACCCTGTTTAATAGTCTGTAATCAATACACAACCTGAGATTACCATCCTTCTTCTTCACAAATAATATTGGTGCACCCCAAGGTGGCACACTTGGCCTTATCAAGCATTTCCTTAAGCTGCAAATTCAATTCCACCAACTATGGAGTGTTCATCATATATGATGCCTTTGATTCCGGTGTTTCTCCCAGCATCAACTCAATAGAAAAGTTTGCTTCCCTATGAGGCGGTAACTCTAAGATCTCTATTGGAAATACATCCCGAAACTGTTGCAAAACTGGATACCTCTTCAAGACTTTTGCATCCTCAATGTCCTTTACCTTTATCACTATAACTGTGAATTGCAAACAATACACATCCTTTCCTGCTACTGCATTTTTCCTGCATAGTTGTAACCATTCTAATCAATGTAGGCTTCCTCTTACCCTGCAAGATTCTCTTCTCTCTGTCATCATTAAGCACTCAATAGCCTTATCATAGCAATCTACCTTAGTATTGTGAGTGAACAACCAATCCACATTAGAGAAAATTTCAGCCTAAAAGTGGCCTCCTAAGGAAAAATAATAAAATAATAGGAAAATACTAAAATAAGAGTTATGAATTTTTTAGGGAAAAGAAGAAAACTATTTTTTTATTATTATTGTATTTTTAGCTTATCTCCTTATATGTTTACTCAAATTTCAAGTGTAGACACTTGTTGGATGCATAATGAAATTTCGTATCCAACGAGTACTCATTATGCATACTTTTGAGAACACCCACATTGATAAAAATTGAAGATATATTAAGAAAGTGTGTTCAAGACATTATTTAAAGTATCTTCATGTTTTATCAATGTGGGTGTTCTCAAAAGCATGCATAATGTGCACTCGTTGGATGAAGAATTTACTTCCGCGTCTAATAAGTGATTGCACTTGAAATTTGAGTAAACCTATAAGGAGATAAGCCAAAAATACAATTAAAAGAAAATAGTTTTCTTTATTTTCCTCCAAAATATTTACATGTACCTCATTTTCAATTTAGAGAATTTTGATTGGTTTACATATTATGTAAGTGAAAATTTCATGGACACTTTTAGGCTAAAATTTCCTCTAATGTACCCAACAACATACTGTATTATTCCAATGAAAGCAGATTTTGATGCATTGATGTAGACATAATGTCCAACTTGAATGCATAAGATCTTACCCAATGATGAACTATTTTCTTAATACCTATAGCCAACTATACCAAGCAAGATTTTGCATGAACTTCTTTCGACACTTATCCACCAGGTCAGGACTGATATAACTATAATTAGATCCAAGGTCAATCAAAATAGAAACAAGTTGATCACAAAGCTTACCTTCCATCTCGATAATAAATGTCTGACGACCAACATGCCTATTATCCAATGCTGCATAAATCTAAGGAATACTATGTCCAACATCCCTAACTGACTATGTCTCCTAAGAACTATAAATTTTTGGTCTGCCACCCTGATGTTGTGGAAAATCTCTCATGCAATGATCCTTGACACAATTCCAACACTGCAAAGGTTTCCTTCCATCACCCTTGTTCTAATCCTCAGACTGAAATCCTTATCCTTCGTCAACTGCATTGAATCTATTGTACGGTGTTGCATTCTCCTTGTCATTGGTATTATGAGGTTTTCCTCTCTTCTTAGCCCAGTCTCCTTTATCCTTCTCATTACCTTTCCAATACTGCTCATACTCAGTTTTGTGCTTCGATTGCTCATAAAAGTGCTTCAACTTTCTAATGGATTCCTCCAATGATCTAGGCTCATCAAATTCAATCATGTCTTTGAATGACACCAACAACCCACTAATGAATCTCTGAATCTTTTCTTTCTCCTCCTTAAGATAAGGCACATATCTCAACAAATCCAAGAATTTGCTAGTATACTCCTCATCAGTCAGAGATCCCATCTTCAACTCATAGAACTCCTTTTCCTTGTCATCATAGTATCTTTTAGATAGATACTTCTTCTTGAAAAGTCTCTTGAACTCACTCCAAGTCAGCTCCTCCTCTCAAATGCCTCTGACATTCTTTAGATCTTCCTACCAAATGTTCCCTTTTCCTTTAAGGTTGAAAGTAGTTATCCTAGCTTTCATATTTTCTTAATAGTCACACAATCTGAAAAAATTATTCATCCCAAACAACCAAGCTTATGCATCTTGTGACTTCCTTATCCATCAAATTCATGAGGCTTTGCTTTCTTGAAATCCTTTGGAAAGTACTGCTTCTTACTCCTCCTATATGGATGGTGATGGTGATGACGATGATGTCTCTCTGAACCAAAACTAGAATAGAACCCATGGTCATTACCCTCCCTATCAGGGGTATCCAAGAACCTACCATCTCTAATTGTGTCATCCATGTCAAACCTTTATCTTGATTGAGACCTGCTACCATATGCCCCATTTGTCCTTTCCTCTTGTCCATGATTGATCCTAAGCGGTCCATGTCCCTGCAAATCAGATAGACTCTGAAGAATAACTACATTAACTTCTACTTGCTTTTCCTGTGTCCTGGCAAGTCTTTACTGTGACTAAATTATCCTGTGATTATCCACCTTAAAACTTCTTATTGATGCCTTTAAACTTCTCAATGTATCTACTATGTCAGGGGAGTACTCATCACCACATTGTTCATTTGATCTGTAGGGAGAATCATATGAACTATAATCTACCATTTTTTTTGTCATATTTATCTTTTACTTCCTGCAAACATACCATGTTAGATAAACCCAAATATAAACATGATCAAACATACCTCAATGAAGTTCGGGGGAGGCTATATCATCTACACAATCAATCTAGATTAGCACAACATATGCATATATAATGAAATCAACATATCAATCATCTCAACATCAACATCATCAGCCTCTACATGACGACACTACTACAACACTAACTATCACAATGCATTCATAATAGACAAATATACAACTGACATGCATACATGACAAACACATTCCTCCATCCAGTCTAACTGCTTGTACCTGGAAACTTTGATACCAATCTGTAAACCACCCCTAGCACATTTACCTAATTTCATCGTCCTATCAATGTAAACAAAAGACAAAGGGTTAATATGACATGACCCAACCTCCAATCTCCAGTTAAGGAAGTGGGGCCTACAACTGACCATCAAATGAAAAAATCACAACATTCCTCAAAGGCTATAGGACACTTAGGAGCCAAAGGACTACCCCATGTGACCAAACCCTGAGTTAGGGTTTCTTTTTACTAACCTAGGCTCCCAACCACATGCATGACAATTCCTGGGTTTGGTTGAGGGCCTCCAACCACATGCACAACATTTCCTAAGTGTGGTTGTGACCCAAAATGTCCAGTTCATAGGGTGTGGTCCCAAGACTCAAGCCACAATTTCGGGTAAACCTCTAGACCACTGCCCAAAACTTCCTAAAACTTCTCAGAATCATAATTGACATAACAACATGGCTAAACGTACAAAATTGAGTCATAAACTTGAACTATACTAACCAAAACAAACTAGGTAGTTCATCGAACACATGGCAAACATGTAAAATACATGTCATGAATGCATATCTAGTCATAAAGGTCTAAGAATCATCAAGAAGGCCCTATGTCCTCTCCAAATAGTTGCAACAACACTTACTAGTCCATACATTCATCAACCCATCAATATCTAAATAATTGAAGACGAGAGCCATAGAAGATACACATCATATGAACAACATATAAACAAAAAATAACCAACACATAGACCATGCAAACTCAACCATAATATCACCAACATAATCGCTACAAATATACATGAATCACAATAGAAGAATAACTCTTATTAACATATGAAAGTACTAACCAAGTTAGGGACTTCCATGTACCACCCGACCATAGATTGGGTTGAACTAAATCTCTCTTTCAGGCAATCACCCCTGTGCCATATTCCGAGCATGAATGTGGGATCTCATGGAATAAACCAAACAAAACCAAACCAGGGCTTCAAGAGGCCAAACCACCTCAACCCTCAACCAATGATCCAACCTCACGGTTGGACATCACTAACACCAACTATATCAATCTCTACCAAAGTTTTCCAGGGCCTTAGGAACTAGTAACTCCACCCACAACCTTCTAGGGATCCAGAGTGTTTGTCCAACCTAGATCCAATGACTAGTAACTCAACCCACTAAGGGCTCCAGATCATTTTCCCCAACTTATGCTCCATGACTAGTAACTCAACCCAAGTTGTTCCAGGGATTCCAGAGCATTTGTTCCAACACACAACCATTAGGAATTATGAGCACCAATCAGAAAACAATCAAATGGAAAGGCCCACAACACCATGGCTATCTAGGAAATGGCAAGGGAAGTCTAAAACCACTGCCAATATAGGCAATCCTCCATGCCAATGACAACACATAACCAGATAATCAAATTCATATACCATGCATCCATAAATCAACAAGGAAATAACACATGCAACCAATTACTTGCAAAGAAATCTAGTTCTAGTTGTTGATCCACCTATTCCCTCACACTTTCTTTCTTTTGTTTGCATTCTTTCTCTAATCCAAGTGTAAAATACAGTGCTCCAATCATGTTCTAAGAATGCTCTAAGTGTGCAAGAGTATGAGAGAATCAGAGAATAGAAGAGAGCTCTAACACAAGACTAACAATAAGTTGTGAACTGATCCTCAAAATCCTTTTTACCATTTGGGCCTCTATTTTCTTCATTTCCCTTCATTTTCCCTTCAATTTCCTCCTCATGCAAATATGTGACCTATCATCTCCCTTTTCTCCTATTTTCCTTTATTTCATAAATAAAATGCCAATTTTTTGCACTTTTCCTTTGCTAATTTCCATAACCATTAATTAATCACCAATGATACTCATCACTATGTTTTACCTAGCATTCAACTTGGAATACGTGTCTCATGAACTTGCTCTTATTTTTATTTACATAGAAAATCAACCAAGGGTTGTTAAAAAGAGTTTATATTGTAACTATGGTTAAGAGTTGAGGTAGTCAAACCTAACCACTAGTAGGATATCGAGCTATGTTATAACTAGGCCACTAGGAGGAGAAGGGGTTCCATTCTTTCAAGTGCATTCATTCCATGGTTGAGAAAAAATACCCAAGAGGGATAGGAGATGGATCACATGAAGAGGATGTGTGCATTGAAGTAGCCTGCAGGCCATAAGCCATACTTCTTTGTACTCACAAACATTTTCTATTAATAGAAAGAGAACATAACGACCTCACCTTCTACCTGGGTTCTTCTCCCGAAAGGGTTTCTAAAGTCATATCTTGTATCAAATGTTTGTGAGAGCTTTATTTCACTCTTCTCTATTTTCTGGATAATTTTAATTCACGTGCATACACTATTAACAGACATCTACAAATCCATAAATCTAAAAAGAAATAAAATTGCAATAGTGAAGAATTTCAGTTTTTAAATATAATTTTTTTAGATTTGTTATGGCGAATTATCCAATGGAATATCTGCAACAGTTTACGCATCATGTCCTATATCTGGGAGGCAAAAGATGACTCTCCTGTATTTTTGAATCCAACTGCACCTGTCAGTCTTGGGTGACTCTTATTTCAAAGTCACAAATTTCTTCTTGGATATGATCAAGAGTGGAGGAGTGGAATAAGGATGCAACAGACTAGGCCCGAATTTCAATTCTTAACCTATGACCTGGACTACATCCACTAGAGCCCTATCCAGGGCACATGCATTGGCACAACACAATGTTTGAAGGAGAGGAAGGCACATCCAAAGAGAAGCTACACACCAACAAGAGCTTAGAGAAATAGTTATAGGGAGGGACCCACATAAACAAGACCTATAAAAAGATCCAAGAATTAGCTTACGAGAGGGAGAAAAGGGAGAGGCTTGAATGAGAGAAGGGAATAATGGTGAACCAAGAATCATGTGTAAATAAGAGGAAAAAATCCTTTCCCATCCAAATGATGACAAGGGACTCCTTTTATGACAACCCCTGTTACATTTCCCATTTATTATAAATAAAATTTAACAAAAATAGGCTGAATCAGGGACATAAATTCCAGAGCTGAGGAGGAGGGAATTTCTTGGGAAACTGCTTGTTTGATGATAGCAATGGAGGTTGAATTGTGTGCATAAGGAACAAGTTCCAAAAATATCAGTGAACGGAGGATTAAGTGGCACCATGGTGGACATAGATTCCAGAGCTGAGGAGGAGGGAATTTCTTGGGAAACTGCTTGTTTGATGATAGCAATGGAGGTTGAATTGTGTGCATAAGGAACAAGTTCCAAAAATATCAGTGAACAGAGGATTAAGTGGCACCATGGTGATTAGCCTACAAGATTATGACAAACAGACACAAATAGATCAAGGGCGACAAGGATAGCCAACAAATCAAATATGGAAATAGAAATATAGTTGGAGAAATGTTGATTAGTCGAGGGGATTTGGGCTAGGCTAGCAAATAATCACCAGGAAGTTGAATCAAACAACTAGAGTAACAAGAAAAGGGCAGCGTGGGTAGGGAAATTTAGAGAAGGGAGGCAACGAAAGAAAATGGGAGGAGGGATCTGAGGCATAAGAAGATACCTGCACATACATTTTAGTTCCCCCCTTCCCCCCCACTAGTGCAAGCAATGAAAAGAAGATTTCCTGAGTATGCACTTTTTAGAGGAGCCAAGAAAGCATTGGCTCTGTTGATGTCGCCATAGAATGCAGTAGAAAAAGAATGGATGAGTTACGTTGTGGGAATAGTGTACATTATTGGAGTAGCCGGTGATGAGGAGAAGTCTAGAGGATAGCTGCCTGATGTGTAGCATTCAATGGTGTAACCACTAGAATTAGACAAATCTCATAGTATAACTCTTGTGGGGAATATGAAGTAATATTATTGCAATCACTTGGACAAAGTCTGCATTTGATCCTGCAACTGAATGTAGTTGGAAGCATAACATGGGAGAAGGAGTTGAATATGGTAGCTGATAGGAAGCAATGGGAAAGTTGCTTGGTTGCACCAGTAAGAGAAGGCCATTGATCTCATAGTAGCTGTTGGTGGAGGTGATAAACTTCTAAAAGTCCCTAAGTAGATTTGAGTAGCAATGTCAGTTTAATCCCTTGAGAAAATTCCCTTTTCACGCTGTGGAATCTGGCCTGGGGGTGATTAGGATGCAAGAAGGACCACAGTGCAGCCAATCTAAGGTTCAATGGAGAAGCTTAGTCTCGAACTAGATTGTTCAATTGATACTCTAAGATAAGTAGTTATCCCATGAATTTCATGTTATGTTTAATGGTTTAAAGTCATGTTCACTAAATGCTTAAGCATGACTTTCTCATAGGGTTAATCAACACTCTATGTGATTGGTATAATATAATTGACAACCACACTAACTCTCAATGTTGTATCGCTGAATGAATTTCCTTCTCATGAAAAAGTTATTGTTCCCATTTCTAGCCATGGTGATAGAGACAATGTACAAAAAGAATTGTGCTTGTTCGATATGAAAATCAATTGTTAGAAAATGGTTTGTGAACCTTGCTTCAGGAGTTGGTGGTAATATGTGTGCTTGTTCTTTATTTTATTGCAGTGGCTTGAAACCTACATTATTCGGTGTTTGGACACTAGGGAAGTAAGTTTTAGGTTTGTTTTTGTTGTCTCTTGTGATTGTGGAACTTAATAAAATTTTTATTTTGTAGCTAGTTATCCTTATATATATAAGTAATCAAGATAATGCTCATTTCCTAAGTTTATAGTGGCTCCTCTCAGTCTATATGAGTCTGGATGCTTCATAATGGCAAAAGGTTTGGGTATTCCATGTTGTAATTTATTTCTTAGATTTTGAGTTTAAAAAAATGGCATATAACGCCAAAGAGAGTCAGGATTTTTCTTAGTCACAATTGTTGTAGACAAACACTATATCTATTATGCTAACATTAGACAAACATGGTATGCATAAAGCCAATTTTGTGTGGTGTTGTAGTATAACTAAAGAGGAGGATGTCAACTTGAACTTTATACCAAATAATAACTATGATTTACCATAATATTAGTCATTTTTTCCCTCTTTTATGAAAAATGTTTATCATGAAGGTTAAAATACAATGTTGTATAATGTGGTGTAGGGTATGGCATGTATTTAGTGGACTAGGTTGGGAAGTGTACCATGGATTAAGTTGATTAGCTTGATGGAATATCCTATAGAACTATACATAGGTTTTGCGTTTGTTATAATCCATTTTGTCGCATCTAGTCAATAGGCCTTCAAACTGGATCAAGTCACATCCTTAAACATGTTGTCATCATCCCTACACAAATCCCTAAGCATGACTTTGCTACATCCATGAGTTTCTGCTCTTGAATGTTGAGTTTCCAAGATTTTAAGGCCCAATGCACCCTAGCCCTTTAGGGACTAGCATTGACCACTAGGTTAACCCTCTTTGTACCTACACTAATCACTAGCAGGTTGCTCAGTCTTGGGGGTGCGCTGATTCTAGAAATTCAGGAAAAATAAAAGGAATCCCGCAGCTTCCTCTTCTAGAAGCTTCCTAAGGTTGTTTAAACCATTTACCTTGGATAAGAGTGTCGAATCCTATCTGATCCTACCTTGGAGTTTTCACCTCTTACCCCTTGAGCTCATCCTCCCATCTCAACGGGATCTCAAGCCTAGATTGGTAAATGTATAAGAATTCATGAACTACCTCCCTCATCTATATGTTTGCAGCCATCCATGGCAAGGGATTGGCTTTGGAGATTGACTCTACCCTCATGCTGCTGCTTTGAGAGTCATTATTCCATGCATTAGGGTGACACAAAGGCATACTTTGTGGCAAGAGAAGGACAAGTCAACTTGGGGAGCTCTTCTACAAGATCGACTCCTGTTTTTGGTTGTAACTCTCTCCATTTATATTAATACAAATATCATATTATTTTCCTATATGTGATGTTATGATTTCATATATTTCAATACCATGTTGATCTATTGAATGAAGTGATTGGATAATACTACATAGATGTCATAGACCTTTAGCTTGTGTTGTTTGAATGTGCATGTTCTAATTATAGCAATCAAAGCTAGGATTGGAGCATACAAGCCGAGGAAGGAGTGAAGCTTACGAGATATTCCAGGTAGGCCTCATCCCATCATTCAATTACTTTAAGGAAGACATTGTCCCCTTTGATTTATGTTGTTCTAGGTCAGTCCACCAAGCCTAGGGAAGACACTTTTGTCCGCAGTTGTAGATTCCATATAACAAATTGGCGACCATACTTCAGAGTCAATGCAATCCCTTGGTGGTTTTCCTTGCCCTTAGTGTTTGTTTTACCTCTTGTTTAGACCTTCATAGTCTCACTCAGTCCTGATTAGACCTAGGGAGACTTACCACTGAGTTTCCATTTCATTTTTTGTGTTGGAACATGATATTACTTGATCAACACACCCCCTAGTCTAAAGACAGTGCATTGCAGTGCACCCTAGCCTTCTCTGCACCTACCTTGTAGTGCACCCAAGCCCTTTCAGCACCTGCAATGATCCCTGTTTGATGCAAAAAATTTACCAGTTTGTGATTCTCTCTCTGATTAACTTTGGTCCAGTTGGTCCTCCTTGTGTCCCTACGTGTGTTTTGGTCTCTCAATAGCTTTCACTTGGCTTTATTTTTGTTTTTATAGCCTTTGATGAGAATTTAGTTAGATTTTCTTTTTTCTTGTCAATTAGGTCATTTGCAAACTGATTTCTTGATCATTAGATTGCTTGAAGGAATTGGTGTTCTAGTCATCGATTTGAATAGTTTCTTTTATCAGTGATTAGGAAAATATCTTAGTTTTCATCTTAAAATTAAGTGAAAGCCAAAAGAAAAACCTTATGCATCATGCATTGCATATAGGACTTTGACTTTGATTGGGATAATGAAGTTGAGGAGATCGATTGCATCACTTGTTTGTTGCATTGTTGATTGATTTCTTTTTCCCCTACTTAGTTAGGCCTTTCATATTAAAAGGAAAATGAAAGAGCTATTTTTCTCATATTAGTTACATCATAGGTGTGTTAAGGTGATATCGTGTTTTGAGCCTTGAAACTAAAATATAATTCAAGATCAACTCTAAAATTTACTCAATTAATCTAAGGAGCATTTGTAACATTAATGCAAACATCTTGAGTTCTAGGCTAGAGATGTGTTATGATATCTTTAAACATAGGAGCTATCCTTTTTTGTCAGCGTTACAATCCAAGGGTTATATCTTGTTCCACGCATGTAAGTGTATTAGATCATTCTCCACATATCTTCGAGTATATCAGATGGTGGTTCATGAAAAGTATATGGGAATGCTCTCTTTGAATGATTATGCATTAGACAACATTACCACAAATTGCACTTCCACGTACCATTGAGTATATTTTGGAAGTCCACCATAGGTTGTTATCCTCACCATAGGTAACCAAGTCGGTTGCCTTGTATACTGTTATACATCAAACACAACATTCAAGGAGATTGCCTACCCGTAGGTAAACCCTTGGTTCTCCAAGGTGCTATATTGTAATTCACAGTTTCTTGGTAAACCCTTTTTCCTAGTTTCCCCTCTCTTTTTTTGGTTATGTCTTTAATATATAATCAATTAATTAACCACAAAACAACATCCTCACTATGGAATATCTCCTTAGTTGATCTCAGGTTGAGACTAATGGAAACAGTTCCTAAGTCGACCAGTCAAGGAAACCCCTCTGATGGGAATCCTAGTCCCTTTCCTTATTTTGGAAATATGGGTGCTCCTTTTTGACCTCTTTGGTTCTAAATGTCCAAACTGCTTCTCAACCAGGTTCTCCTCCACTTGAAAACATCAACCTCAAGTTGATCCTAAAGTTGAACCTTTTCCCGCTTCACATATTATTTCTTCATCCCTTTCTTCCTCCTCACTTGGTGAAAGTCTTGATTCTAGTATCCAAGAGGCTAAGAAGAAGAAGGAAAGGAAGAAGACAAAGAAGCAAAATAAGCATGGGGGCAAACCAAGCAACCATTTCTACAAATGCAACTAGTATGGTAAAATCTTCCAATCAGCCCTGCAAAATTAAATTCACTTGCATGTTATGTAAGTGTGATCACCTTCTTAGAGATTTTCATGGTATCCCCAAGATATTAGAAGTGTGGTCTATAGGCTCACATCAACCTTTGTCATCAACCTCTCGAGATAATGCTTGTGATAAATTGTCCACAAGTGATAGTAAGGTTCATGGGTAAAAGAGTAAAGTCAAGTTTCCTTATATGCTATGTGAAGGGAGTCATCCTATTCACCTTTATCCTTATATGGATGAAGCTTCAAAAGTGTTGGAAACCTTACAACTTCTCAACCACACATTCAAGCTAGTTACTAGAAGATTTCTCCCAATCCTCCACTAGTTCATGAAATGATTGATCAAAATCTTGATGAAGTGATTGATTGGAATCTATCTTCAGTCAATCCCACTCTCTCTGAACGTGAATCTCGTGAGTCTGTTCCTGACCAACCATTGATATAGTAAATGGTTGACTCAATTCCACCTTCAGTTGATCGTACCTTTCCCGTAGAGAGTGAACTTCATACCGCTCAGGTTCTTCTCATTTCTTCAGGATCCAATGAACTGTGGGATAGTTCTCTCGTTCCCATGGCATAGGGGGGAATCCTCCCATTCCCATGAAACTAGAGAGAAATTCTCCCATTTCCATAACACAAGGGGGCAGTCCTCCCGTTCCTATGACACCCCCTCCAAGTAGTATGGTCACTTCGTCTGATTAGAGTCAACTAGCAAGATATTGTCTTCCTCCATACGTGCCCTTCCAGGTCATAGTACAAGATTATAATATGATTGTACCTGGCACAATTATAGACGAAGGCATGTCTGTTAGTATTTTGTCCTCAGCTTCTTGGCAAGCTTTGGCTTCTCCACAACTTATGCCCATTACCCAAAATCTGTTGGCTTTTAACAGAGGAACCAATCAACTATCGGGGATCCTTCCTCAATTACCTATTAATTTGGGAGGAAGGACTGGTTATATCAATGTGATGGTAGTCCAAGGCCATTTGAATTTTAATTTACTCCTCAGGCATGATGGTAGTCCAAGACCCTTTGGATTTTAATTTACTCCTCGCGCATGATGGTAGTCCAAGGCCCTTTGGATTTTAATTTACTCCTTGGGCGTGACTATGTTTATGTCATGGGAGATCTTGTCTCTTCACTCTTTTGTGTGATGTGTTTCCCACATGAAGGAAGAATCATGCCATTGACCAAATTTCATTCATTGGTCCTAATCTAACTCCCAATCAATCAACTTCCCTAAATGGTCCTTATAAGAAAGTGGTATCTTCCCCACCACATATTAATAATGTGGCAACATGTTCCATGCCCGCCTCTACTGATGATGTAGTAGGTGATGTAGTACATCATTTAGTGGGGGAATTGGAGTCTAATCTTTCCATTGGATCCTTTGACCCCTTCCTGAGTGTTGTTCTCCCATCTGACGAGAACCTCTTGGAAGCCATGGCCTCCTGGCAGTCATGATCAAGGTCCCCGGAGCAAAGTTCCTTTTCTTGTGTCAAGATCCTTAAAAAATGAAACAAGGTTCTTGGAGCATAGTTCCTTTTCTTGTGTCAAGCTCTTTAAAAAATGAAACAAGGTCCCTTGAGCATAGTTATTTTCTTGTGTCAAGCTTGTTACAAAATGAAACAAATATCCCCTTCCAATTCGAGTCTTTGATTAGATCTCGTAAATTCCCAGTTGAGTCTTTCACTTGATCTCACAAATGAACCTTCATTCCATGCACTTGTTAGTATCAGTAGTCTACTTAGGCGAATGAAATGATGCTTAGGGGGCATGTCCTTGAATTGAGTCATTATGATGGGGGCGTGCACACTTATTTCAAGCATAGTTTTTCTCCGTTTCAGGCTTGTGTAAAAATGAAACTACTCTCAAGCATAGTTTTTCTCAAGTTTCAAGCTTGTATAAAAATGAAACCATCCTCAAGTAATTTCAAGCATAGCTTCCCATGTTTCAGTATTGTGTAAAAATGAAACCATTTTCATCCTATTCTCATGATTCACATTTTTATCAGCTTGTTTTTTTCCAGATGAGCCTTGGTTTTATCATTCCATCGTCATCATCTATTTGGTCAATCATACACTTTCACTTGATTGTTTTACCCTTTCCTGAGGAACCTCTATGATGAGTGGTATTATTAGCCAGTCTCTTGACCTTTGCCTGTTTGAGTAGTTCCATCATGACCGGAACTAGTTGTTACCTTTTATAATGCTCGTTCCTCCAGGAGCAGTCCTCTTTCAGCTCTTTTCAAACTCCCAAAATATGAAAATATTGTCAAGCACTTGTATTTTCGAATTCGTTAAAGTAAATGAAAAGAATTCTACTCAGTATAATTTTAACCATTTTCCAGACTGAGATAGACTACTTACAAAAAAGGAATACCTTAGTCGAACATGGCTAAGAGGTTCTCTTGAGTATTGTTTTATGCCTTTTCAGAGTCAAGGGAATATCTACGAAAAGGAACCTTTGGAGTTTTCTTTTTCACTTTTTTTTCAAACTCTCTAAACATGAAAAATATGTCGAGTTTTCACCTTCACTGGACTCGTAAAAACATCAAACAACGATGGACTCGTCGATCATACTAGGAGCAAACCACTCCTTCTTTGGGTTCGTTAAATATTCTCAGAGGGATTCATCTAAAGGATGGATTTATAGATCAATCATATGTTATCCTCCTCGAGCTTGTTAAAAATAAAGAGGTATTGACCAATAATGGTTGGGGAAATTGGGAAAACAAGATACTCCACTTGTTAATGGCATCGATTCGCTCTTGAACACGACACTCTTCCACTTTATCTCTATGGCTATTGGGTTGGTTAATATACTTGTCTTTCAGTTTATCATACCTTATCAAATCCTCTGCTTTTGGTTTTAGGTCAATGTTGCCAACTTCATTTCAGTGTCATCATTGTGTTCAAGAGAAGTCATTCAATCAATATATGCCACAATACTCTTAAGCCTTCATTCCATGCATGTTTTTCCTAATCCAGTTCCATATCAACAACATTACAATTATTTTATCTCAAATCATGATGCCTATTTCGTGTTGTTGATGGGGGATACATCAAGGCCCTCCTACGACGGGTCACTTCCTGTCGACATCAACTCAATATCCATGAAGTTGACTTAGAAACATCCCTTTGGTACCTTGGTGCTTGCATACATCAATGTCAAGTTTCCTTTCTCTCCACAACATGTTTTCATCATTAGCCTTCGACCAAAAGATTATGTGTGGTGTTCGACATCAACTCATTCATTCACACCATACAGATTGTATTAGAGTACCTTGAGAGCCATTAACATCATCAGTGGTTTCTCTCGCGTTTGTTAACGAATTACATCATTGGCTGGTAATCAGATGGTGTCTACCACATTCGACTTTAGGTCATTAATTCACATGGATAGAATCATACATTGGTTGGTCATGTGAATGAGATAGAAGACCCCAAATCTAGTTATATCCATCCGGGCTTCAATTTTAGGAATAATACAAGATCACAATGTATGATGGCAATGATCATACAGATGGTCATCCAGTCATGGGTCCACCCTTTATCATCAATGGACATGTCTTCTTGATCATTGTACATGTAATGTTAGCTTATGTGTTGAGCATGGGTATGACTCCCTCAACAAAGATGCCATGATGTAAATGTATTGTAACAGATGATGACTATGACCAGTTGATCTTGATCCTGATTTGTCACAAGGTAAAGCACTTTAGTCATCAGTTGTCATTTCTGACTTTATGCTTTAGGGGCTAATATTTTATAGGCCATTTTGCCGCACATGGTCCACAAACCTTCAAACTGGAGAAATTCACATCCTTGAGCATGTTGTAGTCATCCCTACACAAAGCCCTAGGCATGACGATGCTACATCCCTGAGTTTATGTTCTTTACTGCTAAGTTTCCAAAATTTTAAGGCCCAACGCACCCTGGCCCTTTAGGGACCAACGTTGACCACCAGGTTGACCCTCTCTGCACCTGCGTTGATCGCCAACAAGTTGCTCAGTCTTGGGGTTGCGCTAATTCTAGAAATTCGGGAAAAATAAAAAGAATCCCAAAGCTTCCTCTTCCAGAAGCTTCCAAAGGTTGTTTCAACCATTTACCTTGGATAAGAGTCTTATATCCTATCTGATCCTACCTTGAAGTTTTCACCTCTTATCCCTTGAGCTCATCCTCCCATCTCAAGTGGATCTCAAGCCTAGATTGGTAAATGGATAAGAATTCATGAGCTACCTCCCTCGTTTATATATTTACAACCATCCATGGGCAAGGGGTTGGCTTTTGGAGATTGATTCTACCCTCATGTTGTTGCTTTGAGAGTCATTATTCCATGCATTAGGGTGACATAGAGGCATACTTTATGGCAAGTGAAGGACATGTCAACTTGGGGAGCTCTTCTACAATATCAACTCCTATTTTTGGTTGTAACTTTATCCATTTCTTTTAATACAAAGAGTAGACTATTTTCCTATATGTGATGTTATTATTTCATGTATTTCATTACCATGTTGATATGTTGAATGAAGTGATTAGATTATGATACATAGGTGTCATAGATATTTAGCTTGTGTTGTTTGATTGTGTAGGTTCTAATTATAGCAATAAGAGTTAAGATTGGAGCGTACAAGTCGAGAAAGGAGTGAAGCTTACAATCGATTCCAGGTAGGCCTCATCCCATCATTCAATTAATTTAAGGAGGACATTATTCTCTTTGCTTTTGGTTGTTCTAGGTTAGTCCACCAGGCCTAGAGAAAACACTTCTGCCCACAGCCGTAGATTTTGTATAACAATGTTGAGCATAGGATTTCGATGTGGCCTTTCTTCCCAACTTTTATGTAACCTGTTGGTTGGTGAACGAATTAAGAGATCACTCTTTCTACCATGGTTCTTTGGCCCAGTTTAGCCTTGCTTCTTCGGTTTTTTTTCATCTTAGTTTTGTTATTTGGTTATCTTTCTATATTATCCTTTAGTGTATTCCCTCGTATCAACTCAGTCTTGATGATTACTCTTCTCATAGGAATTGTTGTGGATTGTATCCTTATCCAAAGGTGATACAATTATGTTCTTTGCCTAGAACATTGAAATCTTTTATGAATATTGACGAACAATCACGTTGGCATCCATTTAGTATATAATACGCAATGTTGATAAATGTAGATGTGTGTAGATGTTTAAATGTATGATGAAACAAGTGATGTGTAGAGAAAAATAAAAAAAGGTTTAAGAAATGAAGTTCTTAATAGGTAATCAAGCTCATCATGGGCAAGTTCTATATTGAGATTTCCTCGAGGTAGGTTGAGTTATGTGTTATTTTAGGGTTATTAGAGGTCAATGATAGGTATATTATGTTTATACCTCTTTCAGGTATACGATTAGTTTCCTATGTAAAATTCTAATCACTTGTGAAATCTCATTGATTACATATGACATTTTTAGGTACCCCATTCTATCTTAACTATTAGTTACTCCCAATTATTTATGCTTAAAGGGTTTAATCCAAAATAGGTATTGGTTAACTACTTTGAGGATAGGCATATATGCAAGGCATTTAATTGGATGCCTGTAGAGACGGGCATAGATAATGTATCACTTATTAAATTATTCTAATTAGATGTTTCCTCATCTAAGAATGCTAGAAAAGCAGTTTTTGGACAACGTGACTAGAGTGGAGGCATATATGGTTTGTATAATAGTTGATATTTACTCAACTTTATAATGACAAAAGACTACTACAAGCATAAAATGTGTGATGACCCATGAACCTAAGAGGCCTCTCAACATAAATAAATTCCCATGGTTTATAGGGCACTGGTAAGGGCCAGTGTAGGAAAATTTTCTTGTTAGGTGGTGAGCTTTGGCTACAAAGTCATCATTGATTTACTCATCCAATTGTTTTCTCACAGAGTTCCAAAAGAATGATTGATGTAAATGAAAAAATATTTGTTATATGCCAAGGTGCCCTCCATAGGATGAAGAGCGATCGCCTTGAGACAAAGATGTACCGACCCTAATAGAACACAATGAATTCAACAGATATAATAAGCCATATCTGAGTGTACATTTGAAGAAAGGGGTCAGATTAATTATTGTGGAATGTTGGATGGATTCCTCAACATGACCAAATAATGGATTAGTGACATAGATGTCTTTCCATTCTTCATATGTTGTATACTTCACATCAAGTATGTGAAGAGACTTGGTGGGGGTCTCCTAAGCTAAATAAGAATTGCATTTGAGCTTCCCTTTTTTTTCTTAATAACTAAATGAAATTGTTGTACATAGGACATTCATTTCAAATAGTGTTGCGCCTAAATTTTAGATTAAGGATTTGAAAATTGAAGGCATTGATGATTAGTGTGGACGTTGATTTCCTTAGTTGTAGTGTTGCCATTACTTGAGTACTTGAAACAACAAGTAGGCCTCCTTGTCATAATGCAGGAATTGGGCTTGGTTTGAGTCAAGGTTTTGAATGGGATGCAGTTGGGTGTCCTCCTTACTTAAGAATGGTGCCAATTTCATATTGAGTGGCAACAATATCTATTTCAAATGGTTATTGTAGATTTGGGAATGCAATCATAGGTTCCTAACAAGGGGCATCCTTCAACTTCCAGAATGTTATGTTTGCTTATGGAGTCCATTGAGAGTCTTGATTGTCAATTTGGATGAAGGGGCGAGTTATATGGGAGTAATGGCAGATGGATTTTTATGGATATTTATTCTCCTGAAAAAATTGAGATTGAAAATGGTACTAAGAGTTTGCCACTCTAGAACCCTAGATTTGTATGAACTGCTACATCAACAACAAATCCCATGTATTAGTCACACGTCTTACCAAAAAAAGGTTTCTTGTGTTTTGTGAAGAAGATCCAAGACTATGTGAATGTGCTCCAAATGTTCTACCTATATTTTATTATATATCAAGACATTATTAAAATGGAACACAAACAAAGTCTCCAAGGTGAGGGTAAAAATTGTCATTGATGAACGCCATAAAAGAGGTAAGGGAAATGGCAAGGTCAAAAGACATGACCAACCACTTTTAGAGACCCACATTAAGTCTTGAAAACTCTCTGCCATATATTTCTACGTGTGGATTGGTGATAACCAAAAGCTATATCAATCTAAGTCAAGTACCTCACTCGCTTGTGTTGGTCAAGAACATCATCAATCCTTGAGAGTGGATAACAGTTTTGAAGGGTTATCACATGACCCTGTAATATGTGCAATGGCTTCACTCTTATTGTTCCTTTTCAGAGATGGAGATTGTTGGAGATCCACAAGGTGAGATGATAGGTTTGATTTGGCTGTCTTATGAAGTTATAAAAACAACTTAATCTGTCACTCCATTTGTGTGCTTTTCACAAGTGTGGCTTGGTAGGCAAGGTAACAAGGCAGGAAAGAACTCGAGGCCAAGTAAATAAAATGCTAGCGACTCTAAATAAAGGGATCCCTTTTGAGGTCTCAAAAAAATATTGGTATAAGAATTTATGAGTGCCTGAAGATCAAAGGGAGGGATCTTTCCATGATTGTGCCCCTTGATTTGGAGGGTTATCTATTCCCTAAGGTTAACCTCTTTAACAACTTTCTAACTAGTAGATAGAGAATAAAAAAAACATGTTGAAGACTTTTGAGCCCATTCTCATAACTTCACTTTGGGATTCGAGTAAACCTAATAACCACCTCCTCGGGTTAGGATGTGAGGGGGTTGTTACACCTTCCCGTGGAACTGAAAAAAATCCACACCCCCACGAGAATTCCAAACAACTGTCACACTAGAGGCAAACCAAAATATACCATAGGGACACACTGAAACCGGAAATGAAAAGTCAGAGGGAGATTGCTTGTGTTCAAGAAAATCTAATTGCAAGGAGAAATTGTTGGGTTGACACATAAAGATTTCTAAAATCATAAACTAAGTGACCAAGCAGATAATGAAATTTGTGACAAACTTAGGCTAAGGATGGAGGGTTCGACTAGGAGGGCCCAAACCTTCCCACACACTCGTCACCTTTGCCCATACTACAGTGGGACAAAATCCCACATTCTTTTCAACAACACTTCCTTCTTTCTTGATAAACTCTCGCTCACCACTAAAACAATGCATTTGCAAGAGGGGGATTACCGCAATAAACCATTTGAGTAGTCATAAAGTGTTGGGTGTGTGTGAATGCATGGGTCTAACTAGACACAACCCCTCCTCATTTAAAGCCTAGGATGATGGTTGAGTGGATAACCTGTTGTTCATCAACTGATGCACGTCTTCCAACACCCTGATCAGGGTTAATATAAATAATATTTTTAATAACCAATATAAATTCATTTTAATTTTAGATTTATCAAAAGTAAATCATAATTAAATATTTATGGGTGTAAACTTTTTCTTTTAAATTTTAACGCTTAATAGATATACAATTCAATACAATTATATTAATTGTGTCGAGAGGCACTCTACAACCCAGTATAGGGGTATATGTGTAGGTGTAAATGTTTAACATTTAACATTTATACGTTGGCTCAATTAAAAAGAATAAAAGGTTAAAATTAATATAGAACCCGATATGATGGAGATGTTGTAGTGCCAACATATAAACTTTGGCTCAAATAAAATAAAGTTAAAAGTAATAAAAATAATAAAATTCAATTTATTATATTGTAATTTTATCTTGTAGGGCAACTTAGCCCCTCCAACTCAAGTTAGAAATTATGCTTAGCCCCTCCAACTAAAGTTAGAAATTACGCTCTAGGAAAAATTGCATAAATAATTACAAGTTGCATTGGTCAATGCTAAATTAATAATGATTGATAAATAAATCATTCTATAGTCTTACTTTGGTAGTAACTAATAAATTGAGATGTGAAGTGGATAAGTAAATTGCTTACTCAAGTAGAAGAACTTGCATAAATTTTAGTGGGTAGTAACCATGAGTAAGTCTACACATTTATAATTTTACTCCTACATAAGTGTTGAAGAAAACATAAATAATGGTGGGAAGTAACTCTTGCAAGTATATTTTTTACATCTTATTCCTATCTATTTTTTACGCAAAAACTTGCTTAAATTATGGTGGAAAGTAATTGATGTGGATATGCTATTTACTTTAGTATAAATTATTTTCAATTATTTTATTTTTGAATGGTTTTCATACAGAGATTAAAATAAAAAATCACCACACAAATATCTAAAAATCATATATGAATATTGCAATCATATCCATAAATAATGGCATAAAATATGTACCATAGTTATCACAAGACATATTATTGTGCAAACACTGTAATAAGGCCTTCAAGTAATGGTCCAATCAAATGTTTGAAAATTGCTTTTTGTAAAATTGAAAAATAATTATTTATTTTTCAAAGTTAAATATTATAATTTGCATTGGTCAATTCTAAACCAATAGTGATCAATAGACAAATACATTGTTAGAGTCATGCCTTGGAAGAGACTAATAATGATTCCATAACTATATTTAAATTTAATTAATAAGCACATTACAAATTAATACTTACAATAAATTTACAATATAACAAGTTTCTTAACCATGTATATCCACCCCCACTTTACCATGGATATTATTAACTTGTAAATAGGTTTCTTTGCAATACCATGACTTATCAATATGCACTCACAAAAATCATAACTCATTTTACAATAAAAAATTAAAATGTAAAATATTTTAGACATTACATATAACATTGATTACATAGAGTGAAAATTCTCCAATCATATGGAGAGAGAGAGAAGTGACATAGTTGGAGGGCGAAGAGAGAGAGAGAGTGATGGGGAGGGGAGAGAGAGAGGGAAGTGTAAGAGAGGAGATAGAGGAATGAAGAGAGAGGAGGGAAGGGAGAGAAGAGAGAGGGAGAGGGAGAGAGGGAAAGGGAGAGAGGGAGTTGGAGGGGTAGAGAGAGTGAGGGAATAACAAATACATATAGAGATAGAGGTAGAGAGAGAGAGAGAGTGACAAGGGAGAGATGACGAGAGAGGGAGAGAGGAGAGGAGGGAAGACACATAGGAGAGGAAAGAGAGGGGGACATAGAGATGGAGATGAAAGAGAGAAGGAGAGATGGGGGATATAGTGACAAAGTTGGAGGGTAGAGAGAGAGAGATAGGGGGAGGGGAGGGAAGGGGATGGGAGGGGAAAGGGAGGTCGGAGAGAAAGGGTGAGAGAGAGGGAGAGAGTAGAGCATGAGGGAAGAGAGAGAGAGACAAATGGATCCAACCGAGATATGGTATGTGTGTATATAAAAACAAGCTTAAATGGATCCAACCTAGATATGGTAGGTGTGTATATAAAAACAAGCCTAGATGCATCTTAACCTCGGATCTATCAAATGCTAAGAAAATGTTTGATCCCTCTCAACCCTTGATACATTCAGGGTTATGTTTAATCACTCTTAGCTACAATTTCACCAATATCAAATTAACCAATTAAGCTGTCCAAAGACTTGACTTTTTATTATATTATTTAAAAACATTTTCAAACAATAATACACCATAATCCTCTCTGATTTATCAGATTTATCAAGGGAGGGAAAAATAAGGGCAATCGAAGATGCCGGCCACGGCGGGACGCGTGCGGATGCCCGCTAACAACAGGGTTCACAGCAGCGCCGCGCTTCAAACCCATGGAATCTGGCAGAGTGCCATCGGATACGATCCGTATGCTCCCAACCAAAACAGCAACGACAACAACAATAAAGACCACCGTCATGGGCGCGTGTCGGGAGCCGAAGACAAGGAGAACAATGCCTACGACAGTTTCCAGGGTCTCCTGGCCTTGGCCCGCCTTACCTCCTCCAACGCTGATGAAGCCCGGGGCGCCTGTAAAAAATGCGGCAGGGTCGGCCATCTCACTTTCCAGTGCCGGAACTTCCTCAGCGTTAAAGAAGATGATGTTCTGCAGGCTATTATGGAAAAGGAGAACAATGATAATAACAACAATCGTAATACTAAATTTGTCGGTACAGACAGGGCGAGATCGCTGAAGAACGCGGTTGCTCCGGCGTCTGGTGAGAGTTCTGATGAAGATGAAGAGGAATCCGAGTCCGATGTTACTGTCAGCGACGAGGACTCTGAAATTGAGAGGATTATTGCGGCGAGGTTTGGAAATTCTCACAACAAGTACAAGGACATTCATAAAGAGAAATATATGGTTTCCAGGGTTTCATCCGGGAAGGAATTGTCTCGGAAGTCAAAATATGGGTCTAAGACGGATGATTCCGAGTCGGAAGACAGCGAAGATGACTACTCTGATTCGGAGGAGAGGAAGTCGAAGAGGAAGAGGTCCAGCAGGAGAAAGAAAAGGTCGAGGAATGCCTTTTCTAATTCATCGGATAGCGATAATAGAATGTCTTCTGATTCCGATAACAAGAAGCGGTTGAGAAAGAGGAGAAGAGTTCGGAATTCGTCGGACAGTGACAGCGATAGCGAGTCAGATAATGAGAAGAGGAGGAGAAGGAAGCATGCAGAGAAGAGGCATCGGAAACATGACAGGAGCAGGACCTACCGTGACAAGACGGAGGAGGAGGAATCCGATAGCGATCATGAACGAAAGCATCAGAGGCATCATAAGCACCATAAGCATGGCCGGAGGCATGGTTCTAAAGAATAATCCGCCACTTCTTTATTCTGGATCAATTTGGCTGCCTCTGTAATTGAATAGAACTACTGAAATCAAGCAAGAAAGTGAAGATGGGGTTGCATTACAGTAGCATATTATTCACAGGCACGAGTTCTCAAAGTCTGCTTTAATTCAGCATTATTTAGGTTCATCATTTGGTTGGATGTATACATGCTATTGTAAACTACGAAATTTAATTCTCTGGTTATCCGGTCATAGTTAATCTTCTCTAGAATTTATCTTTTAACGTCTTTCATCCGACGTATATTGATACCTCAGACATTGTAAATCTTGTTCTGTAAGGAATTCATGCTTTTTTAACTACTCAGGTTGATGCAGTTTATACATGCGTTTTATTCTGATATTTTCTAGTATTTGTCTCTTTTCTTATTATTTGGATGAATAAGATTTTTTGGTTACGGTTTAAATGCAGATTACAGTACAGCACAAACAATATACAGTCCTATTTCGATTTTAACTTTGTAATTCATCTATGCACGGGAAAGTTTAATTGGATTTTGTTGGCAATATTGGGCTAATCTAAATGATAGATGAAATCCTGAATTGGGCCTCCTTTGCCTCCGGACGCATCTACAGAACAGAAAGATGTACCCACGTGACAGAAAAAGGCCCTAAAAATATGGAACTGGCGCAGATCCATGTGCCCTCTTTGTGGTTTTGTATTACAACAGATGAAATGAATTGGAGCTTTTTGCTCACAATTGTTGTTATTTTTTGATTATTGTATAGTTCTTTTGATTTTGGGAGCATTAGTGATGGGACCCAGCCCACTTGGCTTAACCCTTTGCACTTTTAAGGTTACACTTGGACGTTTACGTGGCGGTTGTATGTGCGTTTGTATTTCCCGCGTTCTGTAGCTGGTAGCTGGGCATTAACTGTGGGTGTAAATGTGGCAGTCCTTCTGCCTTGGTAAACGATGTTATCCTAACCCTATGCGATTTCTCGATGGTTCTTTGTCATTCTTGCCGTTGGTTCTGAGGGTTTCGAGCTCTGCGTATGGAAGAATGTTGAGGGTGCTGTATCCTGTTTCTGTTGGCTCTGGATTACGATTTCATGGCTGTTGGTTGTATTTGTGCTTGCTCTGGTTATGGGTGGAGGCCTTCTCTGCGCATTTGATGGTTCGTCCGCCTGTATGCGTCGACGGTGTTCAGCTCTGGGGTTTTCTTGCAATCTTTGGTAAGTTGTTTACCCACTCTGTTACTCTGTTTTTAATAAATGAGTTCGAGCTCTTCGTCCTGGTCGGGTTTACTGTAACTGTTGGTTGCTTGTAAAAAAAGTCTGGTTCGAATTTGGGTTGTTTTAACACTGGTATTCGGCTTTTGCTACCCCGTTCCTGCATGTACTGTTAGTCTTCTGGTCCTTTACTTTCGAATCCGGTTTGGTAGTGATTCTTGGGTTGTGAAATTGTTGGTAACACTGTGCTGTCCGTGGCTGAGCGTTCAGGAACAATGGAAAAGTTCATTCAACCTCTGCTACAGGTAAATACTCTTTCTCTGATTCAATGTTCGCTCTCTTTTTGTTCTGGGTCTAAACCAAACTGCTCCTCTGGTCTCTAGTTTACTGTGGCGTCCTCTGGTTCGAATGTATGGCTCCTCCTCACGCGATCTCCAGGTGAGGGTTTCTTTCCCTTTTCCCTTTAATTTTTGTAATGCTGGTTTTGTTTTCTGTCAAGGGTTTCGTCCCTTCAGGTTCTGTTGAACTCCAAACTCACTCTCACTTGTTTGGTTGCAAGTCTTCTCTGGTGGCCTGGAGGGCACACGTCTCTGTCTTCAAAAATGTCCAATAGCGTGAAAGTGGGTAGGCCTGTAACCTATATTGTCTTTCTGTCAAGAGGTCTCTGTTCCGAATACGGTTCGCTTATTGTTTTACTGTTTGAGTCTGGTGGGATTCACGTCCGCTGTTGTCTTTCTGGGATGAGTTCCCTGGGTTGGAACGCGGCTTCAGCAAATCCTTATCTTGTGCCTGTAATCAAACCCTAACGAGGGTTTTGTGTTTGTTGCTTGTCTATGGTTGCTGAGCAAATTTTGATCTTGTTTTGACTGCACCAGTCTCTGTAATGTTTAAGGGAACTCGGCCCTTTCGGTTTTGACTATGCAGTAATATTTCTGGATAATATAAATGTAAATCGTTTTCTTATGAAAGGAAAAGAATGAGTTATTTGGTACCTGTAGCCTTCGCTTGGGGTTTTTTGTTTCGTCACTGGCATTTGATTCGTTCACTAGACTCTTTACTTGTTTGCTGGTCTCGATTAGCTGTGCGTAACCATTCTTCTTCAACTATATCTCCGTGTGCTTGTTTGGTAATGATTTCGAATACAATTCATACTCGTACAACAACCATAATATTATGTTTAGTTTACAGAAATGTAAAATTCTATTAATTATGTATGAGAGATCAAATCAATGATTTAGGAAATAAGATAGATGGACAGTAATTCTCTGGTACTTTTGAATGCTTGATAATTCTGTTATTCAATTACTCAACTTGTTCTCTACTTCACTAAAAAGACCCTTTCTTTACATGTATGTTTGGCTTTTATAGCCTCTGTCTTCAGTTAAGGCTTGCAGTTTTGTCTCTTTCTGTTACAAGGACAGTTACATACTTCTGTTCCTATTTGTAACCGTAATTGTTTGAACATTTCAAGCCTTGTAAAACAGTTAAAAGTTATTTTTTTCTAATTACAGAAACTACCCTTAATTCGATAATGAAACTAACAATAATCCTAACTGGAAAAGTAAACCATCTAACTGTTGCTGACTTGTAAAATAAAATAAAAAGAAAAATTATCTTCAGCAGAATTTAACAATTCAGTTTCCCGCTTGTGAACCTGGTTGGAGTCTTTCTGCCTCGTCACTGTGAGCTGGATGCTCCTGCATCAGGCTCCCAGGGTGAGAAAAGATCATGACTCCGGTTCATGAGCTCCTCCACTGATGTCCCTGTTCATTCAATCTGTCTGGCGTCAAGCCATGAGCTGTCCTCAATCGGACGGTTCTTCCACTTGACCAGGTACTGAAAATAATTTTTCCGCCGAGTACGCCTAACT